>PVJL010001362.1:0-271769 GCA_004026885.1 Lyroderma lyra | reverse complement strand
TGTTGTTAAGTCTTATTAGTTCTTTATATATTTTAGATATTAGACCCTTATCTGATGTGTTATTGGCAAATATTTTCTCCCATTCAGTTGGCTGTCTCTTTGCCTTGTTGATGGTTTCTTTTGCTGTGCAGAAGCTTTTTAGTTTGATATAGTCCCATTCATTTGTTTTTGCTTTTACTTCCCTTGCCTTTGAGGTCAGGTTCATGAAGTCTTCCTTGAGTCCTAGGTCTATAAGTTTAGTACCAATGTCTTCTTCTATACAGTTTATTGTTGCAGGTCTGATATGAAGGCCTTTAATCCATTTTGAGTTAATTTTTGTATATGGAGAGAGTTCAAGCTCAGGTTCATTCTTTTGCATATGTTTTTCCAGTTTTGCCAGCACCACCTATTAAAGATTAGCCTTTTCTTTTATGCTATAAAAAAGGCTTTCCCCATCTTGAGATCAGGTAGTTGCCTCTGTTTTTTTCCTAGTTCATTTTGATATTATTTTTTCACATTTAATTCTCCATCCAAATAAATTTATTTTTGTGCACAGTGTGAGTAGGGGTCTAATATAATTTTCCCCAATTAGTTAATTGATTGCTTTAGCACTATTTATTGAATAATCCATTTATTTCCCCAATGACTTGAGTTGCTACCTTCATCATCTTAAAAACATACGAGGGCTGTCTGGAAAGTGTCCAGCCAGGTAATAAGATAAACAAAGGCATTTATAGCTAGATTTTTTCTGGACAGCCCTCGTGTGTGTACTTGGGTCTGTTTGGGGACTTTGCATTTCATCTGTTATTTTATTAGCATTTCATCTGTTATTTTCAAATCACTCTGTCTTAACTATTGTTATAATATGTTTTAATATCTGAAAAGTTCAGGTTTCTCTTTTCAAAATCCTCCTCACTCTTTTCTTTATATGTGTGACATCACATAAACTAAATTATTTTGTCAAGTTCTCCTCTTCTACTCTCTTCTCAAATCTTCCTAGAATTCTGTCACATGTAATGTTCCCTTATGGAGAATTTCCATTCTGATTCTTCCTATCCAGGAATGTGGAATATCTCTAAATCATTCAGATTATTTTGAAGTTATCTTTAGCGAAACTCTTCATTTTTTAATATTATTTTCAGTGGGGTCTTTTCTATTATGTCTTCTAATCGAGTATTGTTCGTATATGACTGTTTCTGCATTTTCTTTTATATTCTGTCAGTTGCTGAATTCTTAGTATAGGTTAAAATAGTTACTTTTGGGTTTTTATGGTAGACATGTGGTTTCTAAGATTGATCATTTTGCTCATATTAGAGATAATTACACTTTTTCTCTTGTTAGTTGCTTTGTGTACAATTTCCTGTTATAGTGGTGATGCAGTGGGTATCCTGCCCTGTCTAATAACCATACTTTTAGTGACTCTCCTCTGAGGGTAAGGTTGGGTGTTAGTAACCTGTTTACTTGGTTTATTAATTGTTTTTTTTTAATCAGGAAGAGTGTTAAATTTTTAGCAAATATCTTTTAAGCAACCATTGGGATAATTATATTATTTTTCATTTAATTTGTTATATTAATTTCCTAATAGTAAAAATCCTAGAATTTCTAGAATATACCTAATTGCTCATGGTGGATTAGTTCTTGAAAGCTTTGTGAGACTTGCTTGTTAATATTTTACTTGGAGATTTTCCATCTATGTTCATAAGTGATGTTTGTCTGTAGTTTTGTACTATTTTTGTCAGCGTTTGAATCGAGGATAAGTTAATTTTATAAGATAAATTGAAGCACTTTCCAACTTTGGGAAGAGACTGTATGACATGGGAATGATCTGTTCCATGAGTACAGGAAAGAGCTCACCCATAAAACCAATTGGGTCTGGCAGCTTTCTTTGAAATAATTCTTTGATGACTTTTTCAGTATTTTTCCCATAATGTTTGGTTTGTTCAACTTTTCTGATCCATCTTGCATCATATTTTCTGAGAAAATTGAGATTTTTAAATTTATTAGTATAGAGATTTTAAATAGTATTCTTACTTTAAAAAATGTTTATAATTTTTGTCACTTAAAATTTTTGGTATTTTTATGTTTTTTTTCCCCCCTTTTTTTCTTGACTGGCATAAGCATTTTTATTTTAACTTTTGGTTTTTAATTTAGTTTTCACAGGACAACTTCTTGGATTCATTTATCAATTATACTGTATTTTCTAACATGAATTTTTTTTTTTTTTTCGTTTTTTTGCTTTTTGGTATGTGGGTCGTAGCTCCCTGACTGGGAATCGAACCCAGGCCGCAGCACTGACAGCGCCAGCGCCGAAGCCTTAAGCCACTACACCATCAGGGAACTCCCCTAACATGAATTTTAATTTTAAACTTAATAGTAACTTTTTTCAACTATTTGCCCTTAGATCTGTTATATATACTTATTTATTTAGTTAGTCAGTAAATTATTTATGGCTTTTGAGTTGAAAGTTTGGTGTGTTTATTTTTGTCTTTTGATTAATAACAAAAACATTGTTATTAACTTGTCTTTGAACTTGACTTTGATTTTCTTTCCTCCCTGGGTATTCATTTATTTTTCTTTCAAGGCATAGTATACAAATTTTAAGTGCTATATAGCTCAATGAATTTTTATATGTTCACATCTGTATAATCATCATTGAGATCAAGGTAGTTTCCAGGACCTCTGAAAGTTCCCCATGTCCCTTTCAGTTATTATCCCTTCCTCCCACCCTGAGATAAGTACTGTTCTGATTTCTATCATTAATTATTAGTTTTGCCTATTTTTGAATTTTGTTTCAGTGAAATCATGTAATATGTTTTCTTGTGTCTGGCTCATCATCATGTCTGTGAGATTCATCCATGCTTTTACATGTAACAATAGTTTGTTTTTTTACTGGGATGTAGTATTCTAGTGTATAAACACCACGATTTGTCTGTTCTCCTGTTGGCAGACAGTTGGATTGCTTCCAGTTTTTGGCCATCATGAGCAAAGCTGCTGTGAACATTTTACATGTATTTTCAAGGATACAACATGCATTACTGTTGAGTAGATTCACATCTAGGGGCCTTGATTCATAGGGTATGTGTTTATCTTTGGTGGATATTGCCAAACAGTTTTCTGGTGGTGAGCCAATTGGCCATCCCGTACGTTGTGCTTTGCTGCTGATTGTACTTGCTGTTGTGATTTTCTCTTTCAGTCTGGAGTAATTTAGGAGGATGTTTGCTAAGCTTCCCTGGGCTTCTGTTATTTATGGCAGTGGCTGCAGCTCCTGCTGCCACCAGCCTTAGCACATTGAGTGTGTGGCTGGGGTGAGGAGGGAGGCACATCAGATCCACATCTGATGGAAAATAGGGCTTATAATAGGGCAGTGGGCTGCTTTTTCTTAGAGGAAAAACTCTTTGAGGATGACAGTGGCATAGATGGTATACATAATATTCTAGCTGTGTTTCATAAAGTCTTCAATTTAGAGCAAAGCTGTTTCTAGTGGTTACAACTGTATCATAAAGAGAAGTGGTAAAGATCATGTAGACCAGGCATATCCAGCCTGTGGCCCAGGATGGCTTTGAATGTGGCTCAACACAAATTCTTAAAACATTATGAGATGTTTTCGTGACTTTGTTTTTCTTTTAGCTCATCAGCTATAGTTAGTGTTAGTGTATTTTATGTGTAGCCCAAGACAATTCTTCCAATGGTCCTGCTCAGCCATAAGGTTGGACATTGCTGGTATAGACTCTGGAGTCAGACTACTTTACCTCGGTTTGAATCCTGATTCCATCAGCTTTATAACGTGGGATAGTCACTTAATCTCTCTGCACTTCTGTTTCCCCTTCTATAAAATGTTGTTTTGAGATTAAATGAGCTGACAATGGAACAGGTACACATGTAAGTACTATCTAAGTAGTAATAATAGTAGTAGTTACTCTGCCTCCTTTGATACTTCTCTTTCCAAAGATTGGGAGGTTTGAATCCCAGAGATAGACAACAGAGACCTTGTTTCCTGATGGGGGACCTCCTTGCCAAAATGGGAGGTGGCCCAGAGGTTGTTCCAAGAGAGAATTCTAAGACTAGACAAATGCAAAAGCTTTGGGAGTTGTGGAGTGGGGAGGCTGACAGTAATGTGGGACATTTCAGCTTTGTGGTCTTGGCGCCTACACTCGTTGGGGAGCTGCAGGGCTGGAAATGTTTCCAGAGTGGTGTCTAAGTATGAATACGGTTAAATGGGTCACCGTACGTTAGGTGACTCCTGTCACTGTGGCCTTGTCTTCCTGAAACTACCTTTCCTGAGAAAAGGCCTAATGGTTAGCAGTTAGTTACCCTACTGGCATTTTTCTGCTCCATGAGGCATAATTCCTTCTTTCATTTGCTCCCTTGGTTTCCCCTGGGTGGACTTGGAAGTTGACTGGGAAACTCGGCTGCTGTTTTATGCCTTCGCCTGGCAAAGGGATGCTACGGTGAGGGATTTACTCAGGCCTCGCAGTTGCATAATGGTCAGCCTTGGCTGACTTTCTGTGAGGACATCGACCTGGTCATGGCTGCAAAGACGACTTGACTGAAAGTACTGGCTTGGCTCTTAAGGACAGCTCTAGTCATCTCGGTATGGAAGCCAGATTTTGAGGTTGAATATTGATTTTTAAAAACTTTTTTATTAGGGGAATTTTCACACGTAATCCCATCCCCCAGCTTTAGTAGTTATCATTTTTCATCCGTACCCACCCACTGGATGGAAGAACTAACTTTTTTTCTAGATAGGTAGCAGGTAAGGCCCAAAACTCAGTTTTCTCTCATAGTGCTCCTCTTCTGCAGCTGGCCTCAGTAACACTGCAGACCTTGGCACGACCAGATCGCCCTACTTTCAAAGGAGGGACATGTGGCATGAAGTAGGTTTTTAAAAAACTTCTTTATTTTAAAGTAACTTAAAATTTAGAGAAAAGTTACAAGAATAGGACAAAGAACTCCTTTATACCTACTTCATCCAGCTATTAATGTTTCTATTCATTTACTTTAACATTTTCTCTATCTGTACATACATGTATAGTAATTTTCTGAAATCATTTTAGAGTAAATGACACACCTTATACTTCTTTATCCCAAAAGACTTGTCTATTTCCTAAGAAGAATATCTACTTACATAAGTACTATACAATTAACCAAATCAAGAAATTGAACATTTTTACCATGAATTTTGTTATCTAATTCAGATTTGTCAGTTATTGCAATCACATACTTAAAGTGAATTTTTCCCTCAGTCCAGGATCCCATGCAAGCTTATGTATTGCATTTAGTTGCCATGTCTCCTTAAATCTGGGGCCAATTCCTCAGCCTATTTTTGTCTTCCATGACATTGTCATTGGTGAAGAGTACAGAC
The DNA here is from genome assembly GCA_004026885.1 of Lyroderma lyra. Lineage (NCBI taxonomy): Eukaryota > Metazoa > Chordata > Mammalia > Chiroptera > Megadermatidae > Lyroderma > Lyroderma lyra. The sequence goes on along the minus strand of PVJL010001362.1, from coordinate 266,428 downwards.
CAGTCTTTCTGTAGAACCCCCTCATTTTGGCTTTGTCTGATGTTTTCTCATGCTTAGATTCAGGGTCTGCATCACTGTGGAAGTGATGTTGCGCTTGTTTCATTATTGATGATGTTAACTTTGATCATTTTGTTAAGGTGGTGTCTGCTGGGTTTCTCCACTGTGAAATTACTATTTTCTCGTTTTAACTGAAGAGTAATTTATGGGGAAATACTTTGAGACTATGTAAATATCTGTTCCTCATCATAATTTCACTTTCTAATTTTTGCATTCATTAATGTTCATTAATGATGCTTATCTGAATTAGTTATTACTGTGATGGTACAGAAATTTCTTTTCCAATTTTGTCATTCCTTCTTCACTTATTAATTGGCATACTATTATAAGAAAGAGCTTTTCTGTTTCTGTTAGGTATGTACGTATGCATGTATTATCAGTCTCAACTCATGATTTGTATTTTATTCGGTGGGTTATCATTTATTACTGCCATTATTCTGAAGTTGGAATTATCCTTGGTTTGTCCAGTGGGTGTCTCTTCAAGCTTGTTCCTGTATCCTTTTGACATGTCTCATCATGTATTTTTTCCAACATAATCCAATATAGGTAGAATTTACTATATGATAAAGGTGGCATTTAAAATCAGAAAAGGAGAAAAAAATAAAATAAAATTGGAAAAAGTAAACAAACAGTGGCATTAGGCTCATCAGCTAACCCAGTGGTTTTCAAAGTGTGGTCCCCAGACCAGTGGCACGGGCATCACCTGGAAACATATCAGAACTGTAAATTCTAAGTCCTCATCCTAGACCTGCAGAATCAGAAATTCGGGGCCCAGCAATCTGTTTTATCAGACTCCTCTAGGGGAGTCTGATGCACACTCAAGTCTGAGAACCACTAAGCTACCACTTGGGAGAAAATAAAGTTAGATACCTTTGTTACACCAACACATGGATAGTTTTCTTTATTTAGTTTTTTAAACATTTAACCCTTTAATCAATCTGGAGTTCATTTTGGTAAGGCATGTGAAATAAGGATCTATCGTATTTTGCCATGTGTAATGCACGCTTTTTGACCCAGATTTTGTGAGAGAAAAATAAAGATGTGCATTATATGTGAGTAGTACTAATTCCATATCTGTATAAATTTTGGGGTCAAAAATGTGAGTGCACATTATACACAAGATCATGTTATACATGGCAAAATACAGTAGTATTTTTTTCTGATGGATTTTACACGTTCTCACTGTTCTCATTGGAGGGAATGTCAACATCAGGATGGATGTATCTATTCTCCCTGCTTTTTTCCTTCAAAACTTGCTTGGTTACTGATCCTTTATTTTTCCTACAGACTGTATATATTAATATATGTATACATACACATGCAAACATGTAAATATCTATCTCTGTGTCTCTTTATTAAACACTGTGAGTTCATACTAAAACCTCCCAATTCTAATTCAATTCCTCAGGGTTCTTCCTAACTCCCTCCATTCCATATGAGAACCCTTGCTCTTCTCATCCATACAATTAGCCATTTCCTCAATTCTGCAATGTACAGGAGGCAGTTTGAGAATTGCTGTACCCATACCACTGAGGTACATGAATAGACTTCAAAAAGCTCTTTGTGTATTCTCTCCATTTTCTGTGTATGTCTCTTTTCTTTCCCCATGTGTATCTCCCAGATTTAAAAAAAAAAACAAAAACAAAACAAGCAAGGAAGCAAATAGCTCCTTATTTATTTAAAAATCTTATAAGCAGAGTTGTTATGGCCCTTTATGTTCCAAGAACAGATAAGCCAGTCATGATGGGGTGCACCTCCCTCTCTCTTCCACAGGGATGGAGTGTTCTGGTGGGTGGGCTGTGCGCCTCAAGGAGGCATGCCTGACAGACAGTGCGTGTATTTATTTTAAAGTAAACACTATGCTGTTTTTCCAGTTTTTCAACTGAAAGATAAATAAAACTACCGATCCTTGGAACTGAGTCAGAGGGAGAAGAGGGAAAAATGAAAAAAATAAATTGCTCTACAGTTCAAAACAATTTTAAATTTAAATTTGAAAAATTGTTCACTGTTTCTTCAACTGAAGAGGAGGTGGGCAAGGGACAGAAATGAAAGGCAGTATGTGACAATCTTGTAAGCTGGTAGGGAGATACTATTCAGGACATAGCTACAAACTCCAGTGCCTTGAATAGGCCTGATGGTAGAAATGGCTAATCCAGTTCTACATAGCCAATTATTAATAGTTATTTTTATGAACTGGGTAAAACACAAGACCTAGTTATTTCATCCTCATGGAATGCTCACAAGAAATTTTTGAGAAATTTTCTCTTGCTCCCCAAGTTGAAAATATTAATATCTTTCGGATTATAAAGCATATTCTCCTAAAACTGAAAATATTATTGCTATTTTTTTCTGATTATTATTTCATGCGTATTTAAAAAAAGACAAAAAATATTCTGATTGTTTCATTGACTTCTTGATATATGGACACACACACACACACACACACACACACACACACACACACGAGGACTGTCTGGAAAGTATCCAGGCATGTAATATGAAAGATGGAGACATTTATCGCTGGAATTTTTCCAGACAGCCCTGGTGTGAATTATGTGCATGTGCGTGCATTAAAACTTACTCAGTCCTTCTGCATACCTATGAGAAAGGTTGTATCGCCATCCCCTTTATTGAGGAAATGCTGGCACAGGTTGTGTAATTTGCCCAAGGCTACACAGTTGGTGGTGGCAGAGTTGAGCTTTAACCTGGGCCTTTTGGTCCCAGAACTTTTGCCTTTAACCTCTTCATATACTGCTTTCCAGTGAAGGAGAAGGTTAAAATCACTTGAAATTCTATTATTCAGCGCTAACCCTGTTTTGTTATGTATCCACTAAGCTTGTTTTACCCAATGTTTTCTACCTCAGTGAAACTAGGTCATTTTTAATGGCTGTAATAGCATTTTTTTTTTGGTATGAATGCACCATAGTTTGACCAATCTTTTATTGTTGGCCATTTCTGTTTCTTTACTATTATAAGCAAGGCTTTTTAAAAATATTAAATTTATTGGGGTAACATTGGTTAATAACATTATATGAGTTTCAGGTGTACAGCTTTATAATACTTCATCTGTGTATTGCATTGTGTGCTCACCACCCAAAGTCTAGTCACCTTCTGTCACCATATATTTGACCCCCTTTACCCTCTTCATCCTCTTCTACCCTTATTCTTCTGGTAATCACCATTTGTTTGTATCTATGAATTTGTTTGGTGCTTTGTTTTATATCCCACATATGAGTAAAATCACATGATTCTTACGCTTTTCTGACTTTTTTCACTTAGCATGGTACTCTCAAGATCCATTCATATTGTCAAAATGGCAATATTTCATCCTTTTTTATGGCTAAGTAGTATTCCATTGTATATGTACCACATCTACTTTATCCAATCATCCATCGAAGGACACTTAGGTTTTTCCTATGTCATGGACACTGTGAATAATGCTGCAGTGAACTTAAGGGTACATATGTCTTTATGACTAAACATTTTCAAATTTTTTGGGTAGATACCCAAGAGGGATTGCTGAGTCATATGGTAGCTCTATCCTTAATTTTTTGAGGAACCTCCATACCATCTTCCATAGTGGCTGTACCAACATATGTTCCAACTAGCAGTGTGTGAAGTTTCCTTCTTCTTCACACTTTGTTATTTCTTGTCTTACTGCTAATAGCTATTCTGGCAGGTGAGAGGTGATATTTCACTGGTTTTGATTTGTATTTCCCTTATAGCTAGTGAGGTTGAACCATTTTTTCATGTATCTGTTGAGCACTTGTATGTCTTCTTGGGAAATATGTCTTTTCAGGTCTTCTGCCTGTTTTTAAATTAGAGTGTTTGTTTTTGTTGTTGAATTATACGGAAATGCTTTTTTTGCGGGGGAAGCGGGGTAATTCCCTGGCTGGGAATCGAACCCAGGCATCTGCGTTGAGAGCCCCAAAGTCTAACCACTACACCACCAGGGAACTCCCTGTTGTTGAGTTACATGAATTCTTTATATAATTTGGATTTTAGTCTCTTATCGGAGGTATTGTTTGCAGATATCTTCTCCCATTTGGTTGGTTGCTTTTTCGTCTTATTGATGGTTTTTCTAGCTGTGCAGAAGCTTTTTAGTTTGATGTAGTTACACTTGTTTATTTTTGCTTTCTCGTCCCTTGCCTGGGGTCAAGTTCACAAAAACCTCTCTGAGACCAAGGTCCATAAGTTTATTAGCAGGACTTTTTGGTAAATTCTTACAAAGATATTTCTGTGCTTCTCTTTTCTTCTTAGGGTAGTAAATTTTAGGGATGCAGTTGCTGGTTCATATGTTTTTCAAGTGTTTGATGCCCGTGGCCTACTTCTGCTGGAAAAACTGGTATACCTGGTTCCTTTACCCTCCGTAGCACTGGGGATTGTCAGTCTTTTAAACTCTGCTGGTCTGTTCAGAGGCAAAAAAACAAGTTCTCTTTGTTATTTTAATTTGCATCTCTTTTCCTTTCTCTTCCTTTTCTTCTTGAGGAACTCCAAAGTAGCCTTTTGCCCTCACTACCTAGCTGCAATTACTTGTTCCAAGGTCACCAGTCACCTCTACGTTGCTAAATCCAGTGGTTTATGCTCACCTTCAACTCACTTGTTTTAGAGATTGGGTACATCGATCTGTCTCTGGTGTACGTTTTTCACTTGGTTTTCAAGATACCACACCCTACTGCTTTTCCGTCTATCTTTCTGGTCACACTTTTCTTTTCTTTTTTTTTTTTTTTTTTTCCTACGCTCACTCTTTTTCAGTCTCCTTTGTTGCTTTCCTCCTTGCTGGTCTGGAAACACTGGGATACCCCAAATTGGCTTAGTCCTGCAACCAGTTGTTAATTTACTCCCCTTCCTTTCATGATCTCATCTAGCCTCATGACCTTCCAATTGGTTTGGATACCTATGCCTATGCCTCTCAGTTTGGGCCTCCTCCCGGCTTCCTCCTTCTCAGGCAATGGTTATCCTCTGTTGCCTTTGTATTCTCCTTGACGTCACCATTTTTTTTTTTTTTTTTTTTTTTTTGCTTTTTGGTATGTGGGTAGTTCCCTGGCTGGGAATCGAACCCAGGCCACAGCACTGACAGCGCCACCGCCGAAGCCTTAAGCCACTACACCATCAGGGAACTCCACGTTACCCTTTCTGATACAACCTACATCCAGTCCTGCCCGCATTACCTTCATGATATGTTTGAGGATCTGACCATTTCTCATCATGGCTATTATTCATGTCTAAATCACTGTCATTTTCAACTGCCAGGAGGCAGAGTTCCCCTAAATGGTCTTCCTGCATCTTCCTTTGTCTCATTAAGGTATACGTTTGAACCAGCAGCCTGAATAATCCAAACTGTCAGTCAGGTCATAACTTTCTCAGTGATTTCCTATTGCACTTAGAGTACAAACTAGCATCCTTCCCTCCTGGGCCTTCCTGTCACCTCTCTGTTACCTTATCTCAACCATATTCCTTCCCCTTCCAAAACCCCCCTGGCCCACAGTTCTCCTTGTGGTTCTTCCAGCCACTGCTGCTCTTGCCTCAGGGCTTTTGTGAAGGCCTTACCTTCTTCCTGAAATGCTGTTCCTCTTGTGTCTTCATGGCTTACTTCTTTACCCCCTTTCAGTCTACCCAGATATCACTTCAGTGAGGCCCTCCCTGACCATACAGTCTTCTTGAAAAATGTGCAATTCAGTGAAAAAATTTTAAAATTTACTGAGTTGTGCAACATCAGCGTGAACTTTCCTATCACCCCAATAAGAGCCCTTATGCCCATTTCTAATTCATTTCATTCCCACCCACCCCCCCCACCCCCAGCCTCTGCCAATGATAATGACTTTCTGTCTCTGTAGATTTGCCCTTTCTGGACATTTGATAACAAATGGAACCATGCAATACATGGCCTTGACCAAACTCTCTTAACTATGACTTCTCCCTATCCAACATATCCTATTTCTTTCCTTGCTTTATCTTCTTTTTAGCAATATCTCTGTATAATACTGTATATATTTACTTATTTATTCTACTTATTGTCCTTTACAGTGAGAATGTAAGTTCCTTGAGGGTAGGCATTGTTTGAATTTTGTTCACTCCTGTGCATCCCTCCATCTCTGTGCCCGGAACACAAAGTAGACACTAATTATATATATTGTATACATATATGAGGGCTATCTAGAAAAAATCCAACCGTAAGTGCCTCTGTCTTTTGTATTACATGACTGGATACTTTCCAGATGGCCCCTGTATATATATACAATACATATAACATTAGATTAATGAGGATGAACGTCTTTTCTTGTGACTTAGGTTTTTGTAGCCAGTGTGGTGGCTCACATCTGAGGCAGAGGTGTGACCAGGGTGGTACCAGTGGCCACACTGAGGAACCATCGGGCTGAGTGTGTCCCAGTCTCCAAATGTAATCCTTTGTTTCATTTTTCCCCATCCGGTTGCAGTTACATCAGTGACTACTGTTTTCTTGATTGGCACCAGATGCCAAGTGTTGGGATTTAAAACTGTCTTTAATAGTCTCTGAAAAACTCTCTCTGTGTGTTGCTTTCCATCATCCTGCACCTCAGGCAGATATGGCCAAGCCAGAACCTCAAGGAATTCCCGAAGAAGCCAAAAGCTACCCCCCTACCTCCGACCCCACACCCTCAGCTTCTCATAGTTACAGCCGGACCCAGTTCGTGGCTTCGGTGTCAGTGGAGAGTTGTTTGAAAGAAAAAGGTCCTTTTAGCGAGGAGTCTCAAAAGTAAACACACAGGCCCCTGCAACGAATGTTAAAACAGACCCGCTTTCTGTGTTACCGGCTGAGAGGCTGCCTTGTGAAACCTCACTTGAAGAAAGAAGAAAAGCTTTCTGTCAGGAACCCCTTCTCCTGTGCGCGGCCGCCTCCCTGTAGCCTGGGGTTTACTGCTGCCTCTCGAGTGTTCTGTAAATGGATCGGCTTTGGAAGGCAGTCAACCTTGCGGGAACACATATTTGAGCAAAGAGTGATTTCACCTTTCCAAACATGCACATAGGCCAAGGCTGTTCCCCTTTTTCTAGAGGTATATTGTGACATTTTGCATTTTAGTCCATAGTAGGTGGTCAATATATCTTTCCCCTCTTTTCTTTTTTGTCCTTTTTAGATGTAAGAATTTCTCAATGTTGGACCAGGGTTTTGTGTGAAAGGAACTTTTTGTCTTCTCTGTGGGGCATTTTTGTATGACTGAGAGTCCTGCCTGGAGCAGGGGAAGGGTCTGAAGTTTATTTATCAGCTTCACACAGTCAGTCCCTTTGAGCACTGAGCTAGATGCTGAGACGCAGCGATGAACAAGAGTTTAGGTTCTAGAAAGGACAGCGGACAGATCTTAAGCAGGTAACTGGCACAAACTGTTCCAGTTGTGACAGATATGATGGAGGAAAGGGCAGGATGCTCTGGGAATGAATCACTGAGGACTTAACCTAAGCTGGGGTACGGGGATGTCAAGGAAGTCTTGCCCAAGGAAGTGACACCAGGACTTTAGAAGAGAAGGGATTGGCCAGGCCAACCAGAGAAAAGCATTCTGGGTTGAGGGAACAGCATGTGCAAAGCTTTGAGGCAGGAACAAGCTTGAGGCAGTCAGGTTACACAGAGAAAGGCCCCCGGGCCTGCCAGGCGTGGGGAGTGAGGGCTGTTCGAGATCATGACCAAAAGTGTCTGGGAAGAGGTGCTCAGGCAGCATTGTCCAGTAGAAATAGTGAGCCCCAAATGTAATTTCAGATTTTCTAGTAGCCACATTTAAAAAGCAAAAACAAAAATCAGTGAAATTAATTTTAATGGTAGATTTTATTTAGTCCAATATACCCAAAGTGCTATCATTTTAATATATAATCATTATACAAAATCTTTTTTTGTATCAGTTCTTTGAAAACATGTGTGTCACACTTACAGCACATCTTGATTTGGACTGGCTACATTCCTAGTGCTCAGTGGCCACTTATGGCTTGTGGCCCCCATGTTGGACAGTGCAGGTCTAGAGGTTAAGGCACTCAGGGAAGACTTTGGAAGACTTCTCCCAAATAGGGTTATTGTTAGTGCTGGACTGTTCTGTTTGTACATTTCTAGAAACTTCTTCAGTTGCCTGTAAGCCTGTCCCACAGAGGTGTCGTGCCATCTCCTGGAGGACTTGTACTGTTTCTAATCAGGCACATGGTATTGAGTGTCTAAACTGACAGCTATTACAGGCATGAAATGGTGGCCTTGCACAGAGTCCAGAACTGGTGATAGGAAAATGAGGCTGTTGCCTGGATCTGAGTTATTTCCTTCCCCTTGCCAAAAAAAAAAAAAAAAAAGAAAAGAAAAGCAAAACCAACCCTGAAACATTTTGTCTGATGTTTGGGCGGCTGCGTTGCGCCAGTTATTTGAGAGCGGCTCCCGCCTGGTTGCCCATTCCAGTCTCCCAGGGGAGATGCTGTGGCTGCTGGAATAGTATTAGGATCAAACCCCATTTATCTCATTTGAGTGTTTTATTTTCCCTCTTCCTTTGGTCTCCCAGGATTCTAGGACTATTTTTCTTCGAGTAGGAGACATATTCTTGTAGGAGAGTGGTACATTGGGGGGTGGGGTGGGGAGTGATGCCGGATCAGAGTAAGAACGCTGCAAGTACATGAGCAGGACGCTTAGTGCCACCGTTAGGTACAGAGTTGGGGTCTTCACCTTAGTGTCAGTCAGGTCGGCCGGGGTGGGGGCTGCTATGTATTACATACAGGACAGCAAGGCACACGTTTCTCAGAGTATGATGTCTTTGTCTTCCTTCCCTCTTTTCCTCCCTTAATTAATGTTTATTCTCACATATATTAATGAATTCACCTTGAATATGCCCTTCCCTCCATCCTAAAACCCTTCTCAATGGATAATCACTTCAGTATATATTTTAAAAGTTTCATGGAATACATTAAATGAAAAGTTAAAAGGCACAATTTTTAGGTCTAAGTTTGTAGTCTATATGTATGTATTTGTGCTAGTGTTTGCAGGTACGGTGACTTCCTACAAAGTTGTCACAATGAATTATATTATGGGGGAGGGATTTGGCATGTGTGTTTATTTTACCTTTCCGTATTGTTTAAATTTCTTATAATGAGCATTTTTTAGAAATTTGAGTTCATACTTATTGCAAAGATAATATTGTATAGAATAAATGGGGAAAAATTTAAACATTTTATTATGGAAAATTTCAAACATAAATAAAAGTAGAGAGACTAGTATAATGAACCATCCCATACCATTACCCACTTTAACAATGATCATCTTTAGGTCCCACTTTTTTGGGGTTAGTTAGTCCAAATCTTAACTGTGACATACTATTTCACTCATTTGAAATTGTAATTTTTAAAAAGTCATTTTTTTTAAACGGGAATTTTTAAAAAGCAGAATCTTAGCCATAAAAAATCTCAGTTGAGAAAAAAATTCTGCATTTTGCTATTCAAAGACCATTTACAAGGCGGTTTGCGCACTGAAAGCCTGCCTGTATTGTGTTTATAAACTTGGCTTTGATCCTGTACAACAGGGAGAGGTGGTGTGGTCCTGGGGTTCCCCGAGGGCACGGAGAATGGATGAGCTGTTATGGTGGGCCTGTCTAGGAGTAGCTGTTAATGGGTGATGAGGACTTTCCCTCCCCTTGGGGAAGAGGCGCTTCATTGACGAGGCAGCAGTAAGTGATGTGGACAGTTTATTTCAAAGGCTTAACTTTCCCAGATCTGTATTTATTTCCCTTAAATTACTTTAAAATTAAAAAAAAAATGCTGCAGCTTGACAAACTGAGATTTACCAAGACAGATGAGGCCTTTTGTACCCTGCGTTAAAGGGACCCTCTGCTGGTTCGAGGGAGACTCTGTGTCTATAACGTACCTTATTAGAGGATGACTGTGATGAATAACCAGTTCTGAAGGGCGCAGGCATGTGCATTTTTTTTTTTTTTGTAAGTAAAGAAAAATGTGTGTAGCTCTGTGGACTTTGACTGTAGATCACTGGGACCCTGAATTAAGAGAAATAAGAACAATCATGATTGATGAATCTATCATGTACAGAAATGAGGATGCTGGTGCCTGATCCCTCCTCTCTCTTTCCTGTGGTGGGATGGCGGCTGTCCTTCTTCATCCTGTGGTCTCTAGCCATGCTTTGGAGTCCACCTGTTCCTGCCTTCTCAGGACTTCTGCCTGATTTTCCCCTCCTTCTGTGACTCTTCTCTTTCTTTGTATGGTTATCTTCATCTGTTTGTCTATTAACTGTGTGAGTTTCCTACTATTCCATCCTTTTCTGTGATCGCATTCCCATCTATACCTCCTCTTTATGCATAACCACCACATGCATGTGAGCCACAGATCTGAAACCCACATACCTGACTACTCTCTTGCTGTCTCCTCATGGATGTGTCAGAAGCACCTCAAAAATGAACACGTCCAAATCTGAATTTGTCACTTCTTCCCCAGACTTGATCCTCTTCCAGTGTTTCATATTTCAATGTGCAAATCCTCCATTTGTCCAGTTAGAAACCCAGGATTCATCTATGATACCTCCACCCCTCTTGCCACCCCCTTTGCTAATCCATTTTCAGGTTCTCTTGGTTTTTACTTTTGCAAGTCTGCCTACTACTTTCATCCCCATCTCACTGCCCTGGTCCTTTCCTGTGGCCTCCTCTCTGCTCTGCCTGTATCTATGCTTACTTTTGTCCAATCTGTTTTGCACACTGTAAACACAAAGCAGTTCTTATTACACCTGAAGTAATAACCCGTAAGCATCATGCTGCTGCTCTTAGGATAGAGAAAAACTTTACAACATAGTGGGCCCACAAGGCATTACAATGACCACACTGTAGATCTCCTGCCTCATTTGGATTGCATTGCTTTCCAGCCTTGCTCATCTCTGTTCGGTTTCTTGAAAGCATCCAGTTCATTGTGCCTCAGGGCCTTTGCACATGGTACTTCTTCTTCCTGGAATGGTCTTCATCCCCTACCCATGCCAGCCTGCCAGCTGTCTTGCCTGAAACTTCAGATCCCAGTTGAGGAGTCAGTTCTTCAGGAAACTTTTTCTGATGCCACGACCAGGCCAGATATCCAGATGTTCATGGGACCATAGACCTCTTATATGCAGTCTGTTTCATAGTTGTAACTTTACATTTCTTTGTGGGGTGTTTTAGTTACTTCTGTTTTTCCCACTGACTTGTGAGGTTTCTAACAGCAGAGGTTATGTCTATTTTCATTCTTCATTATAACCTAGCTTCTAGCACAGTGTCAGGCACATAATGGGTGCTCAGAAAACGCTTCTTGAGTGAATGAACAGGAAAGAGAGAAAAAAGTCCACAAACTGGCTTTGTAAAATGAAGCTATCTCCTCTGGAGTAGTTAATGCAACCATCAATAGACCAAAACTTTTAATTTAAAGGTGATTCAAGGTAGACCCCAGCAGTAGTGCACAGAATAGGCTTCAAGGCCAAGGCAGACTCTGCCTTATACCCTGTGGTCTGTCTGGGAGGACCCTGCCAAGGTGTGAGTGATGGGCTGAAGGGAGGTGGGATGAAGTAGAGTCAACATTGGTCCCCCAACAAACATTCCAGTGTTTACAACCTGATGCTAGTTTGGTGGAAAAGACTCTCTTGTTAGACTCTGGGTGATATTGGAAGCCAAAGAGACATCGTAACAGTAAATCCTGGAAGCCTCTGGCTCCCTCTACTGCGAAGGGAATGTGAAAGAGCGTTCTTTTTAAACCTGTGGTAGACTCCAGCCTGTGTGCGTCTGAGTTATGAGGGACCGGGGATTGGAAAAGAGACTATTTACTCATTGCCCTTCTGGAATTTCCTCTGGTTCCGTTCCTCTGTACACCAGTGTTTCACAACTATGTGTAGAATGAACACCGACCTGTTAATGAATGCCCCGCTTATTCTCACTTTGTTTTGATGGACCTATGGGACTGTGGGCAGAGGGAGGCAGGAAGAAGGAGGTTTGCTGAGCAGCTCTGTTAAGGCCAAATCAATCACATCTTCATTGGACTTCTGAGACTCTCGACTCAAGAGTACTTGGTCTCCCTTAAAAGGGTCCTCTTTTTGTGTCTTGTTTTATTTTTCTCATATTTCCAGGTAAATCCTTATGTTTGTATTTTGAGTTAGGAAGGGGAAAAAAAGGATTTTTCCTTTTAAAAGGTTTAAGTGTGTGCATGCACATACCTTTTGGTGATGTGGGAACTAGAAGGGGTAGTTACGACAAAAGATTCTAAAGTGGAAAGTTCTTTCATAGAATGCTGTGAAATTGCTTAGGCAGAAGTTGTGGATTTCATAACTGAATTGCATTATAGTAGCACAGTTTGGCAGTTGTGGTTTATGTAGTTTTTTTCTCTTATTGGAGAGAGGAAGGCAACATCCATTACCCATTTATCCATACGCAAGCAAAAAGCGTATACAAAAGTCCAGGTCAAGAAAAGGAAAATGTACCATATATTTCCGTGTATAAGACACCTCCACTTATAATATGACCCCTGCTTTTTTAACCCAACATTAATAAACCTCTCAAATCGTTACTCCTGTGTATAAGACGACCACCAATTTTTGGTGTAACAATTTTAGACAAAAGTACCGTTTTATACATGAAAAAATATATAACTTTTAGAAAAATATTGCTGATCTCTGTTGCATGTCAGAGCTGTTCCCAATAGGAAATTATTAACCTGAAGCCACTTGCAAATCTGAGACTTTGAAATAAGGAAAAATAAGTGTAGGAGCTATTCTCTAAATATCCTGACTGGTGTATTTTTTACTTTTTTGTATTTCATATTATATCTATAATGTTGAATATTTTTTAGTTAGTTGATAGTCAGGGTTTGTGCCTAGGGTGTGCTGGCTGGAAAAAGATATTATGGACAATGTTAAGCATAAAAAAGTGGAAAGAATAGTCCACGAACCCCTATGTGAGGCATGGCCATTCCTGTTTCATTGAGTTGGATTGTTTTTTCGTGAATCCCAGGGTGCATTTCACCTAGGACTATTTCAGTATGTATCACTAGAAGATACCAACTCTTAAAAACTATAAGCACAATGCCGGTTTCATATCTAAAAAACTTAATGGTGATTACTTTAATATCATCAAATATTCAGTCAGGTTTTACATTTTCCCAGTTGTCTTATAGTTTGTTTGTTTCATCACTGGTTTGTTTGAATCGGGATCCAAACAAGACTGATGTGTCTCCTAAGGGCTCTTTTAACCGTTGGGTTCTCCTTCCTCTTTTCTCATCTTGAAATTCATTGTTGGAAAAACTGGACAGTTTGTCCTGTAGTTTCCCACATTTCAGATTTTGTTGCATTATGGCTTAATATATTCCTCTTTCCTTCTGTGTTTTCTGTACACTCATAGGTAGATGAAAGGTTTGATCTGATCTGGGTTCTTTTTTTTTTTCCTTTTTGATGAGGTGTTGTGTGCTTCTGTCAGAGAGCACTAATGTCTGCTTGTCTCTCTTGGGACTGTAACTTTTGAAGGGATACCCTGGCACAGTCCTTGAGAATTTCTAAATTCATTTCCCCTGGGTACTAATATCTAGCCAGCCCTTGTGCTGTCTGTTGATCTCCATAAAACAGCATTACAAGTCACTGGTAACCAGGGGGTACGTCGAACAGAACGGAAGGGCACATAACTGAATAAGTGTGTTTGCTGATTGCTAAAGTTAGCATGAGCTCAGGACTTCGGCTTTCATGGTAAAACTAGTCCCTTGCCAGCGGAATATTTTTATTATATATGTTCCATTTGGTTGTAATTGAATCTGACTTCCTCCAGCCATGCTGTAAGTTGGCGCTTTGTTCAGCACTGCCGATGATTTGCCCAAAGCTTTGATTCCAAGAGACTGGTGGGTCTGTGGGGCTTGGCTGATATGCTCGGTGTGTGTGGGGAGGGTCATGGCACTTTCCGAACTCATTATGGAAGAGGCCAAGGTAGAGTCTGTCTGAGGCACCATGTTCCCGGAAGATGCTGCTGTTGTTTTGGCCCAAGCCACCGTGTTCCTGCCTGGAATATTGTGGTGACCTCCTATCAGGCCTTGTCTGCTTCAGTTCATGCTCCTCCTGCAGCTGGAGTGATTGTGTCACTCCTGGAGACATGTCCCTTCCTTGCCCAAAACCCTCCAATGGCCCCTGAGAGTAAATGCCAGAGACCTGTGTAGGGCTCCAGGGCCTTCTTTAAGTGGGCTCTGGTTCCTGACTGCCCTGTGTCCTACTCCTCCTTTCCCTCATCCCCTCCAGCTGGATCTCCTCCCTGCCATTCTTCACACCTGCTAGCAGGCTCCTTCCTGGGGCCTTTGTGCTTCCTTCTCTCTCTGCCTAGAGTCTTCTTTCTTCCTGATGCCTACACAGCTCCCCTGCCTTATCCTTCTTTAAGTCTTTGCTCAATTGTGTCTTCCCAGCGAGACTTTCTCACCAACCCAAACCCTCCTCCCACTTCTAGCACTCTCCGTTCCCTGCCTCATTTTTCTCTTTTTTTTAAAACTGCATTTGCCACCTTCTAACAAATTATGCAATTTACTTAAAAAACTGTTGCTTACTATTTGTTTCTCCCAACTAGAATATAAAAAGGAGCACAGAGTTTTATCTGTTTTGTTCATTGAATCTCTGTGACTAGATGCTCAATGCACATACATGAACTGCAGGACCACAGATAGAGCAGGGCTGGTTGAGGTTGGGAGTAGCTAGTGAGCTTCCTGTGCTAAATCTGATCCTAGTTATGGAAATGGACCTATACACCCAGTTTTTTTTTCACCAGTTTCTTGATTTTTGAGCTGTGCCTCAAAAGGTAGTAGAAAGACAAGGTTAAAGAGAAAGGCCCTTTGTAGAGTTGTGAGCATGGCTGTCATGAAACCTGAGGGCCCCAGAGGCGAAGTGGCTAATGCTGCTATTTATAGCTAAGATTCCAGTGTATGTTTTCCAGCCACTCTTACTCCTTTCAGCCACCTCCCCCCCCCATGCTCAAGTCTGTCACTCAATTAGCTAATGGCTTCTTTAGTTCCATTATGCATTGTAGGGCTCCCCTGGCTCAGCTATTTTTTTAAAAGAGAATAATGGGGTGTTCTGTTCTTAGAGGTTTAATTTTTTAATAGCCTTGCCAATTAAAAAAAGAACGCTTTCCAACTTTTTAAATGAAATTTTCAAACATACGGAAGAATGGAAATAGTAACACAATGAACACCCAGATGCCCTCCACTTAGATCCAACCCTTGTTAACATTGTGCTGTATTTGTTTAACCGATAAGTGTGAGCCTGTGAGTGTGTGCATTTTCCCCCCCGAACCATTTGAAGGTACATGTACATTGCAGATATCATAGCACTTCAATCCTTAAAACTTCAGCCTGTTCTCCTATAAAATCATTTGAGAATAAGTGCAACTATCATTCCTAATCTTCTCTTGCATCTCCTAAGAATAAAAGCATTTACGAGGGCTGTCTGGAAAAAATCCAGCCATAAATGCCTCTCTTTTTCATATTACATGGCTGGGTACTTTCCAGACAGCCCTTGTACATATAAAACCATAGAACCATTGTTGAACCTAAGAAAATTAACAATAATTTCAGGCATTATTTAATATCTAGTCTGGGTGAAGATTTCTCCAGTTGTCCCAAGAATATTTTTTAAAACCAAGGTTTAGTCAACATTTATACATAATGTCTGGGTTATGTTTCTTTAAATTTAGAAGAATATCCTTCCTGTCCCCCATTTCTAAAAAAACAGGAACTATATTTAATATAAATAAACGCTGACGTTTTGAAGTGTCCAGGACCAAGACTGATTAGATAGATGTACCTACCATATTCTAGATTTCTCTGATTGCTTCCTCATGGTATCAGTGAATTTGTTCCTCTGTCCCCTAAATTCATGTAAGCTGGGAAGGCGGTTTAGAGGCTCGATTGGGTTCAGACTAAATTCTTTTAATGAGAAGACTTTCACAGCGGTGTTGTACACTTTGTAGTGCAGCATGTCTGGAAGCGTGTAGGTGCTAGGGTCTCCCTCTCAGCCACACTCAGTGTGGTCACGTGGTTATAATGGTGATGGCAGGGT
Organism: Lyroderma lyra; assembly: GCA_004026885.1. Classification (NCBI taxonomy): domain Eukaryota; kingdom Metazoa; phylum Chordata; class Mammalia; order Chiroptera; family Megadermatidae; genus Lyroderma; species Lyroderma lyra. The sequence continues at coordinate 250,341 of PVJL010001362.1, read as the reverse complement.
TCTCTCTGACTCTCTTTTTGGTAAATAAAACAGTGGATGGCTATGGCCTCAAAAGTTGAAGGAAGAGACACCTCCATTCTCACTGACTTTTTTCAAAGGTCAAATGTGTCTCAGAGTTGTCAGGTAACCTCTGAGCCTACGAGTGCGTAGTGGTTCATCCTTGCGATGCTTATGTGGCTTTCCTTGGAAGATTGTGTGGAGTTTCTTGCTGCAGCTGGAAAAAGGCTTGCAGAGATCAAAGGAAGAGTGATTATACAATGAACAAGTTAGACCAAAAGAAAGCGGGACTCTTCAGCCCCAAAACAGGAAAGTCAACAGGGTAATAATAAAAATGACAGCTTACTAGGAGCTTACTGGGTGCTGTTTAATTCTTTGCTAGTGTCCTCTGAAAAGTGTGATCTTACCCCTCCCTGTTTTATAGGGAGACCAATGACCATGTTAAGTAATCTGTGGAATGCTTCACAGCTACTAGGTAGTTGTACTGCGATTGGAACCCAGTCTGTCCATCTGGCACTTGCCCTTGACCTCTGTGCTATGCTGCGTGCTAGGGACTTAGGTGCTGGATCTCAGCATAATAGAGTAGGGAGACACTCCTTGCCTTTTTTATTTTCAAGCAGTAATAAACACTTATTATCTCATGGTTTCAGTGGACAAGGATTTGGAAGTGGCTTAGCTGGGCATTCTGGCCAGGGATCTCTCATGAGGTTGCAGGGGATATGTTGGCTGAGCTGCCATCATCTGAAGGCTAGACTAGGGGTGGAGGCCTAACTTCCGAGGTGGCTCATTTGCATGGCTGGCAGGAAGTCTTGGTGGTCGGAAGGCCTCAGTTCTTTCCCCAACTCCTAGACTTTTGAAGGAACTTATTTTCACATTACAAGTGGTACTTCATAGAAATATTTGGAACTCACCAAGTGAGACTGACTGAAGTTAGGACTTAAATGGCTTTGGAGAGATCTATTATGGGGAAGAGAGATTAAGGCGAGGTAGAGATGCTTAGGAGAACTTGAAAACCTCAAGGGTGAACTGGTTTCTACTTTATTATAATAGGTCCTTGAATTGATCCAGACTTTCTTTTTGCTAAGTTCTTAAAGTGCTCTGTCTGTTCCTTAGATTTGGGGCAGGCTTTTTAGTGGGGTGCAGTTGCTTCTAGGAAGTGCTCATGGAGATTTATACATACCCTGTTTTGTTTTAGAAAACGAGTGAGATAGCTTATAATAATACATTAGTAACTAAGAGATAAAACAAAGTGGTGGTTTGATGGGTGGTGAGGCGGGAGGTTGGAGTGTGTGGCACTTTGCTGGTCTGACTTTGTAAGATGTGGGGAGGCAGGGAAGCACCGCACGCCCTTTGGAAATCCTCATAAATACTGCTCTCTCTTGGTAATTATCTCTCTTGGTAATTATTGAGTGTCTCTGAACTGGAGGTTACAACTCCTGAGCAGTAACTGGATGGAAGCTATTCAGTGTGGCTAAGCTTGGTGGTGGGGGTGGGGGGGTGGTGGTATTTGTAGCAATTTCCAGCCCTCTGAGAGTTTGGGGCTTCTGCCTCATGCCAGTTTGTTCTGTTTTTCTGCTGTGGATTCCCAGCTCTTCTCATTTGCCCCCAGAGCTGACTTTACCTGGTGTTCCGGGGGCTAGGTGATTCTGAGCTGCCTTCTCACTTCAGTCATGGAGACTGGTCTCTCCTTATAGGGCTAACCAGGGCCATGTCACTGTGGAGCTGATTTGCTTGTATTGGACTTTAACTGTTTAAATTTCTTTTTCTTATTTCAAAGTGAAACATCTTCAGGAATAAAACTAAAAAATCCCAAACAACAATGCTTTTTTTTTTTTTTTAAATTCATTTTTATTGTTAGACTTATTGGGGTGACATCTGTTAGCAAGGATTACATAGGTTTCAGGCATACAATTCTACAGTGCATTGTCAACTTGATGTATAATAAGTTCACCACCTAATGTGACTTCTCTTTCCATCACCTTATATTTAGCTTCCCCCCCACCCGCCAACAATGCTTTTTAACATAAGTATGAATAAGCCTCTATAATCTTTCACTAGAGAGGACTCCTGATGACATTTTCTCGGGGTCTCCTAAACCTGTTTCTCTTCTTGTTGCCACTGTTCTTTACATGGGTAGGGGATGCTGCTTGTGACTGCTTTCTTCGTGTGTCTGCCATCAGTATCTCTACTCTTTTCTTATGGCCCTGCAAGTATAAGCAAGCAAATAAGTAATAAAGAAATTGTGAAGCTAACCTCATAATCTAAAATGTTTACAAAGAATGAGTGCCTCCTTTCCCACCAACCTCACACAACAGTGATGACAATTAGATGGTCCTTCCCATTCTTTCTTCCATGTCACAAGACATATTTGGAGTTGCAGAAGAATGTTGCGGGGGAAGCCCGAATAAGTGAAGTGCGAACTTATAACTTACCAAATCTTGACTCGGGGTGCATTTGCTTTCTTTCATCCTTACTGCCTTCCTTTTGTGTCCAACAGTGGAGAACACGCAGCTGACCCTGAACCTGCAGACAGAGAACAAAGGCGGTGTTGTCTCGGGTGGTGAGCTGACAATTTTCCTGGACGGGCCAACTGTTGATCTGGGAATCGTGCCTAATGGCAGTGCTGTGACAGATGGTGAGTGCCGCCCTGCTCCCCAGGGGTGGGGCGGCGGGTAGAAGAGGTGCCCAGACCTCGGTTCTCTACCAGGTACCTAGGTTTGGGTACAGCTTAGCCAGCCCTGGCTCATAGCATTCATAGAATGATCAAAATCATGACATGATTTTTCATGGACAGCTTTCTGATAGAGGACCAAAATAAATGTCAAATCTTGGGGTGTTGTTGTTTGGTTTGAGAGCAGAGAAAACATCTTTTCATCCCACTTGGCCTTTGGAAAAATAAAATGTCTTTATTAAATGTTAGTTGGGCCCATTTTTCTTCTTCCCAATACAGTTAACCTTCCTGGGGAGGGTGAGGATGTATCTCATGGGATGGCTGGCTGGGAAAGGGGACTCTGTCTTAGAGATTCGCTCTTAGAGATGCTGGGAATTTAGAGACTCGGGAATTCTGCCCTGAATGTGGTGTTTCTTTTGATCTTCTACTTTGAAATTAGTCACCTTTGGATCTAGCAGGAAATTAGTTCATGAAATCTGAGGTCTGAGAGGGGTTGGGTTTCTCCATAATTTTTCTTGTTAAATGTGACATTTGCTATGGTACTTTCCAGGCCCCAAACAGGCTTTCTGTAGCTTCAAGGGTGGATGAAACTTGAATGCTAATTCAAGGGTATTTGGGTGTAATCTCAGTTACTGCTTGGCCTTAACTGGAGAATCCTCCCTCAGTGGGACTGGATGGTGCTCTGGTATTTTTGGTACATGGAGAAAAACAGGCATTGTTGACTGCTTCAGCACATATACCCATAATTGAGCACCTGGTATGGACTAGATCTGGGACTAGGTGCTAAGCAGGTGGCAGGGGCAAAATGCACACAGTCTCTCTTCCCAGGAGCTTATTTACTTGTGGGGACCAGGGATGCTAGATGTCAAATGAGTAAACACATAAATAATTATATAACTTTAATTGTGATAAAAGCTATGAAGGAAAGGTAGTGGGTGATAGGAGCTTTTGTACTGTAGGGGGATCTCTCTAAATTGGGGGGTGGGGGTGGGCAGGGAAAGTTTCTCTGAGGAAGCTGAGACCTTGCAAAGTTTGAAGAGTTGAGACAGGCCAAGGTGGGGGTGTGGGAAGACAGTGTGGCTGAGTAGAGATGGAGGGGTTCCCTGTGCAGAGCCACTGAGGTGGGAGGGGGCTTGGCCTGCGGTGGTAATCGAGGCAGCCAGGGTGGCTGGGGAGTGGGGGGCAAGGAGAAAGATGGAAGGGGAGGCCACAGAGGCGGTTCAGCTCCAATCACATGGCCATGAGGGCCCTGGTAAGGATTTTGAACCCCATCCTAAGAAGCAGAAAGCTGTTGAAAGGTTTTTAGCAGAAGAGTATCATGATCTGATTTCAGCAGAATCGGATTTGGCTTTTTAAACAGCTCTTTGGTTGTAATACGGAGAAATGCCCCATTTTTTTGCCCCCATGTTGCATGGTGAACATCTGTCCTCTGTCTCACGTGGTGTGGCTGAAGTTCATTTACTGTGTGAGGCAAATGCTTGTAAATGCCTTAGATGTTCTTGAAAGTCTCAGAAAAGGTCTGTTTCCCAGGTTTGAGCCCCTCTGTTCTGTGACCCTGATCAGATCTCACCCTGAAGCTTGCTGGACTTTGTGTCCCATAGTCGTGGGTGACTAATATACCAGTGAGCTTTGTTCCTGTGGCTACGTCACAAACAAGAGTTGGGCTCTCAATGTTTCTTTTCTTGTGATGGATCCCCTTTCTAGGATCACAGCCACCTTTGAGAGAATCCAGTGGGACAGCCGTTGCTCCAGAGAACCGGCACCAGCCCCCAAGCACAAACTGCTTTGGTGGGAGATCCCGGTAAGATGCCCTTGTGGGTGAAGGGGAGCCGGGAAGATGCTTAGTGCTATGGGCAACATGTTGGAGAGTGGCGAGGAATAATTTAAGTTAGAAACTGGTAGAAATTTCCAGAGAGTTTATAACTGACTGTTAAGGAGGCCCAGAGGGGAGTATAAAACTCAGGATTCTCGGAAGGGTCAGGGGTTGCTTGTCAAAGGTGGGGACTGGCTAGGTTGGTTGTTGGGTAAGAGAAACTGTTGAACAGAACTTGGACAGTTTTTTTAATACATCAGGTGCAGTGGCCACAGTTATCCTTCCAGGATACACATAGAGATATTTAGAGCACTGGTTCTTTCTATGTGAAATTTTCTGTCTGTACATTTCTACTTTGGGGGTGATCCATGGTTCCCTTTGGAGTATTGGTTAAGACCTCCCATACTTAGAGTTTGAGTTATATTATACTTGTCATACCTATCATGAATGACTTAATTTTATTTATTGACCTTCCCATTTTATACCTGTGTTAATGTGCAAACTCATTTTCACGGCAACTGAATTCCCTGGCAAGAGGTTAGTTTCAAGTGTATTAGAGAGACGGAGAGGGGCTTGGGAAACTGTTTTGATTGTTTATTACAACGTACAAAATCCCCAGGCGTTTTAAGGAAGAGAATCATATGAATGTAGTTTGTAAATCTTTATTATCTGCAACGAGTAGGTGAGTAACTGCTGAAAGTTTTTAGCAGAGGGGAATACTGCTTTAAGAAACAGAGTATGATTTCAGCCAATGCACACAGCATTTGGAAAGACCCCTCTGAGGATAGCTGTCAGCCTCTCTGGATTTGGCTGTTTTGGGGATTTGTGAGGTTCCAGTGCCTGGCAGGTGTCAGGAGCAAGAGAGTGTTGAGTATCTGGATCTTTTCTCTGTGGCATCATTAGAGGTAGAGGTGCCATTTCCCTGTCCTTTTTTCTCCAAGCCTCTGTAGAAACTTACAAGTTGGGATGAATTGTCAGGTCTCTCAGGGTAAGGACAACAATGTAATTGGAAAATCTGTGTCCACAAAGAAATGGTGGGCACCCAGAGCTAGAGAAAACAGAATCCCTCCAGTGGCAAGAAGCTGACGAAGAGGAGCAGCTCAGCGTTTCACTGTCCAAGAATGATGCCGTCTCAGTTGTGGCCTTTTAGCTGACTTGGAAAGTTTGTGTCAGACACAACTGATATCATTTATTTTGGGGCTGGAAGGCAGAATCCAGCTTGTAAAAAGTTTGAATTTAAGTTCTTGACCTATTTATTGCTCTCTGAAGTTCTCTAGTTGATAGACTTTGAAATTCATACACTATCTCAGTAACACGTCTTTGTTGTTTGTGTTGAGGTTTGTTGATTGTTAAAACAGCAGCCAGGCTTCAACAGAAAATCAGATGCATTTTTGCCATAACACGTGGTCGACATTCAAGGCAAGGTCATCATTGCCAGGCAAAGTGACCTTCCGCTATTTTACGTGTGAGGGTCCTCCTCGGTGTGCCTCAGTACTGCAGCAGTTTTTACGTGTGCTCTCAGATTTTTCACAGCCTTGGCCATTTAAGTATTTATTCTGTGTTCATTTGTTTGCCATTCAGCAGCAAACGCTTTTGCAAGTGTCACCCAAAGAAACCCCTGTCCGCATTGCTGCTCCCTTTAAGAAGGTTAGTGTGCACACACAAGTGGCTGCAGGGTAGTCGGCTGGCAAGAGTGAATCAGAAAGTGTACAGTGAATCCCGGCCTGTCATTTACTTGCTGTGCGATACTGGGCCAGCCACTCAACCACTTAGTGCCTCAGTTTTTCCATGTATAAAATGGGGATATTACCTGTCTTACAGGGTCGTAGGAATTCACCGAGACGTGGTGTGTCAGTCTGAGAGCCTTGCGCATTGAGAGTGCTCAGGGAATGTGACAGGGGTTTCCTTTGTGTCCCTCCTTCTGCCCCAACCTGAGAAGTGTGGCATTACGGATGCATTCATATCAAGGACTGTAGTTGGGAGGGCGATGAATCAAACCGTCAGGATTCAGGGACAGTCCTCGGCTGTCCTTGGTTTCCTGAGGCAGAGAGAATGATGGGCTTTTCTGTCTGCTGCCTCCCAGACTAAATATTTAGCTTTTGCTGTCTGAAGGGTAGGTTTTTCTTGGACTTGGGTGTTACTCACCATGATCAAAGGTGCTCTGATGTGCCTGTGAAGGTGAAGATTGCAATGTCAAAATAGCCCTTTCCTCCCCTTTCCCCTGCCTTATTAAGAACTGGAGCCATGCAAAGGTTTTATCTGGGCCTTCATATACCCAAGTTCATCTAGCAAAGGCACCTTTTGCTTGCTGAGCTCTGTCTTTCAATGAAATCTTGACCACTCTTTAAGAATAATGTAGTTATTTTACCATTTGATCTGCCACATGGAAACCAACATGGGTTTGCCACCAATACCTTATGTGGCATAAATTTATTTGCAGCCAGTTAATATCATAAATTGTTGCATAGTCCTACAACTAAGAACTGACCCATAAAAATGGGTGAAAAATAGTTACATCAGTATGGTAGCATCTCAAAAACGTAATGTTGAAGCAGGTTGCAGAAAAAATATACAGTATGATGTAATTTGTATAAAGTAAAAGAATGTAAAACTAAACCATCTATGTTTTTTATGGGTACCCTCATAGTTAGTAAAACTATAAAAAGTGGAAGAGAATAATTAACGCTGAATTCAGGAGAGTGGTTGTCATTGGGGGATAGAGATGAGTCTAATGGAGCAAAAATGCATGGGAACTTCTAGATACTGGGAATGCTATTCTTAGCCTGGGTGGTGGGTCCCCGCGTATTTGTCTTACTGTTCTTCTTTAAACTGAATATATTCTTTTGTTTCACAATAAAGAAATTAAAAAGTGTCATCTGCCCACCTCAGGAAACTAAACTGCAATGGAGAAATTGTTCGCTATTGAGGCAGATGTATTTCAGAACTTAGGATATCTCCAGGCTCAAGAATGACCACTTATTTCTGTTCTGCACAGTTTGTCCACGTAGCAGTGTAGCCAGTGATTCTAAGCTGATGCTCTTGTTGGTTTTGTACTCCTGTCACTTAGAAATCTCAGGCCTGAGGATTTAGTTTGGGAGGTGGGTAGGAGAATGGGTTCCAGCTGAAAGCTAGTCACTGCCAGGTACTGTGTCAGAACAGCACTAATCTTGGTGGCCTGAGAGGGCTATTCTAAGATCCTTTGGTGTTCGATTGGAGTGGCGATGATTACATGGCGCGCCCAGGATTCTGTCCGTTGGTATCCCATTCTGCCCTGTGTCCTCAGCCAATGTTCCTTCTTCCAGAGGAGTAGTGGAGAGTGCCTGGTATTATGGAGCCCCCTGGGGGAGTGTGTGCTGGTTGGCACACCGAGTACCTACCACACCCGTTAAGAATCCCGCAGTGCTTATTTTATTTTGCTGGAATGAGTGCTGGCTTTGGGAACTGTGCCTAAGTCAGTCCAGGTTTCAGAGATCTAATGTGTGCCTGGTATTGTCCACACATTACACGGGGCTTGCCAGAAGTACTTTCCAGAGCGAGGTCACAGTCTTCATGGTGTACAGGATGTATACGAAACAGGCAAACGTAACTACGAGAGCTGGGGGAAGCTCAGAGAGAGAAGAAATTGGTGTATGGAGAGGGGAGGACTGAGGAGGGACAGGCAGGAGTTTGCAGAGACTGTCCGTTGTCTGTTGTCCAGTACAATGCCTCAGGGTCTAACTAGCTCAGGGAGCTAACTAGTGAACTAGAGAAGCTAACAGTGGGATCCACATGGAGGGAAAAAGAACCCAGTAGAGGAGATCTGCACTGGTATTGGCAGCTCTCTTCGGTGTTGCTGTTAGGTTAGAAATGGTTGTGAAATTCCAGACTGAAGAGTGGAAAGCCAGGATGTCTGAGTCCCTCTTTGGCTTCCTGACTCTTCATCACCTGTGATTTTTTCCACCCTCTCTAGCTATTATATGAAATCAGGGAGTGAAGGTGAAATCCACTAATGGAAAAACCCATAGGACTCTCTGCTAGTGATGCAGGTCCTCTAAGCACAGCCTTAAGATTTCTACCGACTTGAATAACTAGCCCCTCAGTCTAGAATTCCTGCTGATTTTCCTAAGTCATAATGAGGAAATGGTCCAAAAAATGGAAGAACACATTGAATTTGCTTTCAGGTTCATAGGGTTTTTCATTAATAGGTCTGTAAACTTTGAAACAGATCTTGGTGAAGAAATTGTATATAGGGGCTTAAACAATTAATTTTCCTGTATGTATTTAAGCTATTTTGGACATGAATATGTGTCCATGTGTGTGTGTATGTGTGTTTGGTGTGAAGGGCTAGAGGCCTTGAATTTGCCTGCATCCATCATCAGCTGGTAGTATTGGCCAGTGTTAGTCAGGATCTGCTTTTTTAACATGTGATTCTTTTACACGTGAAAGTTTCAGACCTCTTCTGAGTTTTTACCCACCCTCCTTAACTCTGCACCTTTTGTCTTGCTTTGATGAATACATATCAAATTTATTGACTCCCTTGCCTTGGCATTCATTAATGCCCTCTGAAGATTTATAGGAGGTATAATCTCAGAGATTTACAAAGCCCCAAGGTCTCTGGTGAGCTCTAAATAGCTCATCAGCTGTGTCTGCAGACAGCCGAGCCCAGAAAGGAAAGAAAAATAAACTCAACCAGGCGTGATTCTGCTGGGAACACTGCTGGGAGTCCTGGGAGGGCCAAGGGGTATTGGGAAGCAAAGCTAATGGGGGAAGAGGGACGGGAACTGAGCCTTTGGGCACTGGGCCATTCTCTCAGTCACTGTTGGCCACCAGTGACCCCTTCAGCTGAGATGACTAAAGGCTACTTGATTTGGACTTTAGCTATTTGGAGATGTTACCGTGTCAGCATGAAACTAAATTAAGCACCTTTTCAGTTTCCATTTGGGCCTTCCACTCAACGGCTTTTACTTATAATAAGATCTGGCTAATACGATCGCTGGGGAAGAGGAAGGAGTAAGGAAGGTATAAGTGTAATTCCTTTATTCATGGAGTGTTAACTGAGATGCAGCTGCGGCCCATGAGGAGGTCACTGCGCTCCCTTCCAAGCGGTCGGCTTGTGTGGATTAGGATTGAGACTGTGGATAAGAGCCCCACTGTATTCTCAAAGCCAGACATTGAAATGTAATCATGGAGATGAACTGCACATTCATTTATACACTATTTTGTTCTTTTTTTCATGAGTTTATACGACTCATTATACATTATTATGCATTTGTTTATTCAGGTCTCTTTATTTCATAGGTATTTATTGGTCATTTCTTCTCTGTGAGCTTAGAGAGGTGTGATGTGTGCCAGAAAGCTGATTGGGAACTTCTCATGAACTACGAGAAAATAAGGCAGAGATATCTATAGTTGGGAGCTTGAGCAGCTTGGCTGTGTGATAATGGAAGACCACAACAGAACTTCCTGCAAAGGCTTTGGATAGACAGGGATGGCGGGAAAAAGGGTTGCTTAAGCCATGGTGTTTGTGGCTGTGGTTCAGTGTGATGAGGTTAGATTTTTCCTTTAGGGATTCTGTTAGCACTCAATGGCTCTTTTTGAAAGTGCCAAGGTCTGTGGATGCTTTGAGGTTTGGTCTAGTGACTGTCTTTATGATGGCATACTCAATAGCCTGAATAGAATGACCTCTTTCAAACACTGAAACAATTCTATATTTAGGTTTTGCACCAGATAAAAATTGCCTTAGAACTGAAGTACAAAATTTATATTGCATTATGCTTCACATGTCACAGGGTTTCCTGAAGTTATTATGAACCCTTATTGAAAATATACCAAAGCTATTGTTCTCAATTTTCTTTGGCCCTCCCTTTGTTATTTCCATTTATGTATCAGTTTGCATCATGCTGGCATCCACCGCTATCATTGTGCCAAAATTACAGCCACAAAGGCCCAACTGACCTATCTGAAGGTTTAACCTCACGGACTAGTCCTTTCTGGAAATGTTCTGTGCCTTGGCTTCTATAATAATGTGGAATCTCAGAGTGTTTCTCTCTCTTTTTTTTTTTTTTTTCTGGTTTTATTGATTTTTATTATTTAAGAAATAAATTTGATCTATACAAAAATATATGAATGTATTATGTAACAGCAGGATGTAGTATTAAATAGGGCAGTCAAAAGAGGTGTCATCAAGAAGTTGACCTTTGGGGGTTCCCTGGTGGTGTAGTGGCTAGGCATTGGCATTCTCAACACTGCAGCCTGGGTTCAATTCCCAGCCAGGGAACCACCAAACAAAACAAAAAACAAAAACAAAAGAAGTTGACCTTTAAGTAAAGATTTGAAGAAGATGAGGGATTTACTATGAGGCTATCTGGGGGAAGAATATTTGGACAGAGGAATGCCAATTGCGAACGGACTAAGATGGGAACATGCCTTTGGAATTGAAGGAATAATAGGGAAGCCAGTCTGGCTGGAGTGGAGGGAGTGATGGGAAAAATAGGATAGGTAGGGCCAGATCATATCTATGAATTTCTTCTCTCTCTCCCTCTCTCTCTCTCTCTCCATATTTATATATATATATGTGGGTCCACAATACAAATTGAATGTTTTATCCTTATCTCATGACCCTCTTTTGTGTGTGTGTGTGTCTGTGTGTGTGTGTGTGCGTGCGCTTTTTCTCTTAAAATTTATTTGGTCTGAGCAATAAAAAGGAACAGCCTACAACAACACTCAAAAGCATTATGCTAAGTACGGGAAGCCAGGCACAAAAGGCTACATTCTGTATGATTCCATTTATATAACATTCTTGAAAAAGCAAAATCGTAGGGACAGAAATCCAGTCTGCAGTTTGTGGGAAATGAGGGCAGGGATTAACTGCAAACAGGTACCAAGAAGTGTTTTGGGGCGATGGAAGTATTCTGTCTTGATTGTGGTGGTGGTAACATGGATGTATTCATTTGTTAAAATGCATTAAACTGCACCCTTAGAAAGGATGATTTTACTATATGTAAATTATACCTGGTTTTTAGAAATCATTTTTTGAAAATCGAATTTTTTGACAGTAGCATAGCTACCCTGATATCCTTTTGTTTTGTATTTGCTTGGCGTATTTTTTTCTTATCCATTTAGTTTTAACCTTTTTGGTTCTTAGATGGTGTTGCCTGCAACAGCGTTTAACTGGAGTTAAACAATATGATAAGTTCATTGTTTTATTATTAAATTTGTTGGGGTGACATTGGTTAGTAGGTGTCAAGTGTACAGTTCTATAATACATTATCTGTGTGTTGCATTGTGTGCTCACTACCCAGAGTCAGTTCTCTTTCCATCACCATGTATTTATAATATGATAACTTCTATTTTTAAACTGTCATGGTTAGTCCATTTATGTTTCTTATGATTTTTGATATCTTTGGAGTTTTCATCCTCTTGCCTTCTAATTCCTATCCTGCCTTCTTTGTTTCACATGTCTCGACTAACTTTCTATGATAAGCCTGTATTTGGCCTGACTTTTTTCTGTCTTGAGTTGAAGATTTCTTTGGCTTGTTGATTTTTGATAATAGAGTGTGAGATTCTGTATCTACTGGTGTCAAGAGAACGAGAATATCCACAGGCTCCCTGTCCGACGGTTTTCTTTTTGGCTTTACTCTGAGTTTTATAGCATGTCTACGTGCTAGGTCTTCATTGTACACTTACAATATGGCCTTTGAATGTGCAACTTTTTAATGACAAAAAATTTTAAAGTGAGATTAGTGATAACCTGGAGTTGGACATGATTGGAATAATTGTTATTTTGTGAAGGGGAAGTACGGATCAGGACCAGGTTGGTTTGTTCTTTTCGTTTGTTTGTTTTTAATTTTTACCTTGAAAAGTTTGCCTTCACAAAAAGTTTTTAAAACTTTTTTTAAAAAAATAAAATCACGCAGTTTTGTTTTACACTTAGAAAAGAATGATGAATTGGGGACTCCTGAGGAGTTACTTCTTTCTCTTCCATTTACTTTTTTTTTCTTCCAGGAGGGGAGGGTGCAGGGGTAGTGGTCCTGAGTTCTCAAACACCGTGCCAAAGGCGCCTGTGCCTTATTCATCTTTGTGTCCCTAGCAGAGCCTAGAATAGTTCCTTGCTGCACGTAGCAGCAGCTCAGTAAGTAGTTGTTGAGTTGAAAGAGTCTTGTGTTTCTGCTCCTTGTGCCAGAACTTCAGGGTGGGTCTCGCTACTGGTTTACATTCCTTGGCACTTCTATTCATGAGAACTGATGGTTTCTGGGGGCACAGGATGTAGGGAGACTTTTTTCATCAGAACTGCCTTGTGCTTTCCAACGTGTAGCCTACCTGCCAAGAGCATGGTGGGTTCCCACTCCCCGCTCCATCTCTTCTGTTTCATCTGCTTTTTCTCCCTCCATGATTAATATTTCCATATTGAGCCCCTTTCATGGACTGTTCTTTTCTTCAAATCTGTGCAACTTTTAGGGTGAACATTGGAATTAGAGATAAGTGGTCATATAAATACATCTTGTTTGGAAAAAGAATGTCAAGTCCACGTACCTGAACTCTACCGGAAAAGAATGTTACTTACTCACCCTCTAAGAACAGTAGTATCTCATCATAGATGTTCCAGTTCCCAAGTGATCGTTGAATCTTAGAAGCGAGTGCTTCTAAAGGACGTTCAGTTGACAGAAATGCACTGATTTTATTGGGTATTGCCATAAGTGTATAAGGAGTGAGGTTGGGTGATCAACAAGAATTAGGCCGAGGCTATCACCTAACCATATATTTGAGAGTATCCTCTGTGAAAAAATGACATTTATTTGTAGTAAAAAGATGTATTAGTTTCTTGTTGATGTCTAACAAATCACCACGAACTTTGGGTTTAAAACAACACCATTTATTAGCTCACAGTTGTATAGGTCAGATGTCCAGCACAGCATGGCTGATTGAATTGTCTGCTCAGGGTCTCCCAAGGCCAAAATCAAAGTAATGGCAGCACTGCATGCTCATCTGGAAACTCTAAGAAAGAATTTGCCTCAGAGCTCATTCAGTCCTGTGGCATGGGTTCTATTCATTAAAGGGGTGACCGGTTGCAAAGAAGATAGAATGTACTGGAGATTTCAGGCCCAAGGATGCTTTCGATCTTGTAGCTAATGTTGGCTGAATTCAATTACTTGTGATTATGTGACTGAAGTCCACAAGTTCTTGCTCACTATTAATTAGGGCCTCTCTCAGCCTTAAGGCCACCTATAATTTTTTCACATGTCCCCCCAATTTTCAAGCCAGCAAGAGTGTGTCACATCTCCCTTATGCTTCACATTTCTCTGAACTCCTCCGCTTCTGACACACTTGTTGGAGAAAGCACTCCACTTTTAAGAGATTACGTCATTAGGTCAGACTTGCCTGGGTGATCTCCCTTTCTTAAGGTTAACATTAATGTACGTACCATATAACGGTATAATCAGAGTGTGATGTCTTATCATATTCCTTGGTTTTAAGGACTAGGATGGGGTATCTTTAGGAGGAGACTCATCTTTCAATACATTTATTTCTTTTAATACAGAAGTTCTGCCCACCGCAGAAGGGTCTCTCTCTCTCAATTCCCATATTTAATCACTTGCCTAGTCTTTGCTGTTGGAGGGTGCTTGAAAATTATAGCTAGAACAATAACAATAGTAACAACAAAAAAACCCATCACAAATAAAATTTGTTTGGATTTGGAAATTGTCTTGCAATTTTAGTATTGAGGGTGTGGGTACAAAATGAGTCTAATGAAATGATTTTTTTTAAAATTCATTTTTATTGTTAGACTTATTGGGGTGACATCTGTTAGCAAGGATTACATAGGTTTCAGGCATACAATTCTACAGTGCATTGTCAACTTGATGTATAATAAGTTCACCACCTAATGTGACTTCTCTTTCCATCACCTTATATTTAGCTTCCCCCCCTTCCACCCCCTCCCCTTTCTCCCCTCCCTATCCTACTCATCCCCAAATAAACATTAATTTTTATTTCTAAACGCTGATACTAGAGAATGTTTTCATATGATGCTTAGGACTAGCTTTTCTGTAAGTTCTGACAGTTGTTAGTATCTGGTTGATCACTGATTCCATCCTGTGGCATGGGTTCTATTCATTAAAGGGGTGACTGGTTGCAAAGAATATAGGAAGTACTGGAGATTACAGGCTCAAGGATACTTTTAATCTTGTAGCTAACGTCTTTTATTCATCCTTCAAATATGATTATATGCCTACCAGGGGGCCATGCACATGCTGGGGGCTGGTTTTATAAAGGTACATAAAACTGATATGGTCTCTGTCCTCCTGGACCTTATTGGAGATAAACATTAAACAAATAAACCCACAAACAAATATGTAATTACAAATAGAAGTACCGTAAAGGGAAAGATTCAAATGGTCTGTGAGAGGATGCAAGGGAACTGACTGTGACCTGGGAGATGAGGGACATTTAGACCAAGTTTTGGATTAGGAGCCAGCTGAGTGAGCAGTCCAGAGAAGTGTATGCCAGGCAAGTAGATGAGCAAAGGCTCTGATTTTCCCCTGGAGTTTAGAGGGATGATTTGAGGAATATCCACTGAGGATATTCTTTTTGGAGCTTACCTTGCTCGTGCTGAATTCATGCCTTTTTTGTCATTTGTTGTGTCAGAACACTTAGAAATAATGCCTCAGTATACTGTTGTCCTAAGGTCTGTTGTACTCAGTACTTCAGGGGCCCATGTAGTCCTTTCTGGTCTGGGGCTGTAGGACAGGGATGCTCTGAGCTGGCCCTGACTCAAGCAAGATGTGGTGTTAGTAGGAAAGACTGTGGAGACACTTTTCTGGCCGACCTGTACAAGCTGGGGCCCCATGCAGATTCTAACTGTAAGTCAGTCAGAGGAGGTTGATGGCCCACAATGCTCGTCTCCTAAGCTGTGAGAGCATCCTGTGCCCTTGTACCGTCTCAAGTCATGGGACAAATGTATCCTGAGCTGCCATCTGTGTCTCTAGTCATCAACTGCTGCACCCAGGGGTGTGGAGTAGGACAAGACAGTGAACACGTCCCCTGAACTTCTGCTCTCCTTCAGGTTTGAGAGGGTATTTGAACATTCTTTTCAGTTAAGCCCATTATACAACCTAGAATTAGATTAGATGAGTCAAAATTTCTTTTGTATTCTCTCTTAAAATGAAATTTTTAGTCTCATAAAACTGCCACCATTGAGAGGATTGCTTTGTACTCCAAGTTGGGCAAAAGTAAATCATTTATCTTTCTGTAATGTTGGAGGAAGTTGGCAGCCGGCTTATTTTTACCTTTCCTGTCATTTCTGAGGCTGGCAGCTAGTGGTAGGGTGTGGAGTGGAGCCTTAAATTACCCTTGGAATGACTAGAATGGTCCCATTTTAACTCTAATTGCGCCTTTCCCTTTTCACCTCTCCTTTTTATACCCCTCCCTATTTTTTTTCTTTTCCCTAATCCACATTTGAATGAGTCTGAAGAATTGAAGAGGGTGTAGGTGGGAGTAGGCTCCCTTATTGATGCCTCTCTGAATGGTAGAAACCTTTCTTTTCCCATCACTGCCCCCCATTTTTTCTCCAAGTTTCTATTTTAAGTGTCTGTTTTTTGCTGGTTCTGTCTTGCTGGAAACTGGCCCAGCCTCACTCTGGTTTGTTTCCATGCTGCTATTAAAAGACAATGCTCAGTTAAGAGGCCTCGGAGGAGGGGCCAGAGCTGCCTTCTTGGGTCTAGTCATGCAGGCAAAGGTCCCTGCACTGGAATGTGAGAAGAGTTTTAAGTTCATTAGGAAATTTTAACTTCTGTGTCTGTTTTTTTATCTTTTTTTTTTTTTCCTTTTTAAATGGAGGAAAACCCACTATCACTTGTTATACTCTGAAACTTCTCTTTGGCTGAGCTGGAAGACCACTGGGCCTGAATCTGAGGTCAGAGAAGCTCCCTTTCGTATTCTGGGCCCCTTTTACCAAGTTAAAAAAATGCGCTTGGCACCTGATACCCGGTCAGCCACGGATTCTTGACATTTGGGAGAGATGTGTCCCAAATGTCTTTGAAGAGTTTCTTTAGAGTCCTGAATATTGACTAAAATTCATTTTCATCAAGTTTCTTGTTTTTGTGTTTTGAGCACATCCTCACACTATCAGTTATCTGCCTTTTAAAACTTCTGCTCACTTTTATTTTTTTCTCACAGGATGAGCCATTTTTGTGGTGGCTAAAACACACACATGGCTTTTTTAAAATTATTAAAAGTTAGACTTATTGAGGTATAATCTACATATACCAAAATTCACTCTTTGCAGTGTACAGTTCTTTGAGTTTTGGCAAAAGCATATTGTCTGGTAACCACTCTCATAGTTAAGATATAGAAAGTCTTATCTCCCCCAAAAGTTCCCTTGTGCCCTTGTGTAGTCACCTCCTCCATTCTACCCCCAGCCACTGGCAAGCACTGATCTCTTTTCTTTCCCTTCAGTTTGCCTCTTCTTAAATGTCATAAAAATGGAATGATGTATATACTATGTAGCCTTTTGTGTTTGTCTTCTTTCACTTAGCGTCATACACGAGGTTGGACAATTAATTTCATGAACTCATCCTAGAAAAAGAACTACATACCTCATTGCTGAATATCACTATGGTCACCTTTGAAATACTCCCCCTTGGGAGGCTATGCACTGACGCTAGCACCTAGTCCACCCTGCACAGCATTTTGGAACTCTTTTTCTGGGATGGCCATCAGAGCTGGCATCATCCTCCAGATTTGACAGTTTGACAATTAAGTTCACAAACTTGCCATTGTTATGACAGCTTACGGAGTTGTTTGCATAGAACTTACCAAGGTTATGACACCTTACCGAGTTGTTGGTACAGTTCTGCCAATGTAAGTGCACATTCGTGAACTTAATCGTCAGATTTTGGGGATGATGACAGCTCTGATATTCAGCACCATAGTGATATTGAGCAGTGAGGTACGTAGCATTTTTTCTAGGATGAGTTCATGAAATCAGTTGTCTGACTTTGTATTTGTGATCCATCTATGTTGCTGCATGCATTAGTAGTTTGTTCCTTTTGTTTGCTAAGTAGTATTCCACTGTGTAGATGTAGCACTGTCTGTTCATTCAGCAGTTAAAGAACTTCAGGTTGTTTACCATTTTTGAAATTATGGATAACATCACTGTAAATATTGGCCTACAGATTTTTATGTTAAACATGTTTTCATTTTGGGGGGGGGGGTAAATACCCAGGAGTAGGATGGCTGGTTCCTGTGCTGAGTGTATATTTAACTTTATTAAAAAACCGTAAACTGTTTTTTTTTCTTTTATTGTTGAATTTATTGGTGTGACATTGGTTAGTAAAAATTACGTAGATTCCAGGTGTACAGTTCTACAGTACATCATGTGTTGTGTTATGTGTTCATTACCCAGAGTCAGTTCTCTTTCCATCACCATGTATTTGAGACCTTGTCCCTTCTCTCCCATTCTCCCCACTTCATACCCTCAAATAACCACTAACCACTAAATTATTATGTCCATGAGTTTTTGTTTCTTTGTTGCCTTCAGCTCTGTGTTCCACATATGAGTGAAATCATGTGATTCTTGGTTTTGGCTTATTTCGTTTTGCATGATGGTCTCAAGGTCCATCTATGTTGTTGTAAATGGCCTTATTTCATCCTTTCTTATGACTGAGTAATATTCCATTGTGGGTATGTATCATAGCTTCTTTATCTAGTCATCTATTAAAGGACACTTTGGCTGTTTCCATGACTTGACCACCACGAATAGTGCTGTGAAATAGTGCTGTGGTGAACATTGGGGTACATATATGTTTGTGGACTGAGGTTTTCAAATTTTTTGGGTAGATACCCAGAAGAGGAATTGTTGGGTCATATGGTAACTCTATTCTTAGTTTTTGAGGAACCTCCACACTGTCTTCCATAAAGGTTGTACCACTTTGCATTCCCACCAGCAGTGTATGAAGGTTTCTTTTTCTCCACACCCTCTCCAGCACTTGTTATTCCTTGTCTTGTTGATAACAGCCACTCTGATAGGTGTGAGGTGGTATCTCATTGTGGTTTTGATTTGCATTTCCCTAATAGCTAGTGAAGTTGAGCATTTTTTCATGTATCTGTTGGCTATTTGTATGTCTTCCTGGGAGAAGTGTCTGCTCATGTCTTCTGCCCATTTTTAAATTGGATTTTCAAACTGTTTTCTAATGTGTCTGTTCCCTTCAGCAGTGTTGGAGAGTTGCAGTTGCTTTGCATCCTTGTCAGCACTTACTCCCTCAGCTTTTTCCCCTTTGTCCATCCTAATAGGTGTGTGAATGGATATCCTTGTGGTTTTAATTTGCATTTCCCTAATGACTAATGATGTTGAACATCTTTTATGTGCTTATTTGCTATTTGTAGCTCTTCTCTGGTGAGGTGTCTGTTAAAAATCTTTTATTTACTTTTTATATTGCTTTGTTGTTTTCTTATTACTGGGTTTTGAGTTTTTAAAATATGTTCTGGATATAAATGCTGTATCTGATATGCATTTTACAAATATGTTTTCCCAGTCTATGGATTGGCTTTACAATGTTTGGAAGAGCAGGAGTTTTGAATTTTGATGAAGCCACCAACTGCTTTTTACAGTCAATTTCCACATAAAGGATATGATAGATGCATTGATCTCAAATTGTTAGCCACCACCAAATTTTAAATTCTACTTTTTAACTTAGCAAAGAATTTACCAATCCTAGGGCTGGCTCCCCCCACCCCACCCCCCTTTTAATAAAAACTAAACAAACATTGTTTGTTTAATTACTCCACATAAACTATGCACTACTACATATGTGATGATGGTCAACAAAGCTGCAATGGGGCGACAATGCCAGGTTGTCATCCAGGCTCACTCACTAACCAAGTGGCTCCCACACATCAGTATTGTAGGGTGGAATGCAAATTCCTGTCTGAGCAAAATTACAAATCACTGCATTTCCACTAAGATGTAAGCTCCTTGAGGTAAGGGACTGTTTCTGTTTTGTTGCTAGCTCTAGAACAGGACCTCATACTCAGAAAATACTGATAGAATGAAATTCAAGGGCCTTTATGAAAGGCAATGCAAGATGTCCCAAGGCCTCCAAGGCTCTGGCTGTCAGATGACCTGAGGACTGGCCAGCTTTGTGAATGTCAGAACTTGGCATGCCAAGGGACAGCCAGAGCCCTGTACTGGGACCTTACTGGTATCAGATCCTCTTTTAGGAGCATGGAGAGAGAATCTTAGGTCTGTGGCCTTGATTGGAATTCCTTAGGGAGGCCTCAGTTTCTGGGGAGGAACTTAGGTAAGGACATGCCAGCATTCTGAGAAGGGTATGCTATAAAGAAGCTGAGTCTCTGTAACTAGGTGACCTGAAACTGTTCGTGGAGTTTTGCCATTCTGCTTTCTTCTGACTGCTCTGGTGTATAACCTACTCCCACCCCACCCCACCCCCAAATGGTAGAGAGATCAGGCCAAGGTTGAAGTCATTGGCATAGCTGAAGCCAGGCTGTCTGTGGTGGAGCCCAGCTCATCCCCACCCCATTGCCCCACTTTTGTCCTGATACTATTTTGGCTTATGGTATGTGGTTTCAGCATTTGGGCCAGCGTTTGATCACAACACAATCCCATCTTTTAAGGGTTGAGTGAGTCCTCCAAGAGAGGAAACCCTTGAAGAGAAGATTTTCCTCAAATGTTGAGACCTTCTCTTTCTAAGAGTCTTATTTTAAAGATAATTCAAGAAGAAGGAATGGTAGCTCCAGATTTATGGCAAGGGAAGAATCTGAAGGGAGGGGGTGTGTGCGCAAGTGTGCGTGGTGGGGGGAGTGGTAGTGAGGGAAGCTGGGTGGCAGTAGGCCATGTGCAGGGAGGCGGCAGTTCACACAAAGTGGTCCCAGCTGCCCCTGGTTTACGGGCTAATCCCGGCTGTATTCCAGCCTGTCATTCAGGGAAAGCTGCTATCATTAGTGGTAAAACATTTCTGAAAGTATTCTCTCTCAACTCTGACCACATGCCCTTTCAGGGAAGGGAGGGAGGAGTCAGGAGAGTAATGGGACCCACCCTGTTGTCATGCCCAGCTGCTCTGCTGAGGGTCAAGGAGCCTGACTACTGGCCTTAATCATGGGCTTGTCAGAGCCACACGTGTGACAGGACTGCTGTTGCAGTTTCCATACTGCCCACGCAGCCTGCTGCTCCGTGAGGGATACAGCCCTCTGCCATGGGCTATGAGTGCCAAATCGGAGAGGCTTTTTTGTCCTTTTAAGGGGATTCTTGGCTGAAATAAACCTTCTATTAACCAATTTTATCTCTTTCAAGCTTTCTGACCTCAACACATACATGAGTACATACATTCTGCAATGGCTAAGGCCCATCTTTCCCTTTGGAACTCGTCTTGTTCCGCTTTCAACGAGGAGTTGTGGTAAAATTCTCAATACTAACATTTCTTCCCATGAAGTGGGGACTTTGAAATATTTTTCTTGACTGAGGTGTGGTTGACATCTTTTGATTTATGAAATTAGCTCAGGGAAAAATAAGATGGAAAAAGAGAGTCCAAATTAAATCTTTATTTCCATAGCTCAGTTGTGCCCTCTCTATCCATTTTTAACTGCCACGCAGTCTTTGTGTATGGAGTACTCCAGCGTTTGATAGATTTCTTCCTTTACTTCTTTATTAACTTTAGTGTTGGCCCAAGAAAGACAATTTTTTTCTTTTTAAAAAATTGTTTTTCTTTTTCCTTACTCAAAAGTATATTGACAATGCACTGTAGAATTGTATGCCTGAAACCTATGTAATCCTTGCTAACAGATGTAACCCCAATAAGTCTAACAATAAAAATGAATTAAAAGTTAAAAAAAAAAGTATATAGGCTCAATGAAGAAACCTAGAAAAATATAGAAAAGTATAAAAGGAAAAGCTAAAGACATCCTTATTCCCAGCACCCAAAGATAATCACTGTTAACATTTTGGCTTATGCCCACCTTGTTGGGAAGATCCATTTCTTGTGCTGTAGAAGATAGTCAGTGGAGGCACTTTTTACACCTCTGTGAACCCCCTAGTTTGTTGTGCTGCAGGCTTATTCCAACACATTGACTAGAGTGACCAACAGAGCTTTCTATTAGAGCTCTTCATCTCACCATTGACTAAGTGACTAGTAAAATACAGTAGACTCTCCGTTAACCAAAACTCAAGCAACCGGCAAAATAGTTGCTTGAGCATGCCAGTTGCTTGAGTTCCAGTTAACAGAGAGTCTACTTAAATTTATCCAACATCTACCAATCCCCATGGGTGTGGGTTAAGTAAGAGTCTACTGAAATCACCTGGGAGGGATTTAGCTTAAGTCCAGGCCTCCCACCAACAGCCTCCAACCAAAAAGCATGGGTTCTTGACCTTCATCCATCTGCATTTGAGTCTTTGCTCCATTGCTTACTTTTTACTGCACTTCTGTGTCTATTTTCTTATCTGTAAAATGGGCATTATAGTCGTAAGCTAATTCTAGGGTTGCCATGTTAAATGAGATAATAATGTAAAGAGCACAGAACACCACAGGTACCTGAACCGTAATACTGCAGCTCAATGCATAGTATAATATTACGTCCATAGCTATCGTTACTACTTTCATTATTGATAGTACTCTCACTGCCCCATGCCACATGGTATATATATTGTTCTCTGGACCTGTTTCTGTCCCTAGAGAGGGGTGGTCTTTTCTTCACTGGATAATATTTAAATCATTTCACTGTTGAAAAGTAGTATATAGTGACTAAGAGTAGAATAATCTCCATTGACAAAACTGTTCACCCGAAGGGCAAGGAGGCTTGGAGATTTTCATTGAGTGATCCAAGCCAGGTTACAACAGGAATGTGAGAACGTGTACTGCGTGTTGCCTCGCGTTCCTTGAAGATATCAGTCAAGTAGGTTATCTGCTGCTAGAGTCCACCGTTTTTCTTCTGATGGAGATCCCTTTCTGCATTGTTCCTCATTTACTTGGATGGCCTGTGAGGTCATCTTTTCTAGATAAAACATGTCAGCTTATGCATTGACTGAAGTTGTCTAATGCCCTGTACCTTCTCTTCCTAAGAGAAGCATCTTTCTAGCTATAGAGAAAATGGCTTTGGATAAGTTTTGGGCTCACACAGGAGAAATATGTCATCTATAGCCTATCCAGTGATTCTTATTTACTTCTTATATTCAAATCCAATAAAAATAATGTGATGGTTACAGGATATCTTGCCAGTTATTTCAGATGTGGGGGCAGTTCACTCTGGATTTGTTTACTTCAAGTGGAAAAGTTTACCCAAAGTTGCCTTCTGGGCTTTTACCAAGAAGGAAGCTTACCTGGGTCTCTCTGTTTAGAGCCAGTGCCTGGTAAGTCCAAGACTACCAGGGCGATTAAAGATCTTACTTACAATAAATAGTAAGAGAGAGAATACAGTGACTTAAGTGGGATACACTTTTTTTTTTTCCAGTGAGTTATATCTGACTGCTTTATACTTTGAACCCCTAGGACACACAGACATTCAGGTGGTGCAGCCAGAACAACCACAGCAACAGGCGAGCAAAGCCCTACTAGCAACCGGCACCGCCAGGCCATCAAGAACCCAAGCCACAGTGGCTTAGCCAATGGCACAGGTAAGTGACAACCCAGAATGCCTGCCCGAACTGAAGCAGTGGCCTCTAACTTGTTCTCCCATAGAGTCGGGATTCTGCCTTTGTCAGAATCTAGGGTGGGCGAGGGAAGACTCCGATACTAAGACGGATTTGAATCCGTCAGTCTTTCTGTTGACCCATCTTCCTTTATCTCTGGCATATTCTGTGTAACTAAGGCTAGTCCCTGTATTCTCACATCTCTGGCATATTCTATGTAGCTAAAGTTATTCTCCCTATGACTTCTAAAATATTCCTTTGCACAGAAATTAAAAGTACTGAATTTTCTTTCTTTCTTTTTTTTTTTTTTTTTATACACATTGGATTTCATTGGGAGTGGATATTATTTGTACATGATACTTTTTTTTCTTTCCTTCATTTAAGGAGATGATCAGACTTAGGGAGAAAGAACCTTGAGTGTGTTGCCAGGAGCTGGGTTAGAAAAGATGGCAGCTTTAAACTTTGAACTCCCTACTCATGGTTGGGGTTGACCAGGGCCATAGCCAGATTGCCACTGAGAGCCATTCCGTGGCCATTCCCATGAGAGTGTTTGTGCCATTTTGAGTAGCCAGGTGGCCCTTCAACGTTCACATAGAATGTGTCTGCACTTGGCTCTGCTTCCCTGTAAGTGGGAAGGGGGGACCTATTTCAAAACAATTCATTTGTTGTCATACTTTCCTTCTGTCTCATCGGGTCAGTATTGAATTAAAGTGAAAAGAAATACCCTCATTTTTCTGAGCATCTTAAAAATTGTCAGATCTTTAGTGACTGCTGGTGATTTGGTAATTTGCCTTAATTTGGGGCAGTTGGGAAGGAACATGGGTGTTGCTTCGATATGCTGTAGGTGATGGAAATGCAGGTGTTTAAATTGGCAAGTGACACCTGAAATAATTTTGTAGCTGTCTGTGATAGCAGAGGTGTGGCGTGAAGGACAGGAGATCTGGAGCAGTGTAGCTTCTCCCCGTTAGCGCTGTCATGGCATTGTTGATACTCTTTGTGTGACAAACTTGAATAGGAGAAACCAATTCAGGTTACTTTCTAATTCTCTGGAAGCACCATAGGAGGGCTGCAGAGCCCTTCTGGTAGTTTATGGTGCTTTATTACACTGTTCCCTGTGATGGGCTGTAGGGTGGAGTGGTCTTTGTTCTGTAGGGCTCACTAGAAGTCCAGTGGCCTGACTTTCTCCCTGGATTTTGGAACCTGCTTGAAGGAATTGAGTTAACTAGCTCACCCTGGGCCTTGAGGACGAGGATGAGCTGGAGATGCTGTGTCAGCCCGCCTGGCACTCCCGTGCCAATTATTTTATCTGAGTTCTGCAACCCTCTGGTTATAACATGGATGTTCCCATCTGTGCAAAGGGGACAGCAAGGTGTTGGCTGTGGTCTGTTATAGAAAACCACATGCAGCTGTATGAGCTCCAGTAAACAGACTTCCCTTAGAAGAGTAAGTCACTGGTGGACAAGGGCCAGTGTTTGCAACTGGGGAAGGGAAACTGGCTCTTTGGAACCAGTTGTTTCCTGGAGGCCTTGGCTGTGATACCAACCACTGTGTTCTTCAGGGGTTTATGTTACTGTGATATTGGTTTCCCTCAGCCACCTCTACTTTTCCTAGGAAAACTATTGGTAAATTGACTTTGTATGCTGATGGTCTTTGAGTCACTCCTGCTGACATTTGAACAGATCTGTATTTCCCTGACAATTATTTTTAGGTACCTCTGCATTATTGTCCTTATCTCCAGGAACATTGTGTTTCAGCAGACAAGGCAGGTGCCAGCCATGTCTTCACAAAGCCAGATAATCTGTAACCCCGCACTGCCTCGGGTGTGTTTTAAGGTGGTATATCTGAATGCCCCGCCTGCGCCCAAAACTCACCTGTGAGGACAGTCATTGCATTTTAGGGATTTCTGCCTCTTAAAATACTAAGGCCTTGGCCTCTTGTCTCATCTCTCTCCTTCCTCCTTTTCGCTGTGACGACAGCTCCCTTTTGCCTCACAGCCAGCCTGGACTTTAATGTCTTTCCAAAGGGTACAGAAAGATCTCACTTTCCCTTTGAGGGGTAGACAGGAGCCCCCCTTGGCAGTGCAGGAGCAGAAAGGGATTTGAGCATGTGAATGAGGACATCTCCATCTTTCAATATGCTGCCGTTAGAACTGTGAGGAACAGTTCCAAACTGGTGGTGGTAGTGAGCTGTGCCTCCAGGAAATGTTTCCACAGACACACGAGATTTATTTAGCAAGCTCTTTTGGCTGTGCTTTGCAGTTATGCATGAAAAAGACATTTGGGGCAAAAGCAGAGCCGTGTTCCAGGTGGCTACTTTGTGTTGTCACAACTATAAGGTATCCATTTTTATAAAATGAAAGTGAATGGCAGCCTGTCTGTATAAATATAACATTTCTAAGTTTTAGAAGTGGTGGAATCGAGAAATAGACTAATGGTATAGCACTTCATTGAGGCTTGTGTGGAATGATTTACTTTCTCATTTTTTATTGAAAACTTAATCCAAAAAATTTACCTCTCTCAGTCCTCCCTTAAATGTGATTTCCATGCACACAGGTCGGAGTCATAGTGGCTGCGGTCAGAATCTGGTCCCTCATGTGTAGTATGTGTGTAAGGCCCAGGGACTTGCTGGCCTTAGTTTTGTCATTAATAAAATTAGGACAAGATATATCTCTCTCATAGGGTTGTTACAAGAATAAATTATATAAAACATGTAGAGTGTTTGGCATGGTGCCTGGGACACAGTAAGCTCTCAATTGATGATAGCTTTTACCTTTATGAACAATTTCATACAGCCATAATTACGCAGCATGAATAGATTTTCCTTTATTCACTTTGTTATTTTTTATACACGCTTCCATGTATCTGTGGTCTTCTTGTTTAACTTTTTTTTAGTGGCCTCCTACTATTTCAGTTTATACTCCGTAATGCATTCAACCATTCCTCAAATCTTGTGTGTTTTCCTATTGTAAAACAAAGACCTAATGCAAACATTTTGCACACAGCTTTATTTCTTCTTGAATGAAGTTTTTGAGTCAAAGGATATAAATTTAAAAAAAAAAGGATATGAATTTTTAAAATGAGATCTCGTGTATATTACCAGATTGCCTTCCAAAAGATTTGAAGCTATCAGACAGCCCAAGGCAGTAAAATTTTTCTTAGCTGCAACCTTGAAATACTGGCTTACCATTTTGCTGACAGGTATTCATGCCACCTCACTGTTTAACCTTCTTGTATTTCTTTAGCTACTAGTTGCTTAACTGTTTCTTTTCTTTTGTGTGACTTCCCCCCGCCCCCACCATAGTGCTTGATTATTTGACCTTCGGAGATTTGGAAGTTTATTTTAGAGATTTATATATTCTAGGTACAAGATTTTTAAAAATTGTGATAAAATATACACGACATAAAATTTACCATTTAAACCTTTTTAAGTGTATAATTCAGTGGCATTAAGTACATTCACAATGTGCAACATCACTGCCCATTTCCAGAACTTCTTCCTCATCCCAAACGGGAACTCTGTCCTCTTTAAACAATAGCATTCTCCTCTCCTCCCACCCCCCAGTCCCAGCCCTAGAAACCTCTATTCTATGTCTGTGAATTCCCTTATTCTAGGTGCCTCCTAGTATAAATGAGATAAATTGTCCTTCTGTCTCTGGCAGTTTCACTTAATATAATGTTCTCAAGATTCATCCATGTTGTAGCACGTGTCAGAGCTTTGTTTCTTTTTAAAGCTGAGTAATATTCCTTGGTATGTGCGTACCACATTTGATTTATCCATTCACCTGTTGATAGACATTTGGATTGTGTTCACCTTGTAGCTATTGAAAACAATGCTGGTGTGACCTAAGTGTAGAAGTATCTGGTTGAGTCCATGCTTTTAGTTCTTTTGGTCCTACAAGGGCTGTCTGGAAAAAAATCCAGCCATAAATGCCTTTTTTCCCCATATTACATGACTGGATACTTTCCGGACAGCCCTCGTGTGCCTAGGAGTAGAGTTGGTGAGTCATGTGCTGAGTCTGTGTTTAACTTTCTGAGGAGCCTTCACACTGTTTTCCAGAGCAGCTGCACCCTGCTGCATTCCCCCCAGCAGTGAGTAAGGGTTCTCATTTTTCCGTATTCTTGCCGATACTTGTTTTTTCCCATTTTTTGGGATAACAACCATCCTTATGGGTGTGAAGTATCTAGGTACAAGTTTTATCTGTCATATTTATGATTATAAGTTTCCCCCTATATCATTGTTTTGCATTTTATCTCATTTCCATGGCTTTTATAGGAGTTAAAATTTTTAAAAATAATTGTGGCTGAGCATTTCTTTTTAATGTTTGTAATTTTATCTTTTGCTTCAATAGTGAAAAGATTCTGTCTTGTATGCAATAAATACTTTATGCTGTTTTCCTTTTTTATGATGTTATGTTAAAAAATAACTATCTCACTGGAGTTTATAGTGGGATATCCATATCTATACATATACAAGTGTAATGAGGGTTGGGTTAAATTAATTTTTCTCTGTATTGGGATCCTATTTTCTTATGAACATTAATTAGTTTTCTTTCCTCACTGTGGTTTTCCTTAGTGTTTATCACTTGCCACATTCCTATATGCAGTGTGAATTTATTTCTGGGCTTAGTCCTCATTCCATTGATTTTATTTCCAGTTTTGAGCCAGTGTCATTTGATTTTGATTATTGATGTGTTACAGTATGTTTTTCTAGTGTCTGGCAGGGCTAGTTCTGCCTTATTACTTTTTTTCATGATATTCTTTGATAGTTATACATTTCCAAAACAAATTTCAGACTCTGATTTCTTAGAAGCATAGTGGAATACAAATGGAAATTGCATGAATCTATATATTGGCCAGGGAAGGATTGACTTTCCCATCAGGTAACTTGGGGTGGCGTTGTTCATTTTTAAGTTTTTCTTCTTTTTCCCATCTAATTTTTTTGGTTTGTTCCAGTTTTGGTTGCTGTTGTGAAGAGCTGAGTGATCAGTTGCATTGGAGGTGCATTGCTTGTGTTGCACAGATGAGAGATACTGACTGCTTTACTGTGGATCATATGTTACGAGCAGCTCTTCAGTTTAAAAAGCTTTCATTGTTGGCAGTCGCCTTCTCCTTGTCCGAGTGTGGGGTCTAAAAAGACTATGTGCTACATCGCACGCACCTAAAGATCTTGGAACACACAGTGAGTTGGCAGCATGTCTAGGATTAAGAAAAAGAATTTCCAATTCCTGATCTTTTTTTGGCGAATTGTGATGTGCGTATTAGTCTTAGTCCTGAATGAATGTCTGATTCATGAAGTTAGAATGTTTAACCAGCACCACAGAGGTTACCTTGTGAAATATTCAAAGTTGCAGAAACCAGAGGCCTTTCAACTGCCATTTTATCTACTGACCCCATTTACCCTCCCCTCCTGGGTCCCAGCTTTTCTTCCCCTACAGGAAAGCCATCTCAGCCATTTTCATTTCTCCTCCCCCTTACCCGCTTCCCTTGTTTCTACTTCGTGGTGTTCTGGATTTGACTGCTGGTTCCACTTCTTGCTGACTGCAGGGCACATCTTGGAATGGTACCTCTGTGAGCCTCGGTTTTGTCTTCAGTAAAGTGGGAGTAACAGTCTCTTCGTCATGGGGCTATTGAGAGGGTAAATAAGCTAATGAAAGTAAAGTCGCTAAAAGCAACACAGGGTCCTAGATTAGATCTTAGAACAGTAAAGGACTGGAAAAGCTGGCGAAATCCAAGTAAAGTCTGGAGTTTAGTTAATAGTAATATACTGCCGTTAGTTTTTTTTTTTTTTAGCTTAGACAAATGTGCTATGGTTAAGTAAGGTGATAATATTAGGGAAAAGTAGGTGATACTATCTTTGTAGTATCCTTGCAACTTTTCTGTAAGTCTAAAATGATTCCAAAATTAAAAAATATTTTTTTAAATAATCTGCTTTGTAATTGATAGAGTTACCCAAATGTGAGGTGGTTTTACTTCAGCTATCTTTTGCTAGATTTTTAGGTTCATTTAGCAAGTACTTATTGAACAAATATTTACTGAATACCATTTTGCTAAGCATAGTGGACAAGAAGTATAAAAGAAGCCTTCTGCCCTATAATCTGTTTTAGGAAAAGCAGCTGAAAAGACACCATCAGCCAAGTACCAACATGGCAGATGTCACAGGGGCTGTGGGGCTTAGCTGAGACCACCGGTGCTTTGGGCTTTGCAAAGGGGACCAGGCTGGGCTAAACTAGTGGGAAGGGCCTTGAGAGGGGCCGGGTGAGCTGAGCAAAGAGATGGAGGCAGAAACACAGGAGGTACAGAGTGGATGTAGTGAAAATGAAGGAAACAAATTTGGCCCCATTCTCAAGAAGCGTATCATCATTTGGGAAACATAAGTTGTGTACTTCAAATAATTAGGATTAATGAGGGAATATAGGCTCTATTGAGCTAAAATGTAAAATACAGCAGTGCTGACAGCGCCAGCGCGGAAGCCTTAAGCCACTACACCATCATGGAACTGCCGAGCACAAAACTCTTAAACAGATGATGAGCTACTGCGGTGAATCACAGGCTCTCGGTTAGGTCTGTGGACAGGTCCAGGTCCTGGTGGGCACCTTCTAACTACATTTGCAACTGCATGAGCCGTCAGATCCAAATAGTGTTGGTTGGAGGGTCTTTTCCATTGATGTCTCACAGGCTCTGCTTTTGTTTTTTTCCTGGTCGGCAGTTTCATATAGTTATTTTAAATAGGTAGTATAAATATGTTATCAGCACTTTAAAGGTGTAAAAGCTTAAACCACGTAAAGAAAGTGTCCTTCCTATCCCAGTCCCCCAGTCTCCAGTTCTCTCCCCAGAGGCAGTCACCCTTGTTTTCCTAGGATTCTTTCTAAAATAATTTTTGAATATACAGGCAAATGTGTCTATGTTCTTTAAACACACACACACACACACACACACACACACACACACACTTGGTAGCATAATATATATGCCATTCTGCACTTTCTGACTTGATTATCTTAGAATTTTTTCCCAAAAAACTTGAAACCAACTTGAAGAGCTTTGCCCCTTTGCTCTCCTGATCATGCAGCCAAAGATGGGGACAATTTTACTATCGATAAGAATAATATGTTTAAATCTAAGAGCTCATAAGGATTTCTTAAATTTCATTTTTCAATTATAGTTGACATGCAATATTGTGTAAAACATAGTGATTAGACATTTATACCAGGGCTTTCCAGAAAAAATCCAGTCATAAATACCTCTATTTTTCATATGACATGGCTGGATACTTTCCGGACAGCTCTCGTATACCTTACAAAGTGACCGACCACCTGGTAAGTCTAGTACTTATCTGAGAACATACATAGTTATTACAATATTATTGGCTACATTCCCTATCATAATGATTATGAAACAGAACAAAATTCTATTGTTTATATTTGGAGGACGTGGGGAAATCAACTCATTATTCTGAAAACTGGTTAATAAAAGGAAAGACTCAAGCATTTTTCTTGCCTTTTCTTTACAAGTGGAACCTCAAGATAGCCAAATAGTTCATAAGGCAAAAGTTTTTTTATAGGCATGATAGAAGTAGACTCTTTTGTGGTCCCTAAGCAATTAATGGATTTAGGCAGTAATCGTCAATGGCTGCTGACATCGCAAAAGACAGCCAGACATTATGTGCCTCCTGATGGAAGTACCCACCTCTATCTGTGCCACAAACACTGACTATATACAGAAGTAAAAAGGGAATTATGAACTCACTGCCGAACTTCAGCTGCTGTTTACTCATGGCTATTTTAATTTCATCTACCAGCCCCCCTCTCTTTAATGCACCTACCCTCACTTCCCCCGACCTTTCAATTATTTCATTGCAATTTTTGATATTGTCCAACTGTGCTCCTTAGAGCTTCTAGCAGTTTCTACTTCTACCAGCATTATGTGATGTTTGTGTTTTTCTTATACTCTTATCAGTGTGTGATTAAATATTTTTACTCTCGCCAGTTGAGGTTAAAAAATTGTATTTCATTATAGCTTTAGATTGCATTTCTTGTTTCATAATTGAGATCCAACATCTTGTCATGTGTTTAAGGGTAATTTGTATTTTCTTAACTGTGAAGTATCTCTGCATATTTTTGGTCTTTTTCTTACGATTTGTGAAGGTTCTTTTCATATCAGAGAAATTAGCCATTGGTCTGTAATATGAGTTGATCATTTTTCCTAGGTTGTTGTTTTTCTTTTGATTTTAATTTTCCTTATGGTGCTTTTTGCCATTTAGATTTAAAAAAAATTTAATATGGTTGAATTCATCCATCTTTTATGACTTCTAGATTTCATGTAATATTTCAAAATGTCCTTTCCATTTTTAGATTATAAAAATATTCTCCTCTGTTTTCTTTAGTTCCTCTACAGTTTCATTTTTTTTTTTTTGAGGGGGGGTCAAAATGTCTGATCCATCTGGAATTTATTTTGATGCAAGGAATAAGATAGAGGTATAAGTCAGGTTTTGTCCATTACACTACCCAGTTGTCACAGCACTGTTTATTAAATAGCCTGTCTTTTCTGCAGTAATTTAAAATGCCACCTTTGTCATGTACTAAATTCCATGTGTATTTAGTTCTGTTTCTGAACTTTCTTGTTTATTTAATCAACATTTGCCTATTCACATATCAGTGCCATGTTGTTTTAAGTATTGTACCTTTATAATATGCATTAATACTTTAGAGAACTTAACCCTTCCTTACACATATGTACAGCACTTTGTCTCTAGAATTTTCATGACTGTTCTTCTGTATTTAGTTTTCCTTATACATTTTAGAATGAATTCATTTAATTCTTAAAAAGTCAGATGGTTTTTTTTTATTGGGATTGAGTAAAATACATAGATTTGCATAAAGAGAATTGCCATCTGTTGTGTTTTACTAATTTGGCTGAGAGAATATTATAGAAATAGAAATATAAAGTCTTGCATTAATGTTGGAGAAACAACAATTGCACAAGATGTAGTAATTTATTAAACAACTAATCCAGTCTATGTGCCGGACAGTATATCATGTACTGGGGAGAAAGCAAATAAATTAATCAATTGTATATAGTCCCTAGGCTCTTACTCATTTGTTAAGGTCAAGCTTGGTATCACATCATGTGAAGAAATTTTAGTTTCACCAACCACCAGTCTCATGTTAACCAACAGGATCATGTGGTTGCTTCAGAGTTACTATAATCTTGAGTTGCATTAGAGGATGTGCAGAGAGGGATTAGAGTGTAGTAAGTGAGTGGTTCAGGCTCTGGAGGCAGACAGCAGGGGTGTAAATTAGGTGCCCAGTGACCTTGGCAGGTTACTTAATCTTTTTGGGCCTCAGTTTCCTCAACTGTAAAATAATGAGGCAATGTTGATTGTACCTAACTCAGGGAGTTGCATGTAAGGCTTAAATGAGAGAATCCAAAATTCCTTGGCACTTTTCCTGGCACATACGGGTCTCCTGTAAATATTAACTAATATCATTTATATTGGAAAAATGTCTCCAATGGTCTCATTGTATCTGATTTATTATGTTCAGTTCCTGATATTGTTATTTAGAAGAGACAGTAGAAAAAGAACTCTAGGGCAGCCAGGTGGTAAGAAAAAGGTGGCCTAGAAACATTAAAGAAATAGTAGGCCTTTCTACTGGAAAAGAGGTGAATGAGAAACAGGGTGGCCAGATACTTATTTTGTATTGCGTGGGGTGTAGGAATTTAGACCAGCTAGTGGAATTCAGCTTAACATAAGGAAAAACCTTCTGGCAGCTACATCTGTTCAACAACGGAATGAATGACTCTGTAGTGAGTTGCCTATCAAAAGAAATGTCCAAGAAGAATCTAGGTAGCCATTTGTTAG
This sequence comes from Lyroderma lyra, assembly GCA_004026885.1. Taxonomy (NCBI): domain Eukaryota; kingdom Metazoa; phylum Chordata; class Mammalia; order Chiroptera; family Megadermatidae; genus Lyroderma; species Lyroderma lyra. Next base: position 217,389 of record PVJL010001362.1, on the reverse strand, counting down.
GGAAAATGCAAAAAGAATATCTGAATTAGGAAGATGAGGCTAAATAACAACTAAGCAACTAAGGCATTTTCCTACGAATTTCTAGTATAAATGTATACAGATGCAATCTCATATGTAGAAAATTCTCTGCATCTGGCTTAATACATTTTCCAAGAATTTTCTGCATATGAAAATTGAAACCTTTGAAACCTTGCTTGATCCTTTTTTGAGTAAGAGGATATCATACTGCCTTGTGGTCCTTGTGAACATGCGTGATCATCAAAGAAATGAAGATAGGAGAAATAAGAAGACATGGGAACCAGCTTATTTCACTTCTGTCCTCTTTGTCTATTGGTATCTTGGAGATGAGTCCCTTATCTTTGGAGCCCCATTCTTTTCATCTAGAGATAATCCTTGCTCCCTGCTTTAAAGAACAAGGATGTTATTGGAAGTTTTTTGCCTCTTAGTATGTGTAGAGCTTTACGAAAGAGGGTGCCATTTGTACCTAGCAAACACATGACAAGTTTAAAGAAACATATATGACCCTATAAACTTGGCCTTGGCCTTGGTCCATCTAGTACCAACAAACTTCCCTGTTATCCTTATTTTTTCTGCTACTCTTTTATTGCAGTAAATGTAATCATAGTATATTAGAAAAATTTAATAAATTTATATAAGAGAGGTAGTATTTAATGATCTATTTATTTCAGATCCATCTTCCAATTTTCTTTTGGCAGGCCATTACTGACTCGCTGTAATTTCCAAAGTTTTGTTCTGTAATACTTTTTTGTTGTCACTGGACACATGCATGAACACATTGTGGGTACTGTGTTACTGCATTAAATGAAAAACCTAGTAAATGTAAACACAAGTCTTAGTTGATCTCTAAAATAGGATTTCTGGGTTTTCAGTTAATGATGAACCTACTATAGCCACTGATCCCGAAGAACCCTCTGTTGTTGGTGTGACATCCCCACCTGCTGCAGCTTCAAGTGTCACCCTGAACCCCACCGCAGTGTCTCTACCTGCTCCGGCCACACCGGCTGAAGGAGAACAGCCCAGCACTTCGGGTACACAGCAGCTCCCGGCGGCTGCCCAGGCCCCCGATGCTCTGCCTGCTGGGTGAGTTGCCTTCCATCCCACAACGGCGCTTTTCACCCCTCCAAAGACTGAGGCCCCTTCACCAGAACAGAAACAACATGGTTATTTATTACCTAGCGGCTGGGAGTCTCTAGAAGGTTGCTGTGCTTAGGAGAAAGGTGTGGAAGCACTCCTTGTTCTACATAAATCTTAAAAAGAATCTAAATTATCTGGGGCAGAATCAATGGTACCTTATACCATGACTTGAAATGAACAGCTTGACTCAATGAGTGTGGCTTTTATGGAATAATGAGCTCATTTTGCCTCCCAAAATCATTGAGGGTGTTTGCCTAGATCCTGCCTAGAAAACAGCTTTCTCGCTTGTATTCTATCTTAATGGCCAGCAAAGGACTTCAGGCTCTAAATACTGCTGTGTGTTATTGCCATAACTGTGACTACTAGTTTTCTTGCTATCCTTTAGTTCCGAATTAAATCTAGTAGTAAAGACCTTGGATGATAAGAAGATGGCCCCAGTAAGTCAAAAAGAAGTTTAAGTTTGGTTATCTAGTGAGTGGAGATTAAGAGCATGGACCCAGGAATTAGATAGATCTGGGTTTGAATCCCCACTTGACCTTTTTGACCTTGCCTGAGTGGCTTACCATCTCCATAAGGTAGAGATAATAATTATGCATATATCCTCATGAAGTTAAGGGGCTCAAAGAAGATGGTGTATGTGAAGCAATCACTCAATGGGCATTACACCTGGTGAATGATATTTTTGAAGTGGTTGTGAAGGAACCGTAAAGTTTCTAGGTGGTGAAATGTGAGACTCAGAGTTTTATTTTAAAAGGTTAAAATTGGTCCCCTGACTCCTGAAGCCACAATATCAAGAAGAAAGGAAAAATCCATCTTGTCTGGGTCTCCTAAACTTCACAATGGTTCTGAACTGGGAAATAAAGCCTTATCTTAGGGCTTCCCATCATAGTCAGGGCCAGTTCCATTGTGGTCCTATTATCCATCCTCGTTATCACTTCGGTACTGAGGAAGCCAATGTCCATCACCACAGTCACCGTCGTCTGGCTGGTTGTGGTGGTAGTTGGTGTGTGTGGGTCCTCTGAGCCCTTGTAACTCAAGAAAAAGAGAACGATGGAGCATCTCTTGCTTGATGTATAATATCAAGTACTTTAGAAAATCCAATTGCTGATACAAAAATCCTAAATCTGGAGGCACGTGTGATTTTTACCACATATATATTGCATCCTTACTATTTGGCACTCTCCCTAACTCGTATTTCTTAATAAAGTGTGATGAAAAAGTGAAAAGTATTACAAATAGTTCTTAATACCTCAAACCTGGAGAGAATTGGAAGTACTGAGAGGTGGCTCTGAAAAACTTTTTGTGAAGTTTCTGATTTTTGTGAAAAGGTAATAGACAATTGCTGTGTCCAACTCTTCCCTATAGAGATTTCTTTTCTCTTTTGTATGTGGTAAGGAATACTCGAAAGACCTTTGTTTTGTTTATAATTTCAAGCCTGTGTATAATTTGGGGGGTAACAGGGCAGAATCGTTTTGGCAGAAAGGAGAGAAAATGGCTGCCTGTGTCCCCTGTGAGCTGTTTGTTTTCTTTCCACGGAGCAAATGCCTGGAAGGCCGGCTTCACTCTCGTGTCAGTCACAGGCAATTAGGGCTAATGGCTCAACGTGTCTTTATGTAGGGCGTGTGTGAGGGTTACTGTTCTCCGGGATTGGGCTCTTCCTGTTTCCAGGCAGCTGGAAAACTCCAGGCTCTGAAAACCCTCTTTATTCTAAGTCTGGAGTGGCCGGGGAAGCTGCTTCTCCTCCCCCACCCCGCCAGGGGCCGGAACACTTTTTCCCAGGTAGCTGGAACTGCATCTTTTCCTTAGAGCACTTAGACCATGACAAGGCCTGTGTGGGGCCCTGGGGATGCCTCTGCCCACTTCGCTGTTACCAGAGAAGGGTGTTGGGGTGCAGCTTTCCCTCCTAAGATGCTCATCCTTAAGCCATTCGGGAGGCCTGGAGACCGTCCGCTGCTTACCTGGAGGTTTCCACCAGCACCGCTGAGGGACCGCATGCAGTGAGCACGGCAGGCTCTCTGTTCGCTGCTCTGCGATAGCAAGGCAGAAAGAGAGGGCGCGCCTTCCACACTGACCCTTGCGATTCATAGATCTACTGTCCCCGCCCTAGCTTATGTACAAGTTTAGGGGAACCAGACAAGATGGGTTATTTGTTTCTTCCTGATATCGTGGCTACAGGAGTCAAGGACCAATTTTAACTTTTTAAAATAAAACTCTGGGCCTGACATTTCACTGCTTAGATGCTGCAGTGGCTTCCTATTGTCTTTAGGGATAAATTCTCAAATCCTTAATAAGGCCTGAAAAGCCCTGCATGATAGGACCCCACCTACCCCTCAAACTTTCCATGGAAGACACTTTGGCTTAGCTTTCCAAGCTCTTGACATAATAACTTATTTCAGTTTGACAACTGTGCCACTCTTTCTCTGGACTTGGGACCCTCCATTTTGTTGGTGGCTCTTTCTGAAACCTTCCTTAGTACTTTGTTCATTAATTCCTATCCACCCCCAAGTCTCAGCTTAATCAGCACTTCCTCTGGGAATCTTTCCTAGATCCCTGGTAGACGAGGTCAAATCGCCCTGTGCACTGTTTCTCTGCTCACATGTGTAATTGCTTGGTTCATGTCTCTCTGCCATGTTCAAGATGGCAGGGAGCCTGGCACAAAGTAGGCCTCCAAGACATATTTGTAATGAATACATTTAAATGCCATCTTTTTTTTCCTCTACCTGGATGCTTTCTGCTTCTTTGATACCTCAAGTAAAGAGCAACTTTGACAGGAATATTGCATTTTCTTCCCAAGAACAAGAGCTTTGGTGTCTTTTACTGGGTTGACTGGCTTTGGGCTTAAATATGCATCTACCACAGGGTCAGAACGTTCTTCCCTGCTCACTAGGGGTCCTCATGCACTGGACGATACTGTGGAGCATGTCTCCGCTTTGCTAAGGCATGTATGAGCCACACTAGGTTTTTTTGGTTGTTTTTTTCAAGGCATCCAGCTGACTGTCTCTTCAGTCTCAACTCCTTCAGTCTCCTTTACTGAGCGATTGAGCAAGATTCACTTGGAAATTCCATGGGCTTATTTTTCCAGTTGCTGCATTGCCTTCCTGAAACTTGCAGCAGATGAGATTGGTCATAAAGAGGTCACACGCATCTGTGTTTTAAGGATGGAAGGCTACCGAAAGCTGGGCTGTATTAGTCCGAATAGAACACCCATCACCTTTTTTCTCCCTGTCTCCAAACCCTCCTGCTTTCAGAACTTCTAAATTTAATTAGCATGGAGGAAGCCAACTGCGAGGGTGTGGCGTTTTCAGCTTGCAAATGTCCATTAAAGGAGGGGGTGTCAGGAAAGCTCAGGAGACATGGTGAGATAGTGGTCCAGGCAGCAGGCAGTGGGAAGAGAGGCCACTTTGATCAGCTAGCCCTGCATCTGGTTTTTATCAGCACCGAGCTCACTTTGGGGACCAAACGCTCATTAACAGACCTTGTGTACATGGCTTAGATAAACTCCAAGTGCGTCCCCAGCTCGGCAGCTCACTCAGCCCCTTGCACACAGAGGCACATTATTTGACCCTGGCAGTCCGCTCTGTGCTGTGGTTTCTTACATAAGGGAGGCCGTTGTGTTTGGACTGCTGACTTACCTCAGCATTGCCATTTCACACCAACATTTTTCTCCCGCAGCCATTGGCTGCCCTGTCCGTTTCCTGCCTCACAGTAGAATTAATTGAGGGAGGGGTGTTTTCTAGATCTTTTGGATATGCCATCTCCTCTACCTCCTCACCCAATTATGGAGATTCAGAGGCCCTTTCTCCTTGTGGTCCTTGAGATGCTTTCAAGGACGACAACCTTGTCAGAGTTCTTTGATACTTTGTTTGTAGAGACGCTTAAGAGGCGTTGGACTTCCATTAATTTGAACTTCTCTGTTAAGTTATAAACCAGCCGCTGCCATTGATTTTCATTCCAAACTCAATTTTGGCCCTGGCCAAAGATCCTTACCCAAGGAGTTTTAAAATAGTGCTTCTCAAACTATCTGAAGAACCAGTTCCTTTTTTTATTTTCTTGTTTTTTTCAATCTGTTACAAATCCTTATTTTTGTTCTCTGTTCAATGAGACAAATCTACTGTTCCCGTATTTGGATGTTGTGGTAACGTCACATTGGAACAAACGTTTCTAAATGCTTAGAAACTTCTCTACTTTTCTGGTCATTGGGCAGTAACAGCTTGGGCCATGGAGTATACTTTGAGGAGCTCTATTTTAAAGGATCATACTGGGAAAATCTGTGCCTTTTTGCTAAATAGGATTTTGTTTCTGACTCTGTAAGGATTACTATATGCTTGGGTCATGCCAAATAGTACGTTTCTGGCTTCCTCCTCCTCGTCTCAGAATGAAAGCCTTGTTTCCAAGATTCTACTGTTTTGAAGACTGCCCCCCCGAGATATGCTCACCCTACTGTATGTGTACGAATTTTCACTTTATTACACTTTCTTGAGAGCTTCTCCAGAGCAGGGGCCATCTTCGTATCCCTAGCAGCTGGCCTCGTACTTGGCTTCTAGGGAGACAGAGCGGGAAGTGTCTGTTGACTGACTGGATACATGATTTCATTCTCAGTAGCCTTAAAAAAATTTTTTTTTAATAAAGAAAAGATAGCAGAGGAAAGGAGGTATAACAAAAAGCACACACCCAGATTTAACCATTGATGCTATTCATGCACACCTTTAATAATACCTAACCTGACAATTAATAATAGCTAACATGTGTTAAACCTTTCCTGTGTGTTGGGGAGTGCTAAGTTTTGTATTTGGATAATTTCATGCAGTCTTCCCAACACTCTGAGCAGTAGCCACTTTTATCCTTATTTTGCAAATGAGGAAACCTTAAGCAGTTTGCCTGAGACCGTGTGTATATACATGCACACATAAATATGCATCTACCAAAATTTGATAATCATATGGCACATGCTTTTCAATTTTATTTTTTATTATAAGATCTTTTAAGCATGCAGATGAGAATGGATGGCACTTTAGATTTAATGGAAAAACAGCATATTTAGTAATTTTAAAATAATTTTGATTATCTAATGCACGTTATTTTTTTTTTACTTGCTTTTTCTACACAATATATTGTAAACATTGGAACAAGCCAGTATTAGCTACAATGTTATTTTACATGACTGAATACCACCCATTATAGAAATAACATCATTTATTTTACTAATCCTCCATTTTTGAGGCACTTAGGTTGTTTCTGGTTTTTCTGCAACATACTGGGACAGATATATGTATAGCTAAGTCTTTGATGCATAAAAAGTGTGTCCTAGAAGCTGAGTTGCTGAGTTTAATGGTGTTCACATAGGAAAGGTTTTTGGTCATATTGTCAAATTGCCCTTTGGCAAGAGTATACCCATTTTTGCTCCCGACATCTTTTTTTTTTTTCTTTTTTTTAAGAGTAACTATTTCCCTACTTTGCCAAAAATGTTTTAAAAAATATTTTTATAGACACCATCTCCAGGAATTGTCTTTCCTCTTTGTGAAAGCATATCTTTTAATGTTGCCAGCTTCCACTGAAGAACTTGGGAGACTTTTCCAAGGCAAAGAAAATGGGATGGTTGAAAAAGATGAAAAATGGACAAATCAGAAGTCTTGCTAGCTACTACTGTGCCATCCTGTGCTTTCAGGGCACAAAGTGCTGGTTGTTGATAGTTTTAAAAAGGAGGTTAGTGTGCTGGTTTTTAAAGGAAAGCTCAGTATTTCAAGGAAGGTTCTTGAGAAAAGACCGAATTTAACACATTTCCTACCCAGTTTACAAAGGACCTACTGAAGCAATGAAAATAGTGAACAGGAGATGTGTGCCATTCCACACAGATTCCTTACTTTATAAAACAGTCTGAGAATGTCCCTACAGAGGAAATAAATCTTATGGTTCACCCAGGAAGTGGCCAGAGTTTGAGGAATGGGACTGGTTCAGAGTCATTTATTATAGGGGCATAAAGTAAGAAAATGAAAATTCCATTTAGTTTTGGCCTGTAGGGGATTGAACTTCTACATAGGGAGCTTGAAGAATACTTGAATACCTTCAGTATATTTTTCCTTAAGTTTAGTTTTTGTCTAGGTAACCAGCAAGGCATCTTATCTTTGGGGTACATAAGGGTTCTGACATGACTTTGTTTTTTAATGGAGGGAGAATAATTTGAATGAGAGTCAATTTACTAATACCCAATGACTATGTTAATAAAAGTTAATAAATAATGTTCTCACCAAGTCACTAATGGTCTTACTAAGATAGAATTTCTGAGCATGTTGTATGTAGATTTGTATCTCTGATACAAACCTGCTCTCCTCACCCAGCGTTAATTCTTTTTCCAACTTAATCCTACTCTTAGTAAAACTCATTCTGTTCAAACATAGGGGAATCTAATCAAGAGACATGTTGATCAGGATGGTTGAAGACACACGGTAATGGTGGGTCATTGAGAATTAATTTCTTGAAGACCTTTTAGGAAACCTTCCATAAGGAAAAGTGGTTCAGGTGACCAATTTCTTTCCACGATAACATAGGAGAGAAATGATTGGATGTTGTCCAAATAATGGATTGAGATTTTTAGTCTTTACCTGTTTACTGATGGTGATGGTGAGGGGTTTGGGCCATGGGCATGGAAGATATACAGCTGAATAAAGGACAGTTAAAATCCACAGGAGCGAAGGTAGTAATTTAGGCATTAAAAAAAAAGTATGTAAGATTAATTGAATTTGGAGACTAGTTTTAAGAACTTTCAGTTACAAAGACCCTGTGTAGTCTGTGGACCAACTGAATGTTAGTCATCGAAGGCCAAGGAGCAATGTGTTGGGAAGGGACCTGAATCAAGCTCAATGCTTTGAACACTGTTTCTGAGAGCATCAAAGAGAGCTATTCAGTGGGATAGGATACAGTCCACGTGACCAGGATGTCGTATTGAGACCCATGGGTGGTTTGATTGAAAGCCTTTTAATCTCAGTGTGAAGAGTATGCTTGTGAGGGACAGAAACCTAACCCCTGACAGGGATGTGCTGATGAAAGGTCGCTGCCAGTATCGCTTTCTTGGCATGGGGAGACCAAACCAAGACAGTCGAAAAGGCTTGGTCTCTGTGGGTCAGCAGTTACTGAGGAGAAATGAGAATCTGGAGGCTTGTTTGGTTGACGATAGAATTGAGTGACTGTGCCACATGAATGAAGGGAAGAGATGTGTATGAATTCTGAGGCGCCGTGCAGGTAAGGGAGGAGTTGAGAGTTTGCTAAGCAAAGCAGCTAGGCCGGTCATGAATTAGGGAGGACCCACATGGACATTTATCTGAGCAGGAGTCCAGTTTTAAAAGGAAGAGTGTAGATATTTAAAAAGGTAATGGAAGAAAGGTCTTATTTCTCTGGTAACTATTTTTCTAGCTAAGCCAATTGAGAGGGTTCATAGAAGGACATTGAGATTTGCCAGACAATTAACAACCCGTGAAAAAGAGACTTTCATTTCTAGAATCAGCTGGGATCAAAGATGGGATGGTTAGATCTTGTTTAGGCTTGGCAAGGGCTGCTGCAACTCCTGAAATATAAGCGAAGAGGACTTCACACCGATTTCTTTTCTGGCAGTGTGTGGGAATACCACTGTGTCAATTAAAGGCATTCACTTCATGGAATTGAAAATGCTAGTCCATCTTAAAATTAAAATATTAGCCAAAGTATAACAAAACCAAAATTTTTTCCTCAAATGAAATATAAGTAAAAAATAGAGCCTACTTATCAAATGAAAGCTGTAACAAAAGAATTGTTGGAATAATTGCTATAAAAATATGTTGTGTTTACAAAAAGCGCAGCCCATTCACATATTATGGACAGTTTTCCAAATAGTGGCTGCAAAATGAGCAAATTAATTTTGTTGGTACTTTTGTGCCACATAATTGCCGAGGAAGGGAAGGATATAACTGACTCCTTAGAAAATGCTGAGGAGTTCTCAGCTACGTAATTTAAGTCTTACTAGGAGCAAATGGTATGAAAGCGTTTGCTGCCAGTTGCCTCAGGAACTTCCATGTTTCAGTACTTAACCTGTAAGCCAAGTGTGTTTCTCAAGATTTTCCCCATTTCCAAATTCAAATGAATAAAGAGGGTATCGGATTTTCTCCTCGCTCACTGAGCAGACTGGAGGAGTTTGGAGAGCTAGTGTGAGCTGAAAGGTCCCCTCTAGACCCCCACAGAGGTGACACCAGCTCTTGAACTGGCAATATGTCTTGCTCTTTTGTCTTTAATTTAGAGGAGCATCCATAGGGAGATCTTTAACTTTACCCAGTGTGCATTTCCATCTGGTCACTTCTGCCAGGAGATTCTACCCTTTTAGTAAAATACTGAATGAAGCATGAAGATCCTCCTTTTGCACTGAGAGAAACCAGTGCACCTGGGTCGAGTCCCCAGTATCCACTTTAACCAGAACCTTGAGCAAGAATACTCAGGAGAGAAAATGTTCTTGAGTGTAATTCTGTGTCTCCTCAATAGAGTAGGCGATCCCTTTTGAAGGGTGGGAGTGTGGAACCCCTGGACCTCACTGCTTGCTCCCCAGTGATGCAAAATTTGCAACCTCTCCTGGTAGATCAGGGGATTGTGATTAAACCAGAGCTTGGAAGTGAACACAGCGGACTCATCATAATTCCTCCCTAGTTGGCACTTGATACCTTGTCTGTGGCTAGTAGGTTCCCTGTAAATTCCAGTTGACTTTCCTTTTCCTCCTTTCTTTCTCTCAGCATGATGTGGTGATAAAACTCATGGGCTGGGGAATCAGAGCTTGAGTTTGCATACCATGTAAGAGTTACTTAGCTTCTGTGAGCCTCAGTTTCCTCAATGGTGATGGCATTTCCTTACCTTAAAGGATGGAGGCAGGGCCTGCGTGAGATAAAACATGAGTCTGTGGCACCCACTTCCCTTCCTTTCTTAAAAGCCTCATGTATGTCTGCATCTGAACGTGCCTCAGAGGGGCTGATCAGTGCGGTCCACTGCTCAGACACCTGGTTTAAATGAAAAATGGTACTGAATAAAGCTAATGCCTATTGGAGTAGACACAACAGGCTTCATAATAGAAGTCAGGACATGTATTTCACTGTAGAGTCAGCTCTGCTATAACATACTTGTTCTTAAATATCACAATGCTATGCAAAATCACCACATAAAAACCACAGGCTTATGGGAAAAATGGGCGAGGGGCATGGCACTCAAAAGTTTGTCAGTGACACATCCCCAAAACAGGTACAAACCTAATAATGATGGTAGCACAGTTTCACACACGTTAAATGGTTGAGATACAGAGCACTACAGTGGAAATGGCACATTTCCATGAGAAGACTTGAAGTTTGCTTGTGGGAGCGGGTATGGAAGGGTTGGTGTTTGTGAGTGTTGTCATGCAGTTGTGTAAAGGAGGGTTCCCTGAATTCAGACAGGAGTTGTAGCATCAGATATGGATGGGTGTGACATGTAACATGTAAACCGAGGTAGCTGGTAGGTACGTGTGGGTTTTCTGTTTTCATACAAGACTGAGTTCAGCTGGGGAAAGTCTTCTGTGTTCATCTAGTGTTTTTTTTTGCAGGTAAATTTAGGCATAAGCAAACACAAATTTTGTATAATGCTTACACTGTGCCCTCACATATCAATCACGTTGGAATAGAGCTGCATTTTCAAAACAAGTGATTTAGCAGAACTGACTCTACCAACTTCTGGGAAAGGTCACTGTCTCCTACAGAGTACCCTAAAGTAGAAGTAAATGCATTAGTGTAAAACATAAAGGCTAATGGGACCATTAACATCTTTTATACAATGGTAGTCATTTTGTAAATATAAATTTTGCCTTTTTTACAATTTACATATTGGTTACTGTATTCTCGGGTAAGTGGAGTCAATGCCAGACTGTGTTGAGTGTGGAAACAATGAGAGTGTGGGAATACGTGGGCCTTAGCTATATTTTGTAGTGATTTGGTTTATGGATTATCTCTTTGGATTATCTGCTACCTTGTCATTCATCTGTTAGCACAGATGAGCCACCCTCAGCACACGATCTCATATTAACTGATGCACAGACTTATGGATAGAACAGTCAATAAATAACATGGGTAATGTCAATTAGTAACATTATACTATGTTTCTTTGAATCATCCAGCTCTCCTTTAAAGATCCTCTGTAAATAAACCCTGTATTTTAAAAAAGAAATGCAATCATGAATATGTATGATTCTAGGAATACAGGGTTAGTCATTTAAGTTGTGACTTTAAGAGCTAGTGTAGGCTAAAATGGCTATGGAATTATCCATAGGTGAACTTTAGGAAAGGTCTGTGAGCCCCAGAAATTGCATACACATGATTACTGGTGAGTGCAGTTTGGAAGGAAAGAGGCCTCAGCTTTCATCACATTCCTAAAGAGATTTTTGATCTTGAAATGTCCAAGAAACACTGATTTAGAATAATCCATGGAATGTAGATTCATGTGGATCAGTTAGGGGAACTTAGGGTGGTCGATGGCATGTTCTAGTACAGTGAGACCATAGAGGGGAGCTGTTATAATTTTCTCAAGAAGTATTCCTGGGGGCCACCATCAGTGGCAGCAAGGAGCTGGTTTGACCTCTGGGTTGATCATGGGTGTCATCTTTGACATTTCCTCTCAAATTAGCCACATCAGTAGTGAAGGCCTCCCTTGTGAACAGGACTATACTTTTCAGTGGTGTATCTCATACTTCCCTTGACTTTATTTTTCAGGTGGGAGCAGCGAGAGTTGCCCAACGGACGTGTCTATTATGTTGACCACAATACCAAGACCACCACCTGGGAACGGCCTCTTCCTCCAGGGTAAGGCACGGACAGATGAACCCTGAGACTGAAACTGGCACCAGCGTCGCCAAATGGTTTCTCTGTCACTAACTGCCATCCCCGTCTCTTCATTTCCCCCCAGTCTCTTCTCCTTTCTCTCTCTTTGTTCCTCTCCTCCCCTTGTCTTCCCTTCTACATTTGTTCCTCCCTCTTCATGTTTCCCCTTCTCCCCACGTGTACTGTATCGACCATGACTGATGGCCACAGACTTTCTTAAGTGGTACTCAGGGTTACTATGGCTGTTGGATCCTGGAGGAAGAAGGGCTGGGGAGGCTATTGAGCCATTGCTGTCTCAGTGCCCTCAGTCATTTCACCCACAGAGATACCCTATTAGGGCTATGTTTTCCGTCTCTTTCTGCAGTGGTAGCCAAGTACAGCGACAGTGGATTGCTTTTCCTATTCATTTACTTTAAATCTATTCTCATTTCTTAGGACACAGTAGGATTTTTAGAGCATCTCTGGGGAAAATTTGGGCATGAGGAGGCCACAAGATAGAAAGGGTACTGATGTATTTCACAGCACCCTGTGCCCAACGAGCCCCTGAAGACAGTGCGCTTCTCATTCAGCTGGGCTTTGCGAGAACAAAGCTTAAGTTCTCCAAAACCAAAGGATGAGTGAAGCTTCCAAGTGAGGAAGACTGTCTAACTTCAAGGAGATGGGGTTTGGTTCCCTGTCTGCCAGGGACACAATGTTCTTTCCACATGTGCCTCCCAATCCTGAGAACTTTCAAAAAGGGATGTGTTCTGCTCTCCAGAAGGAATCATCTCCCAGTAAAGCAACCATGAGGGGCTCCTGCTTAAAACACGGACACTTCCCCCTCCTCAGCTTGGGGAGGGAGAGGATGTCAGAGTTAGGGAGAATGCCTGTACTCTGTTCGGTTCAGCAGTCAGGTGTGAGCCAGGCAAATGCCACCTTGCCTTCTGGTTGTACAAATTTCCATGGACAGGCTGCTTTCAGTTTCAATTTTCCAGTAAAACTCTTGTGTTTTCCTTGTTTTTACTTACTCTTCTGGAAATGGAACTCGTAATCTGTCATCATTAGTCTTCACTCTGTTTTCTGCTTTAAGTCTAGTGAAGTTACCAAAGTTGAACATTGACTTCTTAGAAAAAAATTAAACTTTTTATTAGGTAAAATATGGAAATTTTCAAATATACACAAAGTAGGGAGAATCCCCACATACTCAACATTTAGCTTCAATAATTATCAACTCAAGGCCAACCTTGCTTCATCTGTATCAAGGATTGGCATACTTTGGGCCTGTGGAAAATATCCAGCCAACCATCTGTTTTTGCAAATAAAGTTTTATTGGAACACGGCTACACTCATTTCTTTACTAATTCTCTCTGGCTGCTTCTGTGTTCAGTGGCAGAGTTGAATAATTTTGACAGAAACTGTATAGTCCACAAAGCCTAAAATATTTATTTTGTGGCCCTTTATAGAAAAAATATTTGCCAACTACTGGTCTGTAATCCCCTCATCCCTGTCCTAGATTATTTTGAAGCAAATCCCAAACATCATATCATTTTATTCATATTTTAGTATATGTTTCTAAAAAAAGTTATTTAAAATAAAACCACTATATTGTTAATATCATTTCCTTACTATCATTGAATATCCAGTCAGTAGTCAAATTTTTCCAATTGTGTCAAAAATTAATCATTGACTTTTAATAGGATGTGTTGTGTATTTACAGCACATCTATTTACTAACTCTGTAAGTGTGCTGGTTACTGCCTCTAACTTCTCTGGTTTATAAATGATATTGGCTTTGACCTGGTGAACATTTGAGTGGAATCTAAATGAAGATATTTAATGGTATCTTCTAAGGATAGGGGAGGATTTGCCCTTCTTTAAGGATTGAGGTGGGACAGTAGATCTAGCTTTCTTATTTTCAGCGTTGTTTCAATATTTTATTGGAAATGATTCAACTCTGCACTGCACATAGCCTATTAGTTCTTCCTAATAGGCTATGTGGCCCAGACCTGTGAGTCCCCAGCACTTACCTCCACTGTGCAACAGAGAACCCAGAGAGAACAGAATGCTTATGCTTTCATTGCTGATTCATGGGAAAAGTCCACCTCAGGGAAGTATGACCATTGTGATAGCAATCTTGAAACTATAGGCTATCTTGCAGACCTAGTCACTGAGGTGTGAGAGATTGAGCCAAAGGATTCACTTTATCAAGTCCATCCCCTTTGCTTAGGCCTATGGGACACTTTTATGATGACCAGTTATTTGTCCAGTAACAAAAAGTATTGGACCTGGTAGCTAAGGCTGAAGGTGATAATTTGGTCTTCAGTTACTCTTAGGTGGAGCTCAGACCAGAGGTAAGGAGAGAGGGTGATCACCACAGAGCACAGGGTTGCAGTGGGGCCTCACAGAGGGAAGTAGATCTTGCAGGAAAGGCCGGATTTGGACTTAAACAAGAAGAGGGGGGCGATCCAGGTTGGGGGAACCGTGTGAATGGAAGTGGTTAGGGAATGATGCGTGGAGCAGTTTTGCTGGAGTGGAAAATTTGTGTGAAACAGAGATGCTCGAAGTATGTCCACTATGATCCCTGGGTTTGGTAGAGATGCCTGATGGAACCAAAGAACATGAAAGGGCTGACGGGGGCTCCAACCACTGCTCTGTTTTTATATATTGCAATTCTGCGTAAGAGTTCATCTGAAATCAAGTGTGAGATTATGGTGCTTAGAAGTTTGAAATTCACCAGTGCAGAGGACTTCTATTTAAACATGGAGATTGAACATGTGTTTATTTCCATTCCTTCTTGAAAACCCACTAAAATGGCAAAAATGGTATTAAAAAAGTACAAACCATCAATGATAAAGGAATGGAAGAGGAGAAACAGCATATGGGAGATGTTAATCAAGATTGGGTGGCCGATAGATAAAATGGCAGAGCTGAGAAAGCTGAAACCCAGCCCTAGGCTGTGAGGTATCCACCAGGAAGCCAGCTTATTATTTGCACTATGGAGCCCTGGAAAGCCTCAGGGATGGGAGACTTGCATATGCAAGTGTGTGTGTGTGTGTGTGTGTGTGTGTGTGTGCGCGCGGACGTGTGTAACGAAACTTAAAACCTGAAATTTAGTTTAAAATTTGTGCAGAGAACTGTTAGATTCCTGGGTTGTCAGTCATCACTCCCATATACACACATTGCAAATGCAGCCTCGTGTTTGCTGCTAGTGTGAGAAGCTCCTAGGAGAGCAGAATCAGCCTGGGGGACATAGCCATAGCTGAAGGCAGGGTTGAACTCAGAAAAATGGGAATTCATTAGTGATGCTGTTCTCAAGCTAAAGATGGGAAGGTTGTTTTTGCTGGGGAAATTGACTAGTCTAAGGGAAGAAAACTATAGATTGTGATCTTTGGGGGTCTTCTAGAGAAACAGCTGAGTGAAGCCACTAGTCGGCCAGCTCCCACCTGGGCATATAGTGCTCCCAGTCAGTGTTTTAGTGGCTCACTTTTAAGTGTGAATGAGCAGCCAAGGACCAGCAGGCCAAGAAAAGGGGACTTGGTGAAAACAATGTAGGGAGCTGAAAAACACTTCAGATAGTCAAACCAAATTATAGCTTATATCCTAAAAGATTTGGGAGAAAGTATGGCATCTGTGAAACAGGAACAGGAAGGCCATAACACAAACCATGCTGAAAACAAGAGAAAATAAGAAGAGCTTTTAAAAAGTAATATATACGACAGCAAACATAAAGTTTAACAGGAAGATTGAAAGATAAAGTTGGAGATAAAATTGTATGTGTCCAGGAGGTCCAATATCTGAATTATTTTGCTAAAACTCCAAGAAAGAATAGAGGAATAGAAGTCAGGAAATTATAAAGAAAGAATAAAAGGAAATTGCCAGAACTGAAAGATACAGTATCCAAATTCAAAGGGCCCACTGAATTCCCAGCCCAGAGAAAGACATCCCATCCCAAGGCACATGCTGTTGGAATTTCAGAATTCCAAGAGAACATCTCACAAGGTTCCAGAGGGAATAAGCAGCGCGTATATCAAGGATCGGGAATCAAGAATGGCATCCTTCTTCTCAACAGCAGCTATGGGGCAAGACCTTCAAAATTCTGATGGAAAACTATTTCCTTCCTAGAAATCAATTATTAGTCATTTTAACACTCAATTTTAAGGGTCAAAATAAAGGCATCTTTAGACATGCAATATTTCAAAAAGTTAATTTTGGTGCATCCTTTCTCTGAAGCTACTGGATGATTTATTCCACCAGGCGAGAAGAAACCAAGAAAGGGGTTATGATGCAGGGCATAGGGGGCTCAATTCAGGGGACCAAGGAGTTCCCAAGAGGAGGGTGAGAGAAGATGACTCAGCTCGGGACAACAGTGCAGAGCAGGCCTGAAGGACAACTGTCCACACCGGACAGAGTTTTCCAGGAGAGAGGCTAAGAGGTAAATGACACTGAGAGGCTACCTGTTCTCTCTGTGCATTAGTGAGAATCTGGAGGTGAACTAGTGATTGATTCTTGAAAACCAAGTAGGATTAAACAAGGCAGATCTTAACTCCAGAGAGAAAGAAGTTGCACAAGTAAGGAAATGTATTTATAGTATTCTACGAAGTCATAATCCAAACTCTGAATGTCGATCTAATGATTTTGTTTTGGAGGATGAGGCAGAGGAAGGCCGTGTGCGTGTGTGTGTGTGTGTGTTGGGGGGTGGAATACAATAACTAAATCCTCATCTTTATAGTGGAACATCTGTAAGTAATATCTAAATTGCAGAAGTCAAGAAATCATGGAATAAGCAAGTAAGTTATTTAGAATAATAGCTATAAATAGTAGAAGAAACAGTCAAGAGTTGAAAATAGTTGCTTCTGGGAGCAGGAATCAGCAATGGGGAGAGGTAGGGCAGGGGACAGTGTTTTTCATTGTATCCCCTGTAGTACTTTTTTGCATCTTTAAACTATATACACAATTTCTTTGGTAAAAAAAATAAAGATCACTCTTTGAGAGGATTTATGATATGATTTATGAATATTGTGAGACTTGACTACTAACTAAAGAGTTTTGACTTAAGAACAGTCGGTAGTCAACTGAAGTTTGGAGCAGAAGCATGACATAAAGGGTCAATTGGGTATGGTTACCCTGATGGCAGATTATAGGCTGGATTGGAGTGAAGAGATTAGTTCAGGGGTAGTTGGACATAGGAATGGAAAGTCAAGGGCAGGGAGGAAATAAAATAGGAAGCTCTAGGGCTGAGTGGTTTACTGACAGCAGGAAAGGAAGTCGGGAATGATGGTGTGGTTTCACCCCTAGGAGGAGGACTCGCATAATGAAGACTGGGAAAGTCTCATGTTGGGGGAGAGAGCCATGGCATTTAGTTTAATCAAAAGTGACAGCAGGTCATGAAGGCAGGGCAGCCTTGCGGGCAGAATCCAAACGCAGTCTGGGAACTGGCCTTGAGACTGGGAACTGCCTGAGGAGAAGCCATGGTTAGGGAGGCTTTGAGTTTAAAAGGATCTCTGAAGAGGTGGCAAAAAAAAAAAAATCAGCTAGGAGGCTAACCCCCAAAATTGAGGAAGGTACCAGACTGAAGCCTGATAGTCATGTAAGACAGGAATTCAGAGAAGATGAAATGAGAATGTAGTCAGGGAACAAAGACTCTAACAATTTGGAATCATGTAAGAGAGTTCCATATTGGGCTCTCTTACGGTGGGATAATCCTTTTTTCTTCATTGGTATCTTATCTTATTTAAATCCCCTTTTCTCCTTGCCCCATTTCATACTTTAATGGGAAATTTCAAGCATACACCAAATTTGGAGAGAATAGCACAGTAAATCCCTGGTAACCCTCACCTGGTTCTAACAATTAATACCATTTTGTTTTACCTGACTTCCCACTTTTCTAGAGAGGGGGTGATGAATTTTAAAGCCAATCCCAAACATCATATCCATTGATCTGTAAATACATCACTTATATCTCTAATAGATGAGGTGTTTTTCACCAACAAAATTAACAATTTTTTTAAATTTCCTGTCATATCCAGTCTTTGTTACATTTTTCCCAGTTATCTTAAGAGTCTTTTTATACTTTGATTTCAAACTCAAGAGTAACACATTGCTTTTGGCTGATACTCCCCCACCCTTTCTTATTTTGAGGGGGCCATTTGTTGAGAATCCTGAGTATTTATCTTACAAAGTTTCTCACATTCTGGATGTGGCTGATTGTGACCTTGTGTTGTATAACATGCTCTTCTATTCCTTGTCTTTCTTGTAAATTGGCAGTTAGATATGGAAGCTTGATTAGATTCAAATTCACTTTAAAACCGAAGTATAATTTACACATAGTGAGGTATACAGATCTCAGGTATAATGATGTTAACTGAGTTTTGACAACTACATATGCTTATGTAACCCACACCCCATCATAAAAAACATTTCCATCACCCCACAAACATCTCTCTCTTACTGTCTTCTGATCATCTCTTCTTTGTCTATGTAGAAGTGAAATTAAACCTAGCAAACGTGGCTGAGGATTTTTACTGTCTGTTCTAGTCCTGCCTTGCCCATGGGTGTGTTTGAACCAATTTTGCAAAGGTTGCTTCCCCATTGTAGATGATGTGGAGAGTCTTGCTGTTGTTTGTACCAATTTTGTCATAAACGTGCAAATGTTTTCACAGGCACCTTATATTAGGATAATTTCAGTTACAAATAATAAAATGTGGGATACAAATTGGCTAAAATAATGAAGAGAATTTACTCACTTATGTAATTGAAAATTCTAGGTGTAGATCCTGCTTTGAAGCCTGATATAGTAGCTGAACAGTATCACCAAGAAACTGTTGTCTTTTTGTTTCCTTTTTTTTTCCTCCATTTTTCTGCTCTGCCATCCACTAGGTCAACTTTATATTGTATTTGGTTCCAAGATAGCAGCCAGTGGCTTCCAGGACCACATGCTTTCTCAGTTATAACCCACAAAGAGGAGAGACTGTTTTTCCCAGAAATCCTAGCGAAAGTCCTGAGAGTCACGCTGATTGGCCAGCTTGGGTCACATGCCCTCTCCTGGTGCAGTCATCGGTTCCAGTCTGGGACTGGCAGTACAATCAGTTTCCCCAGAACCACATGGACTCCCTAAATGGAAGTCAGGGGCTAATGGTAAGGAGCGATTGGTTGCTAAGGAGGCAACCACAGATGTCTGCTACAGTCATCTAAGCCCCAGAAGCCTCTGCGATTGGGGCCTGGCTGGCTGTGCATCCTGGGAACGTGCAAGCCCCTGTGCCAGGCACCACACTTCACCCTCCCTTGGTCCCTCCTTGTCCCTCCTTGCCAGCTGTCTGGAGAGTTTGCTAGAATTTGAGGGAAGAGGTGGGGTGGTCACTCTATTCATGCTGAGCTTAATGTTTCCAGCTGGGAGAAACGCACAGACCCCCGAGGCAGGTTTTACTACGTGGATCACAATACTCGGACTACCACCTGGCAGCGCCCCACAGCCGAGTATGTGCGCAACTATGAGCAGTGGCAGTCCCAGCGGAATCAGCTCCAGGGCGCTATGCAGCACTTCAGCCAAAGATTCCTCTACCAGGTGAGAGGGCAGGGGCTTGCCATGAGGGAAGGGAGCCTCCCCGCACTGCGGAATGTGCAGCTTCGGGGATCCCCCACTGACCTGCTTGGTGAGCAGCGAAGATGTCAGTGCTCTGACCCTGGAGATTGTACTCATCACAGTGAAATTCCTCAAACACCAGTGTTTCTGACTTAGTAACTCAGTGCCCAGCCTCTGTGTCTAAAGACTCCATATCCCTGCAACTGAATTCACTGTCTTTCTTCCAACACTGGACTTCTCTTCTGGCACCTCCATCCAAGTCCATCTACTCTGACTTGAAACCCTAAGGTCAGCCATGACCTCTCCCGTACCTCACCTTACCGAACCAGAGGGACGACCCCCAGGCTCCTCGTTCCACACTGCTCCCATTGTTCTGTAGATCTCTATTATCCGACATACCTTAAGGACGGGTGGACTGTTAATGTTTATCTAGACAGGGCTTGGCAAACGTTGGCCGGTGGGCCAAAGCGGCCCACGCTTGGTTTTGTAAATCACGTCTTACTGGCACACAAGCCTGCACTGTAGTTTAGGTGTTGACTGACAATGGCTGCTTTCACACCCAACAGCAGAGTTGAGTAGTCATGGCAGGGACCATAGGGCCAGCCTTTAAAACCTAAAATATTTAATGTTGGGGGCTCTCCAGAAAAAGTTGATTGACCCCTTCTGGTCTGGATCAGCCTCCTTTTATCTGATTCCTGCCTTTCCCCTGCCCCTCCCAACTGAATGGTCACGGCAGCTTCTGAATTGTTCTCTCTGCTGGCATTCTCTTACTGCCAACCTGTACGGCCTGTTCCTACCAGAACAATCTTCAATGTCATTGTCACTTTTTAAAAAAATTACTGTGGAGGCTCTAAGGAAGCAGGTATTTGCTCTACATTTATCACTGTCACTTTTTTCTCACTGGCTCAGAAACTTCTGTGGTCATCACCTACAGAATAGCATTTACATTTTCTACTCCAGAATTCAGAGTGCTTTGGTTCCAAATTAACTGTCTAGTGGTCTCCCATACAGTGTTCCTTGAGGGGCCCTCTCAGCCCCACCTTCGTGAGCCTCCACCAGTGAGTGACCTGGTGGCTGGGGGGAGCCCAGTGATACAGACTCTTTGGAAGGGAACGGTGGGATTCTCAAGTTAGAACTCTGATTGCATTTCCTCAGAGCACCTTGAACATGAAGCTTGGGATCTGTGTAGAGAGCCTGCACGGCGTGTCATAAATTGGAGGTTGGAAATTTTTTGAGCTGGTCCGCATTTAACTGTCGTGTTCCACCATGTTTGATCTACATCGTTTCTATTTGAAATGAACTTTAACCTCACAACCCATTTCTAGATGCTCAGAAAAATCTTTAATTTCATCAAGTTCATTTCAGCTTTGCCATTGTTTGCATCTCTTTCTCTGCTTACCCAGAGCTGGAGCTATACCATCAACCACAGTACATGGTAGCATCTCCATGGGTTGGCTTATCCCCTCTTTTGTCTTTGGAGACTGATTGCTCATTATTTAGTGAGGACACTGAGGAGAACCTCAGTTTCCTTCCTATGAGTGAGCAAAAAGCACAGTGTTTGTCACATTAACTTCCCTCCATGAAAGTATAATCCCGTCTACAGCCTGAGCCCTGGTGGTCTAGCAGGTACAGCACTGCTTATATTCTTACGCCACTCCTCAACCCCTTTCACACATGCCTGGAATCCTCCTCTGGCATGTTTCAAAATTGGATGGGAGCTGGTCATTCTCTGCATTTCAGAAATGGTTTCTCTTGTGCTGGGCCCCAACGACCTTACCTGCCATTTTCTTGGGTGGTCATCGCTACTAAACTGGCAAGGTGTGGGCATCTTTGTCTTTTGACTTATTTACTGCAATGGGCCCTTACTCTCAGCCTATTACTGTGCCTGTGGCACCTCTTCATTTACTCCCACTTTGGTCCTTTCCCAATAACCAAAGCCAATCAGCCTGTGGCTCTGGGTGTAAGGACATCAAATTGAATTACCTGGAAATAGACAAGTTTGTTCTTACTCTGCAGAGTCCCTCAGGCACCACCTGGGTTTTGTTCTGGACTCACAGGGTGTATACTTTTTTAAAAAAAGTAAGGAGCCTGCCTTCCACACTACCCTTTATGCCCTTCCCAGAGCCTTTCTTGCCTTCGGCTGTATTTGCTAGACATACTTTATTTCTGAGTTTGTATCTTAAAATATTACTGGAACTTAGTTCTTAGTCCCCAAGGGACTTGAACTCACGTGAGCTATCTGGCTTGTGGCCCGCACCCCAGATCTCTCAACCCTGGGACAGTTACCAGGAAAATTATTCAACAGCTTTCCTTTCTTTTCCTATTAATAAAGGAAACGGTCTTGTCTTTTAGAGTCACCTGCACATCCTAGGACTTCTCTTCTGACTCTAGTCCCCTAATGCCCCTTTCTCTGTGCTTCTCCAGCTGTGCTCCAGGTAGCACTTGGGATCTCTCATTTCTCATTTTGAGGTGGTAGGAGTGAAGGAACAGGTGGTTGGCTCATTAGAGATGTGGATTTAGTTTTCTGACCGTGTTGTGCAGCTATTACTTTTTTCTTTCTCTGGAGCTTCTGTCAACTTCCTTTTCTTATTTTTCAAGTTGTACTGTGCACATTAGGAAAGAAATATCCAAAATAGGCAAGTGCTTTGCTTTAACTGTAAGAGGTAAAATTGTTATGAGCTTCAGCCTCATTGACTTCATGTTATATGTTGTTTGTGTGTATCAATCTCTGGTCTCTCTCCTTTCCCTTTCTGTTTCCTCTCTCTCCCCTTCTTACAGGTTCTGGGGAGTATGGTTCTGACAGCATGAGCAAAGAAGGATGCCAAAGAAATTAAAACAGAACAAAAAAAATCCTTTAACAAAAGAGAACTGACATTGTGTGAAGTTCGTGATGTTAAAAAAGACAAGCATTAAGAAAAGGGCTTATAAATTTTTTATTCTCCTCCCTGTGCTTTGTATACTAGTCAAAGTTCATTTTGATGAATAATAGAAACCCACTTAGTTAAATTTAAGCAAAAAAGGAATTTATCCAATGGGAATTGGATAGTGCATAGAATTAACACAACAGCGAAGATAGCAGGCTCTGGCGGAAACCAGGGGTAGGCAAGGCAAAGGAGTTTGCATAGGACATGGCCCCATCCTGCTGCCGTTAAATGCTTGATGACCCAGTGGGCGAAGGATTGCCCTACAGCAGTGGGGACTCTCAAACAGCCCCCATGGTTTCACACTGTTCCCTGTAAGTTCAGAGTGGGAGCATCTGATTAGCTGTTTTTATGTTATGTGCCTACACTATAGATGCCATGGTATTGGGAAAGGGAATATTTACTGGCTGATAAATATTTTTTGTTTCCAGTTCAGTGCAAGTCACAGAGGCTGTGTAAAGACCGTCTGGTCTGTTGATTTGTAGAGTTAAACCAAAGATGACTGTAAGTCGACTGAAGCCTAGTTGGTACCAGTTGGGAGCTAATTTCCCATCAGAGGCCCTGATTGTTTTGTGGGTTATCTACTCATTCAAAAACAAAAACCAAAAACCAAAAAAACAACAACAAAAAAACCTGAAGCAGCAAACAATTTTGCATGAAATTCTTCTTCTAAATTCTTAAAATGACCTTTTCCGTAGTTCTTCCCTTCTGCAAGGACATGGCTGTGGCTCAGTACTTACCCCACTGGGTGGTATTTGGCTTCCTTACCTGAAATGCATGCATGTTTCAAACGCTAGTTCCTTTCCTTCTGTTGTCAAATGCTTTTATGCCTACTGTTCATGTGTTAGCTACAAAACAAAGTTGGAGGAACTTGGAGTTTATGAGATGCTGCACCCCACCCCCACCAATATGACTTCTGTGAAGCTGGGAGATCTTTGGTAACCGTCAGACAAACCTGCGTTGTGGTGGAGGTTTTGAGCACACGTCCTGCACGGTATCTTGACAGTAACCTGCCCTAACTCGAGGCCAGCCCAGCTTCCTGCACTTTTGTGCTGTTTCATTCTGGGGGGTAGCAGGCCTTTTGCTGAAAGGGCGCTCTGTCCCACCAAGGAACCTATGGTTTCAAGACTTAAACATCTTTGTTGGAACTTGCTTTGGGAGAGTTGTTTGTGCTGCCACCTTGGAAAGAAAGTTTCTCTGTCCTTTCAGCTGGGGGTGGAGGGCGGGCTGTGAAAAGGGGGTTCATTGGCAGTTGAGTTCCACCAATGTTTTCTCAAGCCCTGACTGAGAGCTCCATTCATCCTCATGTCTGTGTGTGGCTCCGAAGGGGCCAGCCGGGCAGCCCCAAGTCTGCATTGAGAACTTGATCCTCTAATGTAACGATTAAATTTTAGTAAGTGAAATAAAAATGCTTCAAGAAAAAAGAGGGAGAAAGCAAGCGAGCAAGCTCAGAACAATACTTGTTTTATTTAACTATGAAGAGTTTTTGACAGCACCCCCTTTCCCGCAGGATATGAGAACTCTCGGTCCACTGCAGCCCTGCCCCTGGGACCCTGCAGCCGAATTAGGCTGGGGGTGGGGGTGGGGTTCTAATGTAAACAGTGGCCCTGAAGTCCTGGAGGCAGCTCCCCCTTCTTTCTCCTGTCTCCCCTTCTCTCTTGCCACCTCACCCCCAGCCCCACCTCCCCAGACAGGCACACACAGAACACTGAGCAACTTCAGGTTCAGGCCAGAGGAGAATAAAGGTGCTTTGTGAAGGGAAGGAAAACATTCCTGGGGGAGGTGAGGGGCCTGGGGCATGAATGTGCCCTCAGTCTGGGCTGACTCTGCACACCGCTGCTGCTCCCTCTCCCAGCGCACCCTGGAGGGAGGTGGAGGGAGGAGGTGGAGGGCCAGCCCCCAGCCAGGAAGCTCTGGGCGTGGGCAGTGCTTGTGGGAATGATTTCATTGGAAAGGCCTGCGATATTTTTTCCCCTCCCGTGTGTGGTTCTTGGAGAAAGTTGGAGGTGGTGGTGATTTCAGTCGCCTTGGCCGCCGGGAGCAGGAGCTGAGCAGAGGCGCTGGGCCGAGCTCCCCGGCAAGTCCCGCTCTGGGCCCTCCTGCCCTGCCTGGGGCCGGCCTGCTGTCTCCGCAGCCCTGGCCTACCTTTGCCTGCACACCGCTTCCTCCCCCACGCTCCACGTCTCTGAAGCCTGTGCGGGCCTTTGGTGTGCAAGGTTCTTTTTCAGTTTTTCGTTTGAAAAAGACTTTGGAGAGGAGCCGATGCCACCCTAGGCCCCACTGTCTCTTCTGCAAAGAGCCCAAATGCCGAAAT
The DNA here is from genome assembly GCA_004026885.1 of Lyroderma lyra. Lineage (NCBI taxonomy): Eukaryota > Metazoa > Chordata > Mammalia > Chiroptera > Megadermatidae > Lyroderma > Lyroderma lyra. The sequence continues at coordinate 192,592 of PVJL010001362.1, read as the reverse complement.
GAGTTGGTGGCATTTATATTTTTACCAATATATTTTTTGACCAGTGGCTTTTTAAAACCTCTGTGTTCTGCTGTGTTTCTTGTTTAGTCTTCGAATGCTTCGACTGACCATGACCCACTGGGCCCCCTCCCTCCCGGCTGGGGTAAGTACTGAGTTCTACCTCTGCGTCTTCAGCCGCCTTGGGCTGGCAGTCCCCCACCCTCTGCCCTCTCCTTGCACGCCTTCCTACTCCCACCCCTTGGCTTCCCTTTTCACTTCTCTCCAGCACACTCACTGGGGGTGCCCAGCCAGAGCAATTGCAGGCGATGGAGTCAGAAGGTTGGGAAAGTAGTGGAGTTCCCCTGCACCCCTATAGCATTCACCTGCCATAGCTGAAGGAGGGCGACCCCACAAAAGAAGTCCCCAGGCATCTGTGGGACTCTTGACTTTTGGTCCTGACTTTCAAGGTGTCTACCCAACAACCCACCCTATCACTGACTGAGGCATTTTGACACTGGCTGACTCCTACATGCGTTTGTTTCAGGTCTGTGGCCGTGTGGTTGGAAGGAGCCACCTTACCAAACCTTTCTTTGCAGTTGAGCTGTTGGAGGACTTCAGCCTAATTTTGACTAATGGAAGCCACCTTTTTGTTTGGGACACAATTGTGAAAGAGGCCAGAGAGAAGCGAGTGGAGCGCCCGGTGGCAACTCTATGAAAATGCATCCTGGCTAGATAATAGCACCACGAGGATCTTCCTCGTCACTCATGGGCCTCTCCCTCTTACCTTTTCTCAGTTCTTGGTGTGATTTGCAATAATGAGTTAGCGGGATGGACATCTATGACTTTAGAGAAATTATGGGCTTTATGACTATTCTGGGAAGGAGCGGTCATGCAAAAAGGGGCCATTACAGATGGCGAGATTCAGTGCATTTGGTGACTCTGAGCTGGGTCAGTGTTTTCTTCAATAGGCAAGAGCCCCTGGGAGCTCAAGAAGGCAGATTTTGCAGGAACCTGCATGTATCAAGTTTATTTATTGGTTAAGCCAGCAGCAGACAGTAAATGCTGGTTTGGTGGTGTTCACAGATGGTATTAAGTTGGGCGGGGTGTGCTCCCCAGCAAAGATGGAGACGCTGACAATGATAGGATGGGCATCTGCCTGGAAAAGTGCAGCTTCTGAGTGTGACTCTCTTGGTGCAGACACAAGTATTTCTGGTGTAATTTACGAGGTTGCATCAACCTCCTTGGACCTGCAGGGTATCACTTAGTGAATTACCCCTGCATTTCAGAGTAGGGAAGGCCCTCATAGTCCTCCTAGAGGGAAATATCAGTTAGGGAGGCCTCCACACAGGTCTTGATTTTCTGTTAGTGAATCCCTTGGACACGCAGATGGTCCACCTTGCTCCCTGAGCCAATGAAAGGTCATGGCTATCTCAGAGACTGGTGACATGTCAAGTATGAGAGGGTTACATATAGGACACCTGGCTAGGCAGGGGCAAAGTCATCAGATTAAACAAGGATCTGTAATGCTCTTTGACAACTGCTTGACACTGTGATCTAGAGCTGGGGAACTGGTGTTGTTCCTGGCTCTGTGGAGTCAGGTCATTTATTTCTATACCAGTTCTGGTAAATGATGGTCACCAAATAAGAGCAGCTATAAGGACTTGCTTCCAGAAACTGAGTGTGAAATATTTGAGATGGGACTAGGAGCCATAGTCCGAGTCAGTGCTGCTTACGAATGATCAGGAAAACACACAAGACTATAATGGTATGAAACTGGAAAACAAAACAAAACAAACAAAAAACCCACCTGGCTGATACCAGGGACTTTCCTAATCAAATCCTTTGAGCTCTGTGTTTGTATCCCCAGGGTTGTAGCAGGGCCATCTCCCAAGGGAGAGTTAAGATCGAACAGAAAGAGCAGCAAAACCAAATGAGAATTGCCTTTAGCTCGAGCCTGCTGTCAAGTCTCCTGTGCTACCCTGCTCTCAGTCCTGTGCCCCTTTCTGCTCCTCCAGGAGGGACCCATGGTCCTCCCTAAGCACCAGCTCAGGGGTCAGGACATCTCAGGTTTAGATCCACATGTCTTTAGCTGCCCTGACCCTGGCCACGTGACTAAACGTTCCCCCAGTACATTTCTTCCTAAATGAGGTCGAGCTACGTGCTCTTAAGGACTCTCCCAGCACCCAGACTATGAAATTGTCGGCAGCAAGGCTGTTCCCGTGGACAACCAGAGGCCCTCCCACACGGGGAGCAGCGCCAGAGACAAGGGTGCAGGCCTCAGACTGGCTGGACAGATCCCACAGCCAGCGGTTAGCGTTGGCGGTGGCCCTTGGCAGAGCCGTGGAGGCTGTCTAGTTCAAAGCAGAAGCTCGTGGCTAGGAACGGCCCCTCCCTCCCTTCAGACCCCTCTTGGGAAGCTCTCTCCTGTGGGACAGTCCTTGCTCTGAAGTGGTGGTAGCTCTGTAGCAATTCCAGGCACCTCCTTTTCTTTCTTTCCTTTTGTTTGTGTTTTTTAAATGTCTGTTGAGTAATGGAAACCAAGTAAGGCAGACAGAGACCCAGACCCCGGATTGATTGGAGCCTGATACTTGAGGAAAGGGGTCTGGGAATGTTGGAGCATGATACTTGAGGGGAGGGGGCTGAGCCCCCAGTTCTGCTCCTTTTTCAGCTTTTGGTTTCCCTGTAGCTTCTGGAACTGATTATTTTTATTTCTTTAATTTTGCCCTGTCATTGTAAATGAGGGAGGGCCATTAGTATCATTTGTTTCCAGTGCAGATGCAGATCTAAAAGCTCAGTAACTTCCTGGGAAAGGTGACCTGTCTTGGGTTCAGAGTCTTACCCTTATTGTTGCCTACCTTCCACCCAGCCTTTTTTTAAGGCCCAGAGTTCCCAGCTAGAGTTGGGTCTGCCTCTAACGACCAGACTCCCTCCCTAGAGGACCCCAGAGCCATCTTGAGTGCACTGGTAAAGGGAAAGAGGTAAAGATTGTCCAGAGGAGAGAGAGGAAGAATGTATGAGCTCCCCCAAACACTGCCCTGTCTGGAAGCACACACTTAGGCGTAAGAACTACAGGGGTGTTGTGAGTGCTGCAGCCCTTAGTGTTGATTTGCAACTTAGAGGCTTTGCTGGGATGTGAGAGTTATAGAACAAAACTTTGCCTTTAAGCAGGGGGAAAAAAAAAGATTAAGTAGAGGGTCCTAGGCTCTGAGCGTAGACCACAGAGAGGTATGAAGGAAAATGCAAACCCCCAACCCCCGCGCCAGCAGGCACCTGGGTTGCATGCATCCTGTGGACAGAATGGTTGCCCGACAAGAGACCAGCTGTCACGGACTTGGGGGTGGGGTGGGACCTGGGTTGAGGGGAGGCTGGCCTTGCTGCCACTTTGCACACAGCTGGATGCAATTACACTTCTGGTTTCAGCTGGGCTGCTCCCCCTCCATGTTGCCACACTGCCCCCTCCCTCCAACTAACCGACCAACCAAAGACGGTGCTGAATCTTGAGTTGGGAATGTGTCTGTCCCTCCTCCACTCCCCAGGAGGGAAAGATTCTCTTTGTCCTTTTTTGCCAGTGACAGATGTATATGCGTGAGGCTTTTGCTGGTTAAACTTCTTCAACAGGTTGGGAACAGGGTGAGAAATTCAGACCCAGGACATGCGGAGGGGAAGCCAGAGGGGAGAGCGCGTGGCTCAAGATGTGGCAGTCTGACTGTCTTCTTTCTTCTCCTGGCAGAGAAGAGACAGGACAATGGACGGGTGTATTACGTGAACCACAACACACGCACTACCCAGTGGGAGGACCCCCGGACCCAGGGGTAAGACTCACTCAGGTTGAGAGGTGGCTGTGCCCCGTGCATCTCCAGCATTGGCCAAGTGGCCTTGGCCTACATTTGTCCTTTGTGGCTGATGATCTGGGACCTTCAGCCACCACAAGTGCCTGAAGATCCTTATGATATAATGTTGGCCTAAGGAGAGCTTAAAAGTGGCTCTTTAAATTGACCTTCCTGGTGGATGGACGGTGGCCTGATGGATGTCTGCTGATTGTGCAGGCTGCTGATAATATGATTTCAGAAGGGTTGAGAGACACCTCCCCCCCAATACCCTAGCTACCCCCATACCCCAGAAGCTAGCCTGGGACTGGGGCACTTGATGCCTCAGGATTGCTGGTGGCCCCTCAGGCCACAGCCCTCCACCTAGGACTGGTTCTTTGGCCTTGGGACAATAAATTACCTCTCTCGGCTACAGAACAGTCCTCATGACTTGGGTGGTACCAGGTGCATTTCCTTAAGGCCCCACTCAAAGGCTTTGCAGAACCTGGGTGAAAGCAGAAAGAAAGGAGCACTTTGGGGACCCCAGCCTCCTAAGCATTGAGTCCCAGAAGCTTGAGGCCAACTCTTAACCCCTTTTGTCCATGTTTCCAGGATGATCCAGGAACCAGCTCTACCCCCAGGGTGGGAGATGAAGTATACCAGTGAAGGGGTGCGCTACTTTGTGGATCACAATACCCGCACCACCACCTTTAAGGATCCGCGTCCAGGGTTTGAATCTGGGTAAGGACTTCCCAAGGGCGGCAGGCAGCGTTTTCTGTAAGCACAGGCCCAGTTTACCGTGTTCAGCTGCTCTTACTGCCCTCTAGTGCCCAATTTCCATGTCACTTTAGCAGGGATGTGCAAGCAAGGGACCATTCTGTTCTTTCCAAATAACATGAGTTCTCTCTCTCTCTCTCTCTCTCTATCAAAGCAAGAGTCTGGTTTTATTTTTAATTTTTCTTTTTAGTCCTCAAAACTGCAGGAGATCTTAGTGGCAGTCACTTCTTTTTTTTTTATGCCTTACCTTATTCGTCTTTAATGTAGCACCAGCTCTCCTTAGGGCCAGCAAGATATGTGGCTGACTTTTGGGAAATCACACAGATTCCAGAGCATCTTTGCTTTTCCCAGGACGAAGCAAGGTTCCCCTGGTGCCTATGACCGAAGTTTTCGGTGGAAGTATCAGCAGTTTCGTTTCCTCTGCCATGTGAGTTCTGGTCCTGGGTCCTCCCCTGGAGTTTGGGGTTACAGAGATTTTTTCAGCATGATTTCCCAGCCCAGCAGCAGGCACTGGGAGCCAGTCAGTTCGGGGCAGATCACTTGTCTGACCTCAAGAAGTTGTCTGACATTGTCTCTGGGAAGCCAGCTTCCATTTCTAGGGACCAGGCTCTCCCCTACCAGCCCAGGAAGGTGCGGATTCCTGTTCATATGGACAGGAGACCAGACTGAATAGTTAGCCCCTGAGGCCTGATTCAAGGTTTCTTTTTATCTTTTTTTTTTTTTTTTTTTTCAGTCAAACGCCCTCCCCAGCCACGTGAAGATCAGTGTTTCCAGGCAGACACTTTTTGAGGACTCTTTCCAACAGGTTAGAGAATAATCCTGGTGTCTAAGGCCACAGGCAAGCAGAAGGCCCCCTCCCACCTCCCTGCCTTCTGTTACATGGCCTGTTAAGCACATGTGGTAGTTTCCAAGGCATGGGCCTTGGTGAGTGGTCTCTGCTGAAAAGCAGGCCTTGGGGTCCCCGGCCCCCAGCCTGCCATGGAAGGAAGAGTGGCAAGCTGGCCACCATGCGCTGTCTCCCCAGATCATGAACATGAAACCCTACGACCTGCGCCGCCGGCTCTATATCATCATGCGTGGCGAAGAGGGCCTGGACTATGGAGGCATTGCCAGGTGAGCTTGGTGCCCCTGGAAGGCTGTGCTGCACCCTACTTTCCCCAGCTACTAGGCCCATGGCCAGAAAGCTGCCTCCTCCTGGCTCCGATGGCCGACACTGTCATCTTTAGGAGTGCACACGGACAGGCCCGTCTCACTGGTGCTGAAGCTGGGACCCAGGGTGCCCTGTGGGGCTGGGCACTAACCCATTAGTTACTGGGTCATAAGGAGGCTGTGTACCCCTGGGGGTGGGGCACTCAGGACAACGGCTCTTTTACAACCAACATGTCATTATTTCTGTACTTTTAACAGCCAGTCTGGTTGCACTGTTGACAGCAGCTATCAGTTCCATGTGGTTGTACATTAAAATCAACCCTGGGTTTTTCCTACTCTGACCACTGGGGCAGGTTAAGTTGGGCATCTCTATGTGTACCTGACATATGTAAGCTGTCTCACAACCCAGAGGGCCTTCATCAGTACTCAGCTGCTTGCCACGCGCACAGGGTCAATAAAATTAAAACGGCTGGTGTAACCCTAAACAGAGCCCTCAGCAGTGTCTTGCCCTCATTGCAGTCCATCTACAAAAGTTAACAGACTCTGGTAAAGCGCTTCCTTGGACAGTGGGGCTGACGAAACCTGGCAGAGAGGAGGGTCTTAGCCTGTGGTGACAGCTCAAGTCACTCACCTCTCGGAGTGGGGACGTCTTCTCGCTTGGTGTTGGGTTCACTTGCTTCTGGTCCTTGTTCTTTGGTGGAATTGCCCTCTGTGTTGGCCCCGGTGGATCGATTGCTCTTTTTCCTATGGCGACCGTGGTGACCTCCTCTCCAGGCTGTGCTTGGTGGGCTTCTGGTGTGGCTCCCACCCTGTGTGTGTCTGTCTCTCTGTGTCCTGCCAGTGGTTTTACCCTATGGTAGGTTACGTCATGCTGTTCTACCACAGGGTAGAACCACGGACAGGATACCGGGGCACCCTCTGCATCGAAGGACTCCTCGTCTGCCCGGCCACAAACAGCCCAGCAACCAGGGACTGGCCCCATTGGGACACCCCCCTGCTGGTTTAGCTCAAGCCCCAAAGGACTCTGAATTCTGACTTGAGGCTTGTACCTAGGGTACAAAGAGATGCTAAGGCATGGGTGTTGGTTCAGAGAAATGGGTGAAAATATGAGAAAAGGTCTGGTGATGGGGTCTGAGATACGGGGAGGGGAAAGTGCAAGGGAAGTGAGATGCCTGAAATATAGCTGGTGGGAGTGAGTTTTCAAATTCACAGAGTTCATGTATTAGGAGTTAGGGATGTATTACCATGTATTCATATTATGCTACTTACTCAGAGAGGGTGGAAGCAGAGTGGCTACTATTCATACAGCTCCTTTGGAAGGTTTAGGAAAAGGATGACCTTTCTCAAGACACTTCCATGTTAGAAAATGGTTATGTTATTCTGGTTTTATCAGGAAAAACAAAAACAAAAACAAAACACCCCAGCTTGACTGCTGTTTGTAGGAAAATAATTATAACCAATGTGCAAATCTATGATATTTTACCATAGTGCTCTGGTGTGGTGCACAGCCTACACAGCTGTGCCTGGTAGCCTTGGGGTGCCAGGAACATCCTTTGCCATTAAATGCTCTGGATATTGATGTTAAGTCTTGAAATGTACCACCTGGGAGCCAACACGCATACAGATTTCCCTGAGCCTCGTCCTCATGTGCAGTTGTCATCTAGTTGGCCCTAGGTCTGACCCCTACCCCATTCACTGATCAGCTGTTCATATAGCCAACCCAGGTGCGGATCCTTCTGGATACATATGTCTCCAGACCAGCTGAAACAGGACAGCTCCCGTGTGAGTGTGCAGGGAAGGATCCATTAGTTCTGTTTTTCTTTCTCTTCTCTCACAGAGAGTGGTTTTTCCTCCTGTCCCACGAGGTGCTCAATCCCATGTATTGTTTATTTGAATATGCTGGGAAGAACAATTACTGCCTACAGATCAACCCTGCCTCCTCCATCAACCCTGACCACCTCACCTACTTCCGCTTTATTGGCAGATTCATTGCCATGGTAAGATTCATTGTCGTAAGACCTCAAGGGAGTGTGGCAGCCGAGGAGGCCAGACCCAACACACCCATAGCAGCCCTCACCTCATCCTCACAGAACTCCTAACTCAAAAGGCAGAAAGCTAGAGAGTTCTGAAGATAGTTCAGAGCTCTCTCAGTGCCCACTCAGGGGTATTGGGAGGGTATCCATGTGTTGATTTGTGTAGGACTTGTCAAGCCAAAGCCCAGGTTCCTGGGTCACAGACTTCACTCAGCAAAGGGCACACTCTGTTGCTGTTGGGATGACAGGGCTGAGTGCTACTTTAACTGTCCACCTGCTGCCCATCTCTGGGGAGGTGCTACCATCTGTCATGAGCCAAAGGGGGGCGGTTGGGAGAGTGCAAGACATTTGGGCCTTCTAGAAGGGGATTTGGACTTTGCACCATCTTAGAAGAGAACCCTATCGACTGGTCGGTGCAAAATGCAAGAGGCATCTGTCAGGACCTGGGCAAAGTGGGAAGGGGGAGTCACGTGCAATATCTGTACTTACCTAGAAATAGGAACACGGTGTGGATAGGGATGTCACGTGCACCCTGTTGAGTGTCTCATAAATGTGAAGAGCCAGGACTAAGGAGGAGGAGCCTGTGGGAGCCACAATCCCGCTGCCATATTTGGTAGTTTGAGATGTTTCACTGCTAACTTTTCCTGTGCTTCTTCCTGACTTCCTGAGTGCTCTGCCCTGTTCTCTCAGGAGGACCCAAGAGCCCATGACTAAATATGTCCCTTCCCTTGGTCTGGAAGTACTCGGCCAAGGTGTTGGGTTTAGGAAGTGGGCACATTCTTCCCAGGTCTAGAGGCCCGCCTGGCCCAGCAGCCGACAGGCCAGGCCAGCAAAACCCTAGACTATTACTCACCACTGGCCCGCCAGCTCTCGCCGTCAGTGGCGTCTGCATGATTTTTGGCTGCCTCTGCTGCCTAGCTCTGAGCGTCAGTGAGTCAGGGCTGCCACCTGGAGCTATGCTGATGGAGACTTCTCTGTGAATGGGAGACACATCTTTGCTAGAGCAGGGACTCAGCAGACAAGTGTACTGGGCAGGCAGTGGGCCCAGAGGTGGGTTTCTAAGCAGTTCAACTGTGCTTGATCCTGTGGTCTGCAGGTGGGAAAAGAGTCGGGCCCCTGGGGCAGCTGGGTGTCTAAGTGCTCTCTGGGACAGAGGGCAGGTAGCAGTAACCAGGCTCTGATACAGGGCATCCCAGAGCCTACCGCTAGCCAAGTCCCAGGAAGACCAACCTGCTTGTGTGCCTCTCCCACCACGTGCAGGCTCTGTACCACGGGAAGTTCATTGACACAGGCTTCACCCTCCCTTTCTACAAGCGGATGCTCAACAAGAGACCAACCCTGAAAGACCTGGAATCCATTGACCCTGAATTCTACAACTCAATCGTCTGGATCAAGTGAGTCCCCTCCCCTGCCCCACCTTTTGGGGAGAGGGGTCTCTGGTTGGGGAGTAGGTATCGATGGCCTTGATTTTCTCTGGCGTAATGGCCCCGGAGCACTTCCTCAGACTGCGTCAGTGCCTGCGGAGTACCCAGCTTCTCAGTCTGCTGTAGGGCAGCTTCAGAATTCTCTCCTTGCATCGGAAGAGGCCTGAGCTATTGTTCCATTTTCTGGGCCACCTGTGATTCCTCCTGAAAGTGTGTGATGAAGCAGGATCAAGGGAAGACCCTTCTAAGGTAGAATCTTGCGTCTCGTGCTCTCATGTCCACAGAGAGAACAACCTAGAAGAGTGTGGTCTAGAGCTGTACTTCATCCAGGACATGGAGATTTTGGGCAAGGTGACCACCCATGAGCTGAAGGAAGGTGGTGAGAGCATCCGAGTGACAGAGGAGAACAAGGAAGAGTACATCATGTGAGTCTCCAGTGCTGGGGAGAGGGACGGCTGGGGTCAGGGGAGCAGAGAACAGCCGGCCGCAGAGCAAGGGTTTCCCACTCTTGTCTCTGGCCCCACACGTGGCTGTAGGTCACCAGGGACAGCAAGAACCTTCCATTTTCCATGGGCCTCAGATTGCTGCCCAGGGCTGGGGTTGCCAGGGCCCACGGTCCTGTGTTACAGCTCCTGTTTGCTCTTTTCTCCAGCAAGGTAGTATTCAAGACTGCAGGGCTGAACTTGAAGAGACACGAAACGTAGATGTCTTCCTCTTTCTCCTAACTGACAGGATTTTTGTGTCCCACGTGCTTAACTCCACTATCTTATGTGTGTTTGTACATGCATTCACCCCTTTGTGTTCCTCCGGTCTCTTGGTTTAGTCTTTTAATGTCCACACGTCTGAGGCTCAGTGGGTGATAGTGGGAGGGGGAGGAGGAGGAGACAGCAAGGACTCGGCGCATCTCTGGGTCATCATCAGGTTTAAGAGGCTCTGCTCTGGGACCGGCAGCATCCTGGTCTCACAGCACTGGAAGTTTGTTCTCAACTGATTCCTTGCTGCCCTGTGACAATGGGCTCATGCCAGGCCTTGAACTGGGCTTGCGCAGTGGGTCTCGGGTTCCACTGATGGCCAGTCTCTGGTTTTAGGCTGCTGACTGACTGGCGTTTCACCCGAGGCGTGGAAGAGCAGACCAAAGCCTTCCTGGACGGCTTCAACGAGGTAGCCCCCCTGGAGTGGTTACGCTACTTTGATGAGAAAGAGCTGGAGGTGAGAGTTAAGGTTGCTGGGGACCTGAGCTCCTGCCTCTACGGCAGTCCTGCCCTTTGATAGCTTCACTGTGTGTGGACAGAAACTCCCAGTAAAACCCCAACTCCCAGGACTGCGGCAGCAAGCAAATAACTTTGATTTGGGTCCTCACACCACCACTCCCTGGGCCCTTGTTTGAGGGGTCCATGTTCAAGATTTGTGTTATCTATATTATTAAAACTGGAGTTCCCTGGTGGTATAGTGGCTTAAGGCTTCATCACTGGTGCTGTCAACGCTGCAGCCTGGGTTCAGTTCCCGGCCAGGGAACTACCCACATACCAGAAAAAGAAAACAATTAAAACTGCCAGCAGAAATACTTGACAGTGTTTGGGGTGGTTTCATCTGTTGGTGAGTGGGCGAGGCTCTGCGTCGTGTTGGGAAGGGGGCTGGTGCTGGGTAGCTCACCTCCTTTTCATTTGCAGCTGATGCTATGTGGCATGCAGGAGATAGACATGAATGACTGGCAGAAGAACACCATCTACCGGCACTACACCAAGAACAGCAAGCAGATCCAGTGGTTCTGGCAGGTGGGTCAGGACAAGGGTCTTGGCAGGGATATTATAGCAGTCCACCAAAGGAAACGAGACCTGATGAGACCTCAAGCTCATGGACTCTTGTTGTGTTATCACTCCCTCATCTTTGACACGCTCCTCACCTCCCCCAACCTGAAAAGGAGATAAGAAACCCAGCCTTGGGATGAATAGAGCTGTTGCAGCTGGGTTGTGGCCAGTGCATTTGAAAGGCGTGTTGGTGGTCAACTGGGGTCAATTCTCAATGCTGGTATTCAGCAGGGAGCACACAGGAAGGCAGGCATGCTCTCATAGGTCCTGTGGGTTCCTTCCAGCCAGGTGGGATGGGAAAGCGTGCACTTGGCTCCAGAGAGCTGGAATGAGCTCATTGTCCTGTTATGAATGGGTTTGCTTTATATGCATGGGTCTGGGTGGTGTGTTCATGTGGTATAGCAAACACAAAAAGAATATACATAAATGTTTTTGGTGAGGTGAAATTCACATACTGTAAAATTCACTATGTTAAGCATTTTAAGGTATACAATTCAATGGCATTCACAGTGGCTTTTAATATAATTGAAATATTATATTTATTTAATATAATTGAAATATTATAATATATTTAATAATATTGGGCAACTGTTATGACTACCTAATTCCTGAACAGTTTGTCTCCTCAAAAAGAAACTTGTACCCATTAAGCAGTCCTTAGTATATTTTTAAAAGCAGAACTTGAATGGTAAGAGAATACTTGCCCTGAGGTGTTCCTCAGACAGAGAGATGTCCCATGACTGGTGGGAATGCTCTACCTGTGGCCCACGGGCTGCATGCAGCCCAGGACGGCTTTGAATGTGGCTCAACACAAATTCGTAAACTTTCTTAAAACATTACAAAAATTATACATGGACCTTTTCTTTAGCTCATCAGCTATCGTTAGTGTTAGTGTATGTTATGTGTGGCCCAAGACAATTCTTCTTCCACTGTGGCCCGGGGAAGCCAAAAGGTTGGACACTCCTGTCTTAGAGAGAGCAGCTTTGGGGTTTCCCAGGTTGGTGGGTGTCATCCCCACCCATCCCAGCCTTTGTGTTCCCTGAAAGGGGTCCTGGCTGAACAGGTTAGGGTGGTGTCCTGGGCCCAGGGGCTCACTGGACTACCTTGACTTTTGGAGTTGCAGGTGGTAAAGGAGATGGACAACGAGAAAAGTATCCGGTTGCTGCAGTTTGTTACAGGGACCTGCCGCCTGCCTGTCGGGGGATTTGCCGAACTTATTGGTACATTTTCCCTTGTTGGCACCCTGGGGTATGGGTGAGGACAGCTCAAAGACCTAGTGTCTTCCTGGAAGCAGGTCAGAGGGAGGGGGAGGAGCTGTGGCCATGCCTCCTGGGGCTGGTCCATCTGTGGTTGGAGCCGGAAGGGTTACCTTAGGAAGGGATGGTTCTGTTATATATGGTATGATTTTCCTTGAATGACAGGTAGCAATGGGCCACAGAAATTTTGCATTGACAAGGTTGGCAAGGAAACCTGGCTGCCCAGAAGTCACACCTGGTGAGCCTGCTGATTTTCGTGGGATGTGTCTGGAAACTCACAGACCAGATGAGCCCTTAAGCAGCCCAGTGGGCAGTGCGGCTTTGGGGCCTTGACTCCGGCAACTTGTACGTGACTCTGGGGTATTGGGTTGGAGAGGAGGAGCTGTGTTGTACCCAGGCCTTTGTCTGGGCCTCCGATCTTCTGTGAGTTGTGGTAGCAGGTATGCACCCTGATGGCCCTACCAGGTATTCAAGCACTGTATTCAGTAGGCAAAGAGCTGCTGCCCTGAATGCCCTGACCAGTTTCCCCTGCTGCCTGTTTCCTCCCCTAACCCCTCTGTGGCCCAGGAACCTGAAGCATTAAGGCCTGACAGAGCAGGGTCCTTGAGGGCCATGGATCGGCATCTCACCAGCTGGTTGGCATTGTGGTCGAGTCTCACTTGTGTGAACTCTTGTGATCCCCTTGGCCAGGCGGGGGCGGACTATTAGGGCCCTAACCTGCCCATGCTGACTGTACTGCTCCCCTCTCCCAACAGTTTCAACCGCCTGGATCTCCCACCATACAAGAGCTACGAACAACTGAAAGAGAAGCTGCTGTATGCCATTGAGGAGACCGAGGGCTTCGGGCAAGAGTAACTGCGGCTGCCCCCTCCCACACCCCCCAGCCACATGTAGTCATGAATCCTGCCTGCCCGAGAGGCCGCTGGTCACAGCCCCCGGAGGCCCCTACGGATGGTGGCCCTACATGGGACCACGCTGTCAGGCTGGTGGCCATAGAGCCTGACCTCAAGAGGCCCTGCCCCCTCCCTCCCCGCCCCCCACTCACTGGTGGCAATCTGGAATAAAGCCCCCACACCCCACCCCACCCCCGTCACCTTGGTCTCACCACCCACTACAGCCTGGAGGGCTGGCCCTCTGCAGAACTTGCCCTCCTTGTTGCCTGAGGCTAACCCTAGGTGTGCGTGAGTGTGCAAGCAAGGGGGCCCGGGCCAGAGGCTGCGGATGAAGCTCCTGGCCTCTTGCAGTGATCAGGTGACAAGGAGGCCGGCCACTCAGGGCAGCTCTTGGGGCTGAGAAGGTTCTGTTTTAGATGGAACTTTTCCAGCGGTCCATATGAAATGAAGTTCTGAGAGGGAGCAGCTCTTCCCACACCCAGAGCTCTGGATCCAGGCCGTTTTGCTTCCTTCCCTCATAGGCTGCAGCCCTGGAGGCTGAGCGGCAGGGCCCCTCTCCACCTGGGCTGGCCAATTCGTTCTTCACAGCCAGGAAAGGGCTGTGCCAGCTGCCTGGATGTCAGTGGGATGGAAACAGCAAACAGACTTTCTTTTCCCTTTTACATAAACTTGAAGCATTTTGTGTCTTGTTGTTGGTATGCTGCTGTCACTTTCTGTCAGGGAGCTGGTGCACCAGGTGTTGCTGGGACCTTGAGAGTTTCCCAGACAGCTGCTTCTCTTAGGACCTTGCTTAGCAGTTCTGAGAGTTCGGGCAGCCCTGACCCGGCAGCTTGGCTTCGCAGCAGCCTTGTCTGAGTCTTGACAGAGAGGGACAGGGGTGGTGCCCTGTGCGCTGCCCCAGCCTTGCCGCATTTTGTAGAGAAGAACTCCCTTTGCTAGATGTGCTCACCCAGGTTCTAGACCTCCAGGCAGGCCCATGAGTCCCCTGTTAAGAATGAAGTGCATCCCGACCACTCTAGACTGTGTTCATTCTGCGATAAGTGAGGCTTTGTCTGCACACAGGAAGCGATGCTTTTGGAAGCCCGCAGAAGGGCCCTGAACTGCTGCACAGGCTGATTGGATTTCTGGAGCCCCTGCCAGGTTCCGCAATGGGCATTGTGCCATGTACTGAGATCTTCAAGGTGCACATGCTCCGCTGGGGTGCTGGAGTGATGATTGTTGTGAACTTCCAGGTCCTGGTCCCCAGGGTTGTAGCGTCGAGCTGCAGACTAGCTCCAGCTTCCTGGACCCCTCTGAGGACAGCCTTGTTTTCTGATGCCCGTCCTTTCCCCCGGCCCGTGGAGGGCCAACCCAGGTCCACTCTGTTGGGTGTGCTGATTTGAGTGGCTCAGCTCATTGCAGCTCAACCTTTTTTCTTCCCTGGTGTTATTTGCTGTGCTGCCATGTGTGCGGTTTGGAAGCCTCGGGCTCACGTGTGTTCAGTGTGTTCACGTGCGCGTGTGTGTACATACGTGTATATAACTGAGGTGTCTGTATGGAACGTCCTTCAGTGGCTCTGGCTTGGTCACCAGACTGTTTTGTAATGCCCAGCCTCTTGCCTCGGTATTGCCAGTTTCTTGTGCAATAAACAATCAGCAGCTGTGGGTGGTGTCTGCGTGTTGTCTCCAGAAGCACAGTCCTCCAGACGAGAGGCCTCTGGGCCCCACACACTCCCCAGGCGCGGAGGCGGGTGGGAGTTCCATGACCTTGCTGGTTTTGAGAAGTGTGTGCGTCATTAATCAAGACAGCCACGTTTCTGATGGGCTGCTGAGTCCTGGTCCAGCAATCACTGGCTTCAGCCCTTGGTCAGTTGCCTCACTGCTCCCACCGGCATGCCTGGCTTTCTTTGCGCAGTTGCTGTGGGATCAGAACACCCAACAGGTGCAGCTGCAGGTTAGACAGGCTTCGGAAACCAGCTCCTGGAGACAGTTTCCTGGGCACTCATTCATTCCGGAAACACTTTGTGGTGATTCTTGAGTTCCAAGACGATAAGGGAAGTGTGAAATTGAGTGCCTGGTCATACATGGGCTTGCCACCTACTTTTTTGAGTCCTTAAGAGTTCCGATGAGACAGATGATCACGCTGATGAGTCCCAATGCATTTGACACGGGAATGACTATGGTTGGAGCCTTGCCCTGATTGTGCTGCTTCTCAGGGGAGGCAGACGTGCTCAGTAGGGCTCCTCCCTGGAGTGCATCGGCTGAATTCACCGCCCCGTTCTCCAGCTCCAAATCCATTTTTCCTTTGATAGGGCAGTGCTATGCTTTGAGAAAATTATAAACAAAAGTCCACACATTATTATAGATGTCTCATAATAAATTCAAATAAGACATGCCCAAGTGAAAATTGTTTTCTTCACTCTTATGGCCCAAAAGTAACCGCTATTCTGTTTGCTGTGGTTCTTCCAGACTATACCATGTGTGTATACAAATTGCATACACACATACTTTTTACATATACCAAAAATGAGATCTTACACATACTGAGCAACTCACTTGTCTCATTAAGTGAGATGTTAGGGACACCTTTCCATGCTCATCCACATACCTCTAATTGACTCTTCACTGCATGACATTCTGTATGATGATGACTCTGTAATACATCCATCTTTGTCCTAACAGGCATAGCGATTGTGTCCAGTGGTTTGCTGGTGACTGAAGCTTTGATAAATGCCCTTGGGCAGGTCTTTATGCACTGATGCTGCTCTTCCAGAAGGGGGCAGTCATCCAGGAATATGCACAGTTGATGATGTACCTTCAATTTTATTTAAAAATTTTTAAAAATGTTTAGAATTCAAAGATAGGAAAGGTTTACAATAAAAGACTCCCCCTTACTCTTTTGTCCCTGAGCCACCCTGATCACCTTCTAGAGATAACTATTGTTGCTGGTTTCTGTTGGGTCCTACATACACTTTAAAAATCCCAGCCGATTCTACCCACTTGCCTTTCAAAAATGTTCTTGTTTTATCAGCCTTAGCTGATAAATGGGCAGGATCCCCTGTCACCCCAGTTGGTGAACTGAATCTGTGAACTGAATCCCTCTGTCCTCCCAGCTCCCTTTTCCATCTAACTGGGCATCTTGTCCTTTTACACGATTGAAGTGTTTTGGGTTTGTGTTTGTTTTGTTTTGTTTTTAGCACTTACTTTCTATTGTGTAGCCATAATGAAATCATCTATACTCCTTCTGAAGGTTTATTTGAAACACTGAAAAGCAGCAAAAACATTTGCATTACTGTGATTGTATAAATACTGTCTACTCCAGAACTAAACAGTATAAAGTAGAAAACTATTTCTTCTTCACAAGCTCTTTTTCTAATTTCCTCTCTTTGCTTTTATTATATCCTCAACTTTTTTTCTTACTCTGAAGTGTTTCAAGTAAAACTAGATATGCAGGCACCCCCCTCCCCTCCTGCCCCCCCCCCCACACACACACACTGTAGTAAGTTCCTCATACAATTAGCCAAAGCTACAAAATTATTTTGGAATTGAAGAGCAGACATGACTCCGTTTATCACCCAAGGTCCCCTGAGAGTCTCCAGGTGCCAGTAAGATTTTACATGAGGTGGGAACTCACTGAGTGGAAAGCTCAGTTCTTGCTACCCCACTGCCCTACTACCATGGGGCTCACCTCACTCTCCTAGAAAAACTTACATTTAGAGGAGGACTTGCAAACTCAGCATCAACAAGGCCCCAGCCTTATCTTGGGGAAGATAATTGAGTCAGTACATGAAGTTTTTACCTCAGCTCATTTTTTCTTTTTACAGTCTGCCCCATGAATTTAATTTTAAATACCCTTTTATCCAGGTCCCTCTGATTCTGAGGTTGGTTCAGGTACTACAGTCAAATCCACTTTACTGTATCATGCTGTACGAGTCAGGCTCCAATCAGCTGACTCAGATCAGAGCATGTGACTTCTTTGGCACACTTTCTATTATTTGTACCTTTTGAACATCTTAATGGACTCAGGGCTTAACTCTAACTCAGTTGGTCCCAGCGGCAGTAATCACTGTTTTCTTTTCAATGCCTGTCACGATTTTGGCCTCTTTGATCCTGTTGCCACCCCTCTGGATATCTTTGATGGTCTACATGATATTCTATCCCCAACTTTAGTTGTCTTGCTGCAAACCTAGAATCAACTTCTCCACGAGGAACACTGATTCTTTTTGGTGTAAAATAGTATTAGACACCAAGATGGGTTCAATCAAGATGACACTGACTTTATGACTTGACCCACTTCTCTGCTCCAAGCATGTAATAACTTTACACAAAATATAAAAAGAGAGAAAGGCTGGTTTAAAAACAAGGTAATTCCAAGGGTCAGAAACAGAACAAAATGCAAAATATTGAGCAAGATTGAAGTTGTGGGTCTGCTGTACCCAGAGCCTGACAGTGGTGTCTGGGAGTTCAGCTGCTGTGGGGTAAGTGGTCTAAATATGCTCCAGTATAGACCAGAGGTAGACACCAGCCCACTGCCCCCTCCTGCTTCATGGAAGCAGGCCAACCAGCAGACAAAACACCAAACTCTCACTGCCGTGCACCTGGCTCTGGCTTTGAGAAAGATGGAGGCCTAAGGGGGCAGAAACTCATCAAGCCAACCCACCTTACTTGGGTCTGGGATATTCTGGGTTACCCTAGGTCAGGGTCACAGGTTGCCATTCAAAGATCAGACTCTAGAGGAGGACAGGAGAGGGAAGCTACAAAATGATTAGGCAGGAAAGAGCACAGATGGAGGAGGAGTGGAAGAAAAGGCAGCAACAAACTGGCTCTCCATGCTTCAGAGGAGGACATGGGCGCTTCTTTTGCCTATTGGTTTTTGCTGTAAGGGGATTAGGAGCCAAGTGGGCCTTTTCTCTGGGGTGACCATCTCTCCTGAGATGACTCCTCTGCTCCCCACCAGAAGGGTAGACTACACCTGAACCAGGCGTACCTGCCTGTCGCCTCCGGGGGAAGGTAGCAGGAAGGGAGCACAGGCGCACAGAGTCCCAGCCACTGCCGTGACCTTTCCTCTCTCCTCAGACGTTCCCCGGCCCCTAGCCTTCTGACTCAGCTCCCCAAGCCTGGTGCTCCACTTGACCTCTGATCAGCTGGGAGAAGGGAGGCAACCAGGCCACAGGGGAATGGGGGAGGACCTGAGTGTCCGCACCCTTCTGTACAGAAACTTTTTGCCACCCCCGTTTTCAGCCCCCCTCCTGCCTCCCTGCTGCCCCCTAGAGTCTCTCCAGGGTCTCGCCCATTTCTCGTCTGCATCTCCATCTCCAGAATCTTAGGTTAAGACTTGCTGCTTGGTCAGTTACACTCCTCCTGTTTTCCACCTTTGAACATTTTGTTAAACATCCTTGTCCATCGCTGAATCCTCTTACGTTCCCCTTGACCTTGTGGATCAAGACGTTTATAAAGCTTTCTTCACTGTCATTTTATCTAGGCTGGAGAGTCTGCCTGGGGTCAGAGGACGAGTCAGCTTGCAGCTGGTAATCTGTACATAGAGGTCCCAAAGGGGGCTTGTTTCATTATACTGACATTCATCTAATCTGCCCTGTTTACCCCATGGCACTAACGGAGATTTCTCCCCGTTCTGCTGGGCTCACCAGAACCCTCCTTGGCTAAGCTCCTTCCAGTGAATTCTTGGCTATGGCTTCTACTTCCCTCTTTCCAGAAACATGCTGAATTCCCTTGTCTATCTCTCAAATTGGGCCAAAATGGCCAGGGTCAAATGGGAGATCTTTTACATTCATTTACTGTCATTTTAATGGGGTTTGGGAGGGAGGAAAGAGAGAAATACTACATGTCAGAATTGAATTTTTGCCAGTCAGCCATGATTAAGCTCATTGCACCTCCCCTCTCTAGGAGCATTGACTCAGCGCCTAACTTTGTTATCTCCAAAGCAATGGTGGCAAAAGGTGGTCCTGTTTATAAATAAGAGGGATATTTTACTTCTGTATTTTCTACTAACATTATTTTTCATTCTAAGGCATTAATTAGGCACAAAAAAAGAAAACCAACACTATTTGCTATGGTGAACTCTTGTTCCTAACTGTGGGAGGCAGACCTCTCATGTGCCCCAACCCCATGACCCCATCTTGATATTCATATCCTCCTGGTGTAATCCTCCCTCCCTTTGAGTGGGGCTGGGCTACTGATGTCCTTCTAGCCAGCAGAATATGGCAAAGGTGATGAGCTGTCACTTCTGTGATTAAATTACAAAGGATTGTGACCTACTTCTTGCTAGCTAACTCTCCCTTGACTTCTTGGTGTGTGTACTTTGATGAAGCAAGCTGCTGGCCTGAGGGAGAGGCCCACTTGGCAAAGGACTGAGGGCAACTTTCTGTCAACAGTCAACGAGGCACTGAGGCCCTCAGTCCAACAGCCCATGAGAGTTACATCGTGCCAACAACCACATGAGCAGCCCAGCTGACATCCTGAAGTGACCTTGAAGTGACTGCAGGCCAGCTGACATCTCGATTGCTACCTGGGAACATCCCTGAGTGGAGGACCCCACTAGGTCATGCTGGACTCCTGACCTACTGAAACTGTGAGGTAATAATGTGTGTTATTTTAAATTGCTAAAGTTAAAAAAAAATGCTAAAGTTCATGGTAATTTGTTATGCAGCAGTAGATAACTAATACACCAGCCTCGGTCAGATTACATGTGCTTGGATTAGCATCTCTTCCATAGCCTGGGTTCTGAATATGGCCATGGTTTTTATACTTGATCTTAGCCAAAAGGCCGCGAAGTGATTGGCCATGGTTTTTATAAATGAAAGAGCCATGACATGAAGATTATCTGTAGATCAAAATATCAGCAGAAGGGTGCTAGTATCATTCTTGTTTCTTTTCTTAGGGGAAGAAAATACTGGGAAATGGGAGTAATTTCAGTCCTTACCCTCAGCCCACGGCCTAACATCATTTGCCCTGCAGTTCTGATGGTCTCGGAGGCCTTAGGTCTGGGCTACAGTGACTGTGGCACTCTGCCTTGGGATGTCATTAGTGCTTATCTGGGCCTCTGGCCAAACCCAGTTGGCAAGAGTCTGGTCCAGTCTCTCAAGGACAATTTTGGGTCCGTTTCCTGTGTAATTGCAGAGTAAGTACAGAGTAGGTGGTGCCATTACAGCAGTAAATTAGCCTGAAGGATGGCATTTGCAGCTCCAGGGCTCCTGCTGAGGTTGGCTCAAGGGGGACATCTGCTGCCTCAATAGAGGCGTCCCTCGTGAGTGTCTGGGCTCCGGTGGGCCCTGGATGTGGAAGCATTGTTTCTCCTGGGAGAGAATTCATTTTACCCTTGAACTTTTGGATTTTATAGTCATGGTTGTTTGCCAACTCCTTGCAATTGGTTCACATTGGTAAAAATATGAGGTCTGTGGGGTAGAAAGAAGTAGCTCATACATTAAACTTTGTCCCTATCCCATCCCTGCTGTCCAACAGAGGTACGTACCCCAGGGGAATTAGATGTCTGCCATTGGGTAATGGAAACCCCTGGACAAATATTTTTTCCAGCTTTATTGAGATATAATTGACTTATACTGTATAAGTTTAAGGTGTACAATGTGACAGTTTGATACACGTATATATTGAGAAATGATTGCTGCAATAAGGTTAGTTAACACATCCATCACTTCACGTAATTGCTGTTTTGTTGTTGAGAACATTTAAGGCTGTGTTGTGGTGAGAACATTAAGATCTACTCTCTTAGCAACTTTCGAGTATATGACACATTATGGTTTACTATATTCACCATGCTGTACCCTGGATGAATAGATAGAGCTTTAGGGAAAACACCTCTAAAGAGGTGTTTCAGTCTGGAGAACTGAAAGGTAAGAAGTTAGTCAAATAAAGAGCCACAAAAGTTGGGCCTATCAGGTATAGTGAGTAGCCTGAATGGAAAAGAGACTGGCATGTTCCAGAAACTGGTACAAGGCTAGTGTGGGTGATCACTGGTGGTGGATGAGTAGGACAGGTGTGAATGAGATTGGCAGGTTAGTGTGGATCCCAGTTATGTCCCTCCTCTATTGTCAAGGTGTGGTTAGAGACAGGAGGGACTTTTCACTGCCTGCATCTCCATTGTCTAGGACTAACCTTATGGCCTGCTCTAACAGAATGGATGGTAAGTATAGTTGTTGGAAAATCAAAGCATGATATCTGAAGGGTGGAGAAAAATCTTGTATATTCATCACCTAAGAAGTAACATGGGTGGAGTACAGCAAGGGTAAAGGTATGGCAGTTTGACCCAGTCTTTTTGCATTCATACATTCTGCAAATCCCTTCAGAATTGTGCTTGGATGGTTGCAGCCCAAAGCAGAAGTGACAGGAAGCAACTTCAAGGAAGTTTCCTAGTTCTATGTTGAACTGACAAATGTTTCTCTTGCCAAGAGATGAGATTGGTCAATGGTGCCATCTAGTGTCAAAGAACAAATTAGCTCCAAAGAGGTGTGCTTAGATTTAGGTCCTGGAAATGAACTTCTATAGTTTCTTCTCCTTTTCTTCTGTTTTCTTTCCTTATTTCCATTTCCCTACTTTCTGAGTCATTTTCTCCTTTCACCTACTCCCCCAACAAGAATAGCCATTAATTTTTTTTGAAAGATAAGTCCCAGTTAAAAATAGATAATGCAGGAGTTCCCTGATGGTGTAGTGGCTTAAGGCTTTTGGTGCTGGCGCTGTCAGTGCTGCGGCCTGGGTTCGATTCTTGGTCAGGGAGCTACCCACATACAAAAAAAAAAAAAAAAAAAAAAAAAAAGATAATGCCAAGTTTAATGGCCTAAAGATATGCAAATCAGTAGTTGCCTATATCATGTATAATAATTTGGAGTGAATTTGTTTAGAGAAGTTGTAGAAATCTTGTCTTGTGGGATCACATAAATCAAATGTTCTTTGCATTCTCAATATGCCTGTCTCCGTTTCCTGGGACAGAGGCAGGTGAAATAGTTTTATTAGTGTGTTGTAGTGTGTGTGTGACAAACAACCCTAATTTATTAAGTCTTATTTCTGCTTTATAGATTTTTTTTTTTAGGAAAATGGTAGAAGTCCTGCTCATAACTTCCCAGTGACTAGGATATATTTCATTATTTTATGAGGACCCATATTAAGCCATTTATTTGAAGTGAAAGTAATTGCATATGGTTGAGTTCTCAGAGGAAGGGGGTCTTCCAGAAGTGGGAATTAAGATTCTGGTGTTGCTGATTGCTGCTGGAAAGGTTTACTTTGCATCTAGCATATTGAAGAAGTAATGTGGTAGCCTCTCAGTAAGAGTCTTTCCCTTTCGTCCTGTTAGTGATTGTGACTAATGGTCTGAGCAAAATTAAATTAACATCTAACTCACTAGCCCAAAGGTGTTGTTCCATTCTGATAGTTTCTATCTTTACATTAAGAACTAACCTAAGTTCAGGGATACTTCAGATGTTAGTTATTAAACAAAACCAGTAAGAAATAAAAGCCACTGTCTCTGTAACATGAGTAGTGAGTAGCAGGAGCAGTCTGAGCTCTAAGGCATTCTGAAGTGTTTGGAAGTGGAAGTGAAGGTCATGCTACAACTACAGAGATGAAATCAGACTTAGGATCTGACATTTTCCAGGATACTTTTTCAATGTTTTCAAAACAACAGAAGTAGTTTAGAAATCTTATCTTGACACTGCCAGGGCATACAAATACAAGGTTTCATTTTAGGTGAGGGTCTTGGGTTTTGTAAGTCAGCTGCTGTTTGTATAAGACTTTAATCAATAGCTTTACAGTGTTCATCCTCTTATTCAGGATGGCAGAATTTTTGCCTTAGAATATGAGCCTAAGTGACTCTCAAGGCTACCAACTATTTTTGTTAGAAGCAGGAATTTAGGATCTTGTTAGGAAGGTAGTAGTCAATTTTGCCGACATGTGGGTCAAACTATTAAATATAAGACATGTATATTCCCATGTTCTCACATGCTCAATAAACATTTCAATTTATCCAACAGTGACAAACTGAAAAAGCCTGTAGCGTTATTTCAGTAGACTCTGGAGAGCTTTTTATGTCCAAATTGTAGTACTAAAGGGGGACCTGAATCCTGGGTGGTCTCAAATTGCCGCTTGACTCTTATATAAAGGACCCACTGCTTGGGATGTTCTCATTCGCCCTGCCTAAAGCCTCAGAACCTATGCAGTCTGGCTTTCCTAACCATTCCCTGGAGAGAAAGTTAACATTTCAGGGGTCCTCTCACATCATCCTGTTATAAATGTGGAAACCAAATTGCAAAATCTTCAGTACTCCTGTGGTTTTAAATACATCTTGGGCTTTGAACTGTGTATCTCACATTTCTTTTACTGTTAGATGGACAACCATCTGATTTTTTTTTACTTGGTTCTCTGTAGTTCTTCCTTTACCATCCTATTTTCGAAGTTTCAGAATCTTAATGAACTTTGAAGTAAACCCTGATGTGGGTATGTTTCTATTTATGTAGAATAGCTCACTTAAACATATCATTGACCCTCAACTTTCCACTAGCTAGCTCTTTGGCAGGTCTGTGGAATAAAAATGGGTGTTTCTAATAACTTTGAAGCATTATAACATTATGGTTTCTGAGACTGGCTTAATTTTTGTGCTGTTTTAATGCATTCTTAAATATTTGGACATTGGTAATCCAGATGGTGCATTAGAGAACTGTAAGATAGTTCTAATTAAATATCCAGGTGACTACTGTATGCCAAATGACAAAGTACCTTACTTAATTTGTTCCAAGAGGAGCCCTGAACACTCATTATGGGGGAACTTTGTTCTGTCCTCAGTCACATCCCCATTAACCTTATGGTCTGATGTACTTAGACCTACTACAGTGGTAACTGAATGTGCCCCTTATGAAAAACTGCTCTAGGCATTTCACAGATGAGGATTTTGAGGCACAAACTAGGACCCAGGTCTTCTGGGCTCAGCTGCATACTCTACTCACTATAGCAGGCTGTTTTTAAAGTAACGAGACTCTCTTTCATAAGATTCCAAGTCTAAGATAATTCTTAAAATAGCTTCAAGAACTGTCTTGGCTGCTTCTGAATATAACAGATTGCCACTCCCAGAGTCAAAAACGACTAGAACACAGACTTAAAAACCAAGCCATTTAATTGTGTCTTTGAAAGTAAACAATACATGGAGCTCGATCCCAAGCCCTGAGAATGCCAGAGCTACGGGCCCAAAAGTCCCATGGTGCAGTGCTGTCAATGGAGTTCAGAAGGGTCAGAACTCAAGGTGTTCCGAGGCAGAGCACTTTTGGAATTCATGCATTCCATTTAGCAATTCTGCAAACTGCCAGAAACAGACCCCAAGAGTCTTTTGAGATTGGGAAAATTCAACTCCTGGCTTTATAGATAAAAGAATGAAGAGTACCAAAAATGTTATGTTTATTTCTCTTCACTTTTCTCACACAGTCTGAAGTCTGAGCAGTCATATCCCCAACTCGCAGCAGCCTAAGCTGCAGTTTAGGTACGAGATCAGTCCCTCCATCCATTCATGTCCATGTAATGCCAAAGCAGGCTTGACCCGAGGCAGAGAGCTCTCATCAATACAGCTTTTCAACAAGCACTTAAAATGAAAAGAACCCTCTGGCGGCACACTGAGTTAGTTTATAAGATTTTAATTTACAATTAAAAAGCTACATGTTTTATTTTTTCTCCTTTTTCTCTTCTTTCTTTACATCACTCTTTTCCTTATCTTTCTCTTTGTCATCTTTTCTATCCTTTTTGCTCTCTTCCTTTTCTTGCCCTTCCTTCTTCTCTGCGTCCCGGTTGGCAATCTTGTTGTTGATGAGGTTGTGTAGGGCGACCACGGAACGGATCAGGGAGGCCAAATACACCACCACCATCTGGTCATTGGTCTTCAGGTAAAAGGCCTTGACAAACTCCTGCAGGCTGACATCTGGCAGCAGGTTGAAGACATCCTGCAGCTGGTAAATGATCTGGTGGTTGATGGGCAGCTTGCCTGTGGCCACTTTCTCCAGGTAGCTCCTGATATCCAGAAGCTTGGAGTTCAGTCCCTTCAAACCATGCACCTGGTTTGTGATCCGCTGGGAAAGAGTGCCCACGGTAGTGTCTTTGATGTCTCTGTAACAGGGCAGGAAAAAGCATCAGTGCACTTACTGCATTATCATGCAGGTTCTTAACCTTCCAGGAAACACCGAACCTTGTGGAGAGAGGTGAGTTTTCAAAAGCAAGACATTATTTCCCCATTTTACAAAGATCTGAGTATACACTGCTTTAATTTTGTTTTCACTGGGAGGCAGTATTTTATTTTTCTCATCATAGAACATTTTCAAAAGAAAAGAGAGAGCTAAAATGAAAATACTTTCACTTAAAAAAACACAAGCTCTCTCCTTCAACGTCCCTATTCCTAAAAAAGGGTGGGGTTTCTACACTTGCATCTGTAAGATGTTGAAACTTTTTGAACCGAAAGGGATCTCATTGTTTGAGCAAAACTATGACCCTACTGAATAAGTCTGTGTTATATATTTTAAAATAAAATCTATCCCAAGCAGCACATTCTCTGCAGAAAACTGGCTAGCTACACTCACTGAAAAGGACATACACTGGAAGAGGACACTTCCTGTACTTACTTCACACATCTGTTTGTCACAGTCGGCACTGCAGTTTCCAGAAAAGGCATACTATTCACAAAGTCATACATCATAACTCGCGCACTTTGGAGATGATCCAGGGCTAGAACCCAGGTTTGTACACTCCTGATACAGCTATCTCCCTTACACTGGCCTGCTTATGATTCTGATGCCATCCTAAGTCTCACCGTAACAAGTGTTCGACTCCAACTTCCTCAGCTTCCTCTGCTCCAATTTCACTGGTCACATGCTCAAATGTTTTTGAGGTTGGAGTTCCATCCTGGAAGAGGAAGCTTAACTATAGTTATTTAGACAAACAAAGTGGCACACATTTCCTTGTGGCACACCTCGATTCTTCTGCTTTAAGTCACACCACTTCATGGGTGTATTCCTGGGTTTTCCATGGCAAGGGTGGGTAAGGTTTGCTTTGAAGCTTAGTCCTCTCTTCTAGGCTAACGTCACAGTGGCCCTGCTCAGGGACAAGGGCTGTTGGGGCATCACTGGCTTGTTTCTGAGGAAAATCTTGATATGTTCTCAGTCCCACAGTGGGGACTGATTAGAAAGTTTTGGTTAGGTTGATTCTTTAAATATGCAGTTCTTTCTAGAAAAGGCAATATACCAAATACCTGTGTTTGAGGCAAGTCTTGTCAGAAAATATAACTTTTAACCATCTGTTGTCCCTTGGATCAAATGATACCAGAGCAAATGACACAGTCAGGACAACTGGTACAGTCAGGACAACTGGCTTTCTGGTGGCCTGAATATATCAAAGGATCTGTCTAGGTACGTAGTATACTATATGAGCTAGACACTTCCTGATGGAATTCGGGAGAAACTTTTCTCACATCTAGTGCCAGAAGAAACTATGCATCTCCTGTAAAGCCTGTAAAATGGCTGTGAGGCAGTGCAGCTGAGAGATACAGATTCTGTAGCCAGACTGCTTGGGTTCAAAGTTTGGCTCTGCCATGGATGTGATAAGGGAGCTGCAGGATCTTGGGTAAGTCACTTAACTTCTATTAAGTGGTATAAACCTTAGCTATTATTATTTAATGAGGACAGTGTGAACCTGCCAATGCCATTTTCCTCTTGATTTTGTATGTTAGGATGGTCAGAGCCTTTAATGATCTTGCAGGACTTCATGACATTACCTTTTTAGGTACTAGTAGTTTTTCCCTGACTTCATTTTATAAATGACCCTTATGTCTCCTCTATCCGCTATTAAAACATCTTGTTTTATTGGAGGTTATGTGCATACATGCATATATGAGTGTAAGCAGCCTCAAATTCCTTTTTGACAGAGGCAACGTAAAGTTTAACTTACAACGACTGTATCAAGACAGGGATGAAAGCCTTATGGCAACAAGATAATAAATTTGGATCTAAGCTCCTGATAGCAAGACAAAAAAGAGATAACAGGAGGATAGAACTCAGTGCAAAGAACATTTGCAGGGTGCTAACCTAAAATATCTGTTTCCAGATTTAAAAACTGAATATAAGGATAAATATTGCATATTAAAATCTCAAGACAGATTTTATCCTTCAGGCTTTTGACTTTGGAAATTCAAGATCAAGCTGTGTGCAACACCCAAGGTGCAAATATTTTATGCTCCTAACCACACACATTTTCACCTCAAATCCTATCCTGGAATTGGAGTTCAATATTCCTGGAAATAGAGAAAAACTATATCAGGCAGCTCTTTATGTCTACACCCAAAGCACAGCTAACGAACTACACAGCAGGTACTGGATGAGGAGAAGCTGAGTATTCAGAATTCAGAAGTCAAATCACACAGACGGATCTTGCCATCTAGCTCCAGGTAGCTCTTAGGTTATTTGAAAACTTATAGTCAATCTATAGGGATAGAGAATCTTCAAGGAGAAAGGCATACTGGCCCACAGTGGGGCCAGCAGTGGAAACTGCATTAGATTAAGACTAAGCTCACCAGGCTCTCCATTTACTTTGCTATGAATATCTCTGGGCAATCATTTGACTACTTTGGGCCTCAATTTCACTTGTAAAAGAAGACTTTATATTTCTGCAGTTCTCACTATTTCTAAAATATGATGATTCAAACACTCAAAGAGAAAAACTGTAATATCAAACTGTTAATAGAAACCAACAACCTTTTTTTTTTTTGTTATAAAGGGTTGGTTGACTTGAAAAATGGAAAAACAAAACAAAAAAAAAACTAAAACAATGCCCAATAAGTAGCAAATCTAATTTCCTAGGCTCATAGCAATATAGCAAGACTTACATCATGAACTTCTTCCACAGAAATATATGCTTCCGTGGGCAGTCCTAGGTCCTTTGGCTTCACGTCAATGATGACTAATACCTGGCAGAAAAACACATCTTAGCAAACCACCTCACACTGAGCACACAAGGAATAATTGCAGCCATTCTTCTGATTGTGAGTAATGAAGCAATTTCATTTATTCAACCATACATGAGCCAGAATTTTCAGGAAGTTTACATTCAAATTATCTCACCATTTGCTCTGTTCTACACTGCCATCAACTAACAAGCTGAGACGTAACACAGTATGCTTATTAGCACAAGAAAATCAGAATTAAGATAGCTAACATTTTAATTCTACCCCACCACCTATAGGACCTTACTAACCGTGAATCTCAGTTTTCTTATTGTAAAGAGAATAGCAGCCCCATAGAGTTATTGAAAGGATTAAGGGAGACAACTTATATGAGGGCTATCTGGAAAAATCCAGCCCTAAATAGCTCTAATTTTTCATATTACATGGCTGGATACTTTCCAGACAGCTCTCGTATACCTGGCACTTAGCAGGTATTTACCGTAACTTATTAAACACATTGGGTTACTGTAGACTACACAAAACATTACAAACTAACACAAGCTTACAGAGAAAAAGCAGCGAAATGATTTGTTACCCTTCCTAGGAAGCTCTTATTTTAGTTAAGTGGCAAAGAGTATCATTCAAGAGTTTTAAAGACAGAGTGCACTCACTGAGTTAGGGCAGTATCTTTTCATGAGTTCATTGATGGCGATGTCATTCTTGTGTAGTTTAGGGCCTGTGTGGTACCATCCAACTATTCTTTCTCTGGCTGGGAAGGAAAAAAAAATTAGTGGGTTTAAATCGTTAAATGAAAATCTATGTAATTCCCTCAAAAAGGGTAAGAACCCCAGTTGTTATGATTTCTACCTTTTTCAAAATTGAAGACATCTAATTAAACAATGATGTACTTATGAAAGCTAAAACTCAAAAACAGAATTCTTAGAAAATAAGCAGCAAGGGAAATCCAGAGACATCCATACCTTAGACTAGTTTAGGAGAACAGTCGTACATGAAACAACCAGAAAATAATTCTAAGGTAATATACAAACAAATGCAAGTTCATGTCACAAAGATTGCAAATGTGAGTGTTGTATTTCCAAAGCAATGTAGTTGCTGTAAAGCAATCAAATAAAAATAGTATACAGATATTTATCCTGGTGGTACTAAAGCTCTATCGGCAGGTAGATTTTATTTGATTGTTCTTTGCTTTTCTGCTGTAGAGGGTTAGCTCTCTCCCCGCAAATCTAGCTGATCCTAAATTGCCATTCTAGTTTCTCATTTATTCTACTTCATTTATCTACTACCATGAGTCTTACTTTTAAGTCAAGCTGAGGAAAGGACCCTTGATTTTAAACAAAGAAAGGGAAACACTTAAAAAAGAAAAAAATATCACACACACAGATACATAAATCAATGCCACAAAATCTTCTTAAAAAATCAAGACATACCATTGACCTTCTTAAACATTCCATACATGTTTTCCAAATAATCATGGTCTAAAAACCAGACAGAATCATCTTTGTCATCTTCATCGAAAGGGACTAGAGAGAAAAAAAAGTAAGAATTGGTGTTAGATAGCTCTCTATAGCACAGGTCACATCTGGAGACTCCTATGCCAGATCTGATCCACGTATGTAGTTTGTTCAGCACAGTATTAAAATTATTTTTGAGTTGCTTTCATTAAAAACTGGGAGATTTCACGTAAAAATCCAGACTTCCAGCTTCTCTTGAAAAAAACCAGTAAGAGCTGCCAACAATTGGCTAGAGCCACATAAAGGCTTCCTTCCCCCTTTAAGGACACATGGTCTTCAGTCTGCTAAAAGCCCTGTTACTTCCTAATGTTTCCCATGTGGCAAATTACACATTATTATCTAGTCTAGAGGTAATGCCAAGGATTATTTTGTTATTCTTTCTTTTTGTTGCTTTAATCATAAAATACATTGATATGTTCTTATAAAAGACTCATGAAAAAGAATAAAAGGGTAACAAAACTCCAGCTCCCCTTGCTAACCCATAATCAAAGTTAATAGTGCATGGGTTTACAAATGACACTGTCTATTTCTATAAACAAAGTTTTAGTAGACTACAGTCATCCATTTGTCTACATAACGCCTATGGTTGCTTTTCTGCTGCAATAGCAGAGCTTGGGCAGTTGCAATGGAGACTATATGGCCTGCAAGTTTA
The DNA here is from genome assembly GCA_004026885.1 of Lyroderma lyra. Classification (NCBI taxonomy): domain Eukaryota; kingdom Metazoa; phylum Chordata; class Mammalia; order Chiroptera; family Megadermatidae; genus Lyroderma; species Lyroderma lyra. Next base: position 162,373 of record PVJL010001362.1, on the reverse strand, counting down.
AAATATTTACTATCCAGATTCGTGTGTAGCCTTTAGTCTCCCCTTTTATACTGTAGCAATTCTTAATTAGATTTTGGGTTGTAGTTAAAAAAAAAAAAAAAAGATAAAGGAAACCACAAAAACTTTCTTTTTTATTTTAAAGCTAATTGACATTTTAACCATGCTCAGAAAAATGTAAAATTTGTCTTTTACCTGCAAAACTGTTGGATACATCGAGTACTTTCTTTTGCCACGACCCCAAAAGCACACCAACAACACGCTTCTGGTTTCCAACCTTGCCTATTCTGAATGAGAAAGCAGGTCAGTCTGACAGGCACTAAGAGATGTGCCAACAATTAGATATGCAATAAAAATATTAATGGTACAGATAAAATTGAGTGAGTTTACCTGGGAACTAATCCCACTAATGTAGTAGAGTTAGGACAGTCCTTAACATCAAATTCTAATAAATATAGTAAGTAATTCATGAACTTTGTACACTGGCAGTTTTTACTTACTGTTAACTGCAAAGTAGTACAAGCTTGGAAAAATCTCAAAACTTTATAGAAATTTAAAATGGAGAACACGAAAACTCTCCTGATCTTAAGAGCCTTAAAATGATATTTGGTTGGTGTTTGAAAAACACATTTAAACTATGTTACCACATTTAACTTGTTTTTTCTTTGTAGCTTAACCTTCTCCTTTAAACTTTCCCCATCTTCTCTATCCTTGAATCTATTCAGGGATAAAGATGCTAAAGTAGAACCAGTTTATGGTCCAGCTTGGTAACTGTTCTCTGGCACATCTATTCCATGTCAACAAGCCCCATTTGATGTTATAATTCTTTGAAGTAGCTAGGGGCTCAGAAAGTGATTCTGAGTTAGAGGCTTGTGTGTGTCATGTGTGGTTTCTCTGAATGGCTTAATTAGAAAGAATTTAGAATTGAGCTGGTGACTAATCACTCTGAGAGCAGAGCTGAATGAGTGAGAAATTTTACTTCAGAATTTCTATCTCCATATCACATCTCAGTGATTTTGTCCTAAGAAGATACATGTGTAGCAAGTGAGACACAAACACAATACAACTCTGTATTACAAGGAGATACAAAAGCCAATGGTAAATGAACTCCCTTCACATTGGTTTAACTGAATTATTTATTTAAACATTTATAAATGCTTACTAAATTTGGGGTCTGGATCAAGCAAAGTTAAGGATTCTGTATTTCCTGGTGGTTCTGATTTTTTGGGCAATCTTAGGCATTGAATTTTCACACATCAAAGGGAACTTCCACACTTAGTAGCTTTTCTTTTGGTCTACAAAAATCCATTTGTCTTTTATAAAATCCTACATTTCTTATCTGACACAGCAGCTAGTAGCGTGTCTGCCTGCACCATATACCACGTTGAGTTTACTGAATAAACTGAAATGGTGCCTGCCTTGTTAGCACCCTTAGTGTTCTATGGGGGGGGGGGGGGGGGGGGAAGTAATTACAGTGGGAAAGTCCACACATCATGTTAGGCTGAGGATCCTCCAAAGCAATGGTATTGAACTGGGGACCCTAAATCTCACAAATCTCGAGTTTGTTTTTGGCTCTGGTTGAATTAGGAGTTGTACAGAGCAAGCTGCAAGAGAATGAATAGCCACTTAAAAACTGACTGTACAGCAGATACTCCCAACTGGGTCTTCATATTTGCCAATTCAAGTAATTATCTCGTAAAACTTATGAACACGTGTAACAGGTCCAGCGGGATGAAGAGCTTGAAAACTGCTAGGGAAGACGGAAGAAACATCTGTGGATATTTTCTTATCTTACTCTTTAAAGCCAAAGTCTCCAATGGATCTCACTCTTAAAAAAAAAAAAAACTTGACATCTCATCCACTTTTTAAGCTCTCGTTACACGAGATTCCTGCTTAGAAACTTTCACAAGTTAAAACCACAGCTCTTCCAAAGAGCGCTTCAGGGAGCTGAGACCAGAATTTCGGTGACAGCTTTCAGAAGCACAAAAGCGCGAGTCTGAAGGGCTTTCCTACGAGACACCAAGACTTTTAAGGTGAAAAGGGGCGGACGAAGTGACAGATGGGCACGAGGCCTGGGGAATCAGGGCCAACTGAAGGTTGCTCTCCATACTCTGGCACCGTACGGACTTGGACAAAAGACACCGGCAGCCCAGGCCCCGAGTGCCGATGGGGAGAGGGGACAATAATGGGATTACTTAACTAACGCGGCCTGGGCCCCTCGGCGAGAGAGGGCCGCCCTCCGCCCATTAGCGCTCCTGCGGCCGCGGCGCCTTCCCCAGAGTGCCCGTGACTCAGCAGCGACGGTGCCGCCGGCCCCACCAGGCCGCCCCGCGCTGCCCACTCACCGGTTGAAATGATCCACCACACTGAGCAGCACCAGGGGGTGGACCACCACCTTCTGCACCGCCAGCTCCGGCATCGCGACACACCCCGTCCGCCAGGCTCCGCTCCCTGAGACCCGCAAACACAGGCAGCCACAGTGGCAGGGACTCCAGCAGAGTCTCCAGGCCCAGCTCCTCCTCTTCCGGCTTGGCCGCCTCCGCGCAGCCCCATGCTTCCGCTCCCAGAGTGCCGCGCGCGTCGTTCCCGGGCTGTCGCTCCTGTCGCTAGCTTGAGGAGGGCAGATGCCGGAGAAAGGAGGGACCTACCTTGGGTGACTAGCTATGAGTTTCCTTGGTCTTGAAAGCTAAAGGGACACTGAAGACTGATAAAGGTTGACTTACTGGTATTTGGCCTGCAACTTTCTCTGCAGCGGTTTTTCGCCTCAGTGCCCTCTCGGCTACCCAACCCCCCATCTGAAGACTAGAAAAAACACTTAAGAAAAAATATAAATAGTGATAAGTAATATTTCCACCATCGAGAAGTTGTTCACTTTTACTTCAAGTCAAAATTCTCCAGAAGTTCTTAGAGGAACTAACTAAAGCTCTAGATTAAGGCGCTCCCTAATGGTAGATTCAGTAATTTGTCCCATTATCTTTTTATTGTGGGGGAATTTCCCATTAATCTTTACTGTGACACTTTGCAGATAATCAACTTAACATTTATATTTTCCACCTGTCTATATTACCTACCATTTAGGGCTGGAAGAACGCAATTAGTGCCTAGAGAGACCATTCAGGTTGCTTTACAAATAAAAACAGGAAAGGGTTGAAGAAAAGATGGAAGGCAATATGGAAATATATTTTGATACTTAGCTAGGAAAGAGAAATAAACACCAAATGGGGAAATGTGGGAAACAAGGACCTAAGCTTATTTGCAGAAGACAGATTACTTAAAATCCATACAAGTTTATATTTCTAATTTTAAGTTGCTGTTTCTCTAAAAAAACAATACTTCAGGAACTTGAATTATTCACTTACTGTTTATCCTGTCTTTTAAAAAATAATTTAAAAATGTTTATAATTACAGTTGACATAAAATTGTATTGTTTATCCTGTCTATAAACACATTTTACCTTCTGGATATTACCAGAGGTTCTGACCTCTCTGAAGAATGACCAGGAGACTTTTTCTCTGAATCTTAGCCGGCTTCCAATGTAATCAGGAAGCTTTTGATATTCTTTCTGGGTCCTACCCATCACTTTTATTACATGTACTCTTCCTAATTTTGGGAACACATCTTTGGCTTTTCATTCCTTTTGATATTTTTGATTTGGCTATAAGATGATTGCTACTACTTCTTAACATAAAGAACTTTTAGATTAAGGAAATTTGAGTTAGTCCTCATTGTGTGATATGTTAAAGAATAATTGCTGGTGTTTAGTGCTTCATTCAAAGTAGCTATTCTTGTTTCATCTCTTATATGATGATGTTATTCAACACAGTGTAGATTTGCAAATATTATGTAAAGAGCTTGGAAGTATTTTCCTCCTTAATTTTGTAATTAAAATTTTTATGGGGGGGGTACTTCCCTGGCTGGGAATTGAATCCAGGCCACGGAATTGAGAGCACTAAAGCCTAGCCCCTACACTACCAGGGAACCCCTGTAATTAATGATAATAGATATCTGAAGAGCAAAGATTGATTTTGATAAAGAACCACTTCTTGTACTAAAAATATATGGAGTATAAAGATGACTTGAAATCCTAAGGAAGGTGTTTTTCATGTTGCCTGATTTTTTAATGGAACTGAACTGAAATCATACTTGGTATGGTAGCCACTAGTGGGGGCTGAATTCATTCAGAGGAATGCAGAAGGAGATACAAGAAATCCCTTTCTTTTGTTTATTAAATTCTGGACTTTAAAGCACTTGATGAGAGCTTAAGTATAGTACATTTCCCTTTCCTTTGATCATTTTTTCTTTTTTTCTTCATGTTTTCCCTCCAGATTTATTAAGATGTAGTTGATACATACCATTGTGAAGTTTAATGTGTATACCATGACTTGATAACACGTATAAATTGTGAAATGATTACCACAATAAGACTAGTTAACACCTCCATCACCTATCATAATTACCATTTTTTTTGTGGTGAGAACATTTAAGATCTACTCCTAGCAACATTCAAGTATATAATACAATATTGTTAACCTTAGTCACCGTATTGTACATTAGATTCCCGTCTTAAAATTGGAGGTTTGTATCCTTTGACCAACATCTCCCATTCCTCCACCCCTCACCCTCTGGCAACCACTATTCTCTATTTTTATGACTGTGACTTTTTATAGATTCCAAATATATATGAGATCATACAGTATTTATCTTTCTACTTCACTTATTTCACTTAGAATAATTGCCCTCAAGCTCCATCTATATTGTCACAAATGGTAGGATTTTCTTCTTTTTATGGCTGAATAGTATTTAGCTACAAATATATGTACATAGTGAATTATATATATAGCAAAATACACACACACACACACACACACACACACACGGTGCCAAAAAATACATATTAAGAAAGAAAAAAACTATTAAAATTGTGATAATATATACTGATGACAAAAGATTAATACAAGTCATCTTTGACTTCTGCAATTACAAGAGGTGCTCCAAGTGGTTACTATCAGTATTTATGTAATACATAGATAACATCTCTTAAAATGTGTATACATTTTTTTGGCACCCCATTATATATATATATGTGTGTGTGTGTGTGTGTGTGTGTGTGTGTACACACACATACATATGAGGGCTGTCTGGAAAATATCCAGCCATGTAATATGAAAAATAGAGAAAAATAGAAGCATTTATGGCTGGATTTTTTTCCAGACAGCCCTGATATGTATCACATTTTCTTTATCCATTCATCTGTCAGTGGACATATAAGTTATATACATGTCTTGGCCATTGTGTGTAACGCGACAATGAACATGGGGGTGCCGACATCTTCTCAAGGTAGTGATTTCATTTCCTTTTGATGTATTCACAGGAGGGGTTGCTGGATCATTGGTAGTTCTGTTTTTAGTTTTCTGAGGAATCTTTTCATTTATTCATCTTCAATTTCTCTCATCAATGTCGTAATTTTTGGTGTAAGATCTTTGACCTCCCTCGCTAAATTTATTTCTAAGTATTTTACTGTTTTTGATGCTGTTATAAATAGGATTGTTTATTTCTTTTTCAGGTATTTCCTTTTTAGTGTGTAGAAACTGCTTTTGTATCCTACAACTTTACTGAATTTGTTGATTCAGTAAAGTTGTTTAGTTCTAACAGTTTTTTTGTGGAGCCTTTGAGTTTTTGTGTATATAAGATCATATCATCTGCAAACAGACACAATTTTACTACCTCTTTTCTATTTTGGATGCTGTTTATTATTTGCTGCCCAATTGTTCTGGCTAGGACTTCCAGTACAGGTTGAATGAGAGTGGTGAGAGTGACAACCCTTGTCTTGTTCCTGATCTTGGAGGGAAAGTTTTCATCCTTTTACCATTGAGTATGATGTTAGCTATGGGGTTGTCATGTATGACTTTTATTATGTTGAGGTATGTTCTTTCTATACCTCTTGGCTTTGTCTCATTGTCTCAGAGAATGGGAGGTGTGTTAGATGATCTAGGGTACTAGAGGACAGGGAGGAGTTCCTGTCTTGTGCTTTGTTTGGGACTCAGGAAGATCTTAATTTTCCCTGCAGCTACCTGTGTACAGCTGCATTGATTTAACAGCACAGCAAGAGAAGCAGAATGAGTTTTCAGGGTTGGCTACCTGAGCCACCATGATTCTGGTGTATGGTATAGTAAGAGAAGATAGCCACAATGGGGTAAGATCTCTGCTCTGCAGTGAATCCCACAGCACAAGATGCCTGACCTGGCCCTAACCACAGTTACATGTATATCTCAGAGGGGCTGAGGTGAGGCCAATTCGCCTATAAACACTCCCAGAGCAGCCTAACTGCAAGAAAAAGTCCCAAGTCCACCAACCGTGGAATTGACTTTGGAGGCTAGCAAAGCTCCCAGCAACCAGGCTGTAAGAGACATTGTGTCAGAGATCAACAGACTCTGGCCAACACACATCCGAGGGCCAGCATGAGGATTATGCCCTTTTCTTCCATTGGCACCAAGTCATATACTTGCTATACCTCTCTTCACATGCCAGCAGTCCTTAGGGAGAGAAGGGAGGGTAAGGAGAACACCAGCTAAATGATGGAAACTATTCTAAAGGGATTGTTTAAATTAAACCAGTTTGGACATTTATTTTTTAAATAGTTACTTTTCCCATGTTAATCAGCATGTGGAGGCTTGTGAAGGATGGTTAGTTACAGACAAAATTAAGAGTACAGGTTGCCTGCACACTTGAGTGTCAAATGTGAGTTAAGTTTGTGACCCCAATGTCAGTCAGTAGGTACTATAATCCTCAAACTCTGCACCTTCTTTTCCTTACTGAAGATAGTATGTGGAAACTAGCATATCTTGGGTGAGAGGGAGAAAACTCTAATTTCTGTGGAAAACTTAGGTGAGACACCCTTTATTGCTAAGAATTTTGTATGGATTTTCGAGTTATGCATAATGGGATTGATTATAATAGTTTATTAAAACACCTTACGCCTAAAACTTTTTCTTGAGGTCCAGATCAGACTTTTGACTACAGGATCTCTCCAGCTGGATGTTCTATGTTCCATAAGCATCTCAAGTTGAGCAGGATAGAATTGAACTTGCCATTTTTCTTCTCAGATTTGCTTCTTCTGTAGGAGTTTAGTAGATGCCTCCATTATCCAAGTGTCCTGTTCAGAAACTTGGATGTCATTCTAGATTTCTTTGCTGTGCCATATTCATGCTTTGGTTCCTTTGCATACATTTTCTTCTGTTTGCAGTGTCCTTCCTTATGTTGTATATTTATAGAACCCCCTAAATCATTCTTTGAATCTTACTTAGTTCAGGAACCTTTGTGAAGAGCTTGTCCCTTGGACAATTCAATTCATACATTTGGCAAATGGTGTGTTTTTATACTTACCATATTATTCAGTCCCTGTATATTTTCAGGATCCTACAGTATAATGAGGTAACCTAGGGAGTAGGGATTTTGTACATCTTTGTGTCTCAAAGCAGGCTAGTGCCAGACATTTACTAGCACTCAATAATAAACACTGTTGAATGATTAACATTCTAAAAGCCATGCTTTTAGGAACTAATAATTTTGTTTTACTTTTGATTCTTTCTAGGAAGGTAGGTAAATTAGCATTTTTTTTGCTAAGAGATCTTATGCAAACTAGGCTGACCTATCAGTTGATTCTGAATGTTTTTATTGTTTTCTTAAGTGTAAATATAGGCTAGTTTGCAAATGTGGTTCTCAACTTGTCTACTTCCCTCTGTTTACAGTTTAATCTCTTTAAGAGTGGGGTTTATTTAGTTACCTAATATAGAGTAGTGCAAGGTTCTTAATAAATATAAGAAATATGAAGTACTAGTTTTAAAAAGTACTCTGTGAATACTCAAGTATTAGTATGAAATATTACTAGATAATGCTTCAGAAAAAAGCCTTGAAGGAAATACATCAGATTATTAACAGTAGTTGTCTTTGGTGACAATGAGTAGTGTATTTCATTTTTTTACTGTTTTGTGTTTTCCTATTTTCCTGTAGTCATATTATTATTATTTTTAGTGGAAGAAATCACTGGAAATGGGCAGACATATTCTCAGGGCAGAAGAACATAGTGGTTAGTAGTATGGCTTCTAGCAGACAGACCTGTGCATTTTAACATCCTCTGTTTCCTCATCTGTAAAAGTGGATGATAATATACTTATGCATCCATATTAGCCAGACCATTCTTTGATTCCTTTCTCTTTATCATTTGTGTAGCTGCTGTAGATTTTTGCTTTATGGTTAACATGAAGCATACATAAGACATCTTGTAGATATAACTTTTTTAAAGCTGGTAATAATTTTGATTGCATATAAATTACCCTTCTACTCCCCCACATTTATGTTTTTGATGCTGCAGTTTACATTTTTTTACTTTTTTTGAGGGGTTTCCCCGGCTGGGAATTGAACCCAGGCCATGGTGTTGGGAGTGCTGAAGTCTACGCCACCAGGGAACCACCTTATATCTTTTTATATTGTGTATCCATTAACAAATCATTGTTGCTGCCGTTTTTTTTTTTTTTTTTTTTTTTTTTTTTTTTTTTTTTTTTTTTTTTTTTTTTTTTTTTTTTTTTTTTTTTTTTTTTTTTTCTTTTTGGTATGTGGGTAGTTCCCCGACCAGGAATTGAACCCAGGCTGCAGCGCTGACAGCGCCAGCGCCGAAGCCCCAAGCCACTACACCATCAGGGAACTCCCGCTGCCGTTATTTTTAATACTTTTATCCTTTAACTTTTATACTAGAATTAAGTGGTTAACACACCATCATATTATATCAATAATATTAGAATATTCTGAATTTGATTATATACTTAACTTTACCAGTGTGTTTTATATTTTTATATGGCTTTATGTTACTAATTAGTGTCCTTTCATTTCAGCTGAAGAACTCCTTTCATCATTTCTTGTAAGACGGGTCTAGTGATGATGAACTTCTTCGGCTTTTATTTGTTTGGGAAAGTATTCTTCATTTCTGAAGGACAACTTTGCCAGGTAAAGTATTCTTGATTGGCAGTTATTTTTAATTTCAGTACTTTTAATGTATCATCCTGCTCTTTCTTGGTCTGCATTTCTGCTGAGAAATCCACTGATAGCTTTATGGGGATTCCTTCATATGTGAGGAATTTTTTATTTCCGTGTTTAAAAAATTCTTTTTGTCTTTGATTTTGGCAGTTTTATTATAATATGTCTTGAAGAAGATTATTTTGGGTTGAAATTTTTGGGTTGACTGATGAGCTTCATGAATTTGGATGTCCAAATCTCTCAGCAGCTTTGGGAAGTTCTCAGCCATTCTATCTTTAAATAAATTTTTCTGCCCCCTTCTCCTTCTCCAGTAATTCTGGAACTCCAGTAATACACAGGTTGTTTTTCTTAATGTTATCCCATAATTCATGTAGGCTTTCTTTACTTTTTCATTCTTTTTTCTTTTTGCTCCTTTGGATAATTTCAAATGATCTGTCTTTGAGTTTACTGATTCTTTCTTGTGCTTGGTTTTGACTGCTGTTGAAATCTTGTGTTGAATTCTTCAGTTCAGTCATTATGTATTCTTTAGTTCCAAAATTTGTTTGGTTCTTTTTTACGTTTTCTATCTCTTTGATGAACCTCTCATTTTATTCTTGTATTTTTTTTTTTTCTGATTTTGTTAAATTGTTTATCTGTGTTCTCTTGTAGCTCTCTGATAATCTTTAGAATAAATATTTTGAATTATATGTCAAGCAATTTGTGTATCTCTTATTTTTGAGGGGGCCAGGTACTGGAAGTTTACTGTTTCCTTTGCTAGTATCAGTTTACCTGATTTTTAGTGATTTTTATAGGCTTACATAGGTGTCTGCATATTTGAAGAAGCAGTCACCTCTTCCAGATTTTATGGACAGACTTCAGTAAGGAAAGACTTTCACCTGTGGGTGAGGCTTTGCCCCTGTGTCTAGTGGCACAGAGTGTGAAGTCTGAGAGCAAGTGGCAGCTCCGAGTTCAGGGGTGTGTGGTATCTTGTTGGCTCAGGGAGCTGGGATCTACAACATCAACAACTGTATGATCCTTGGCAAGAACTGTTAGGAGTCTGTAGTGGCTACAAGTGCTGTTGGGGACCTCAACAATGCCTCCAGGCCTAGCATCTAGGACCAGGACAGGTAGTAATGGTGGCCACAGCTGGTGGTATGCACATGTTTGTCTACAGGGCCAACTGTAGGTGCCTGTGTGGGGGCAGGGGTCTGCTGTAGACATACACACAGAGGCAAGGGGCAGAGCCAGCAGCAGGGGCCAGGGCATGTTGTGGGCACATGAGTAGCTGGGAGGGTGCTGGCTATCGGTGTGTACTCATGTGACTGTAAGAGCTAGGTCCATGCACTAGCCAGACTATTCTTGATTGCTACTGGAGAAACCCTACTCCATCCAGCTGAAGCATAATGGGAAATTTTTTATCTCATGTAATAGGTAAGCTCAAGGGCCCTACTGGTTCTAGGGACTCAAATAATCTTTCTGTCTAGCTTTCAGAATCCTTCAGTATTTTGGCTCCATCTCTCTCTCTTTTTTTTTTTTTTTATAAAAATATTTTATTGTTAGACTTATTGGGATGACATTGGTTTTCAAGAGTTATATAGGTTCCCGGTGTACAATTCTAGCGTGCATTGTCAACTTGTTGTATAAGTTCACCACCTAATGTGACTTCTCTTTCCATCACCTTATATTAAGCTTCCCCTCCCTCCTCTCCCACCCCCTCCCCTTTCTCCCCTCCCTAACCCACTTGTCCTCAAATAAACATGAAACTATTGATTGTGTCCATGGGTTATTTGTTTGTTTGTTCATTTCTTTTCTCTTTGTTGCTTTCAGTTTTATATTCCGCATATGAATGAAGTCATACGGTTCTTTGTTTTCTCTGTCTAGCTTATTTTAATAAGCATGATGATCTCCAGGTCCATCCATTTTGTTGCAAATGGCAATATTTCATCTTTTCTTATAGCTGAGTAATATTCCATTGTGTATATGTACCACAGCTTCTTTATCCAGTCATCTGTGGTAGGGTACTTTGGTTGTTTCCATGTTTTGGCCACTGTGAACAGCGCTGTGATGAACATTGGGGTACATAAGTCTTTGCGGACAAAGGTTTTCAAGTTTTTTGGGTAGATCCCCAGAAGGGGGATTGCTGGGTCAATTGGTAACTCCATTCCCAATTTTCTGAGGAACCTCCACACTGTCTTCCACAGTGGTTGTACCAATTTACATTCCCACCAGCAGTGTACCAGAGTCCCTTTTCCTCCACATCCTCTCCAGCGCTTGTTATTCCTTGTCTTGTTGATAATAGCCATTCTAACAGGTGTGAGGTGGTATCTCATTGTGGTTTTGATTTGTATTTCCCTGATAGCTAATAAGGATGAGCATTTTTTCATTAGTCCACTGGCCATTTGTATTTCTTCGTGGGAGAAGTGTCTGTTTAGTTCTTCTACCCACTCTTTAATTGGGTTGTTTGTTTTTTTGTTGTTAAGTCTTATTAGTTCTTTATATATTTTAGATATTAGACCCTTATCTGATGTGTTATTTGCAAATATTTTCTCCCATTCCGTTGGCTGTCTCTTTGCCTTGTTGATGGTTTCTTTTGCTGTGCAGAAGCTTTTTAGTTTGATATAGTCCCATTCATTTATTTTTGCTTTTACTTCCTCCAAGCACATTTTAAAGTAATTATGGTATGGAGATTTTATAATGGATCTCCAAGAAAAACTACAGTTGTCTCCAAATCAACTAATATAACATTAATTCCTTGGTCAATTTTGATTTGTTGATTCCAAGCCTTACTTGCATTTTTATGCCATTCCTGTACAAACTGAGTAGTTTGTTCAGCTTGATATAATGCTACTCCAGAGACAGCAGCAACAGTAGTTATTGCTATAATTCCCATAATGGCTGCAATTAGGAGGCCAATAAATCTCTTTGTCCAATGTAAAATCTTATAAAGGAGTTTAAAACAATATGAACAGTTGGAGAGCCTTCCCATACCTTATGGGCTTGGACAGATAACCATAGTCCTCGTCTCCTTCTTAAAATCATAGTTTGATCATGGGAGGCATTATAAATTGAGGAATTAATGCATGTATACAAACAACATTGAAGGCATTTAGCCATTTTTAGGGTAGGATTAATTGTAAAGTTTTCTAATAGAAAAACAAAAGGAATTTTAAGACAAACCTGTAAATCAAACTTTTTTGTTTCTTTCAATCTAAAGGTATACTTTTTGTTTCCATCTTTTGTATAATTTCCTTCCCAAATTGTATTTTATCCTAGACTTAAGGCCACCTTCCATAAAATTATTAGTAATGGGCCTTGGATGGGCTAAATCATTTTAATTGAGGTAATGCTTGGACTTTATCCAGCTAAAAGATAGAAATATTAAAAGGTGAAGCAATTTTTTGAGGGAATTCTTGTCCACGCAACTGCTCTCTTAGGGATTGAAGATCAGAACATTTTAAGCGAGACCATCCATGGATTGCAGCACCATAAGGGCCCCAATCAACTACAGTACCATTAGAATTATTAAATAATACTTGACCTAGAGTTCCCTGACATTCCTCCCAGTGAATGTGGGAATGTGCCTCAATTTGATTAATATTTTGAGGACAAGAATTAAGGGAAGGAGGAAAACTATGAGTATTTACCTCTTGTGTTTGAAATCGTTTTTCAGAAATCATAAACAAATAATTATAAGTATCATTCCCTCTTCTTTTTGGAAGTACCCAAATCTGATCAGTGAGTGTTAAGCACGGAGGATCAGGACCAATACAAATGGGTGTGTGTAAATATAGCCTAAAGTAGTATGGTCAGAAAGAATAAAATTTTTACCTTTCTCCTCAGGAACTGAACCTCTTGGTGTCTGATCCAGATAAATTAAAAAAAAATTTAAAGTAAACATAGCTTTTGCTAATTGTATCTGCAGAGGGTCCTTTACTTCTCCCTCCCCTTTTTTTCAAGAATTTTTTTGTAATACATCATAAAAACTTTGTATATAAGGAACCCTATTTTAATTTTTTGATCCTTTAACAAAATAGTTCTAACTGCAAGACAGCATAAGAGTTCAAGAAAGAAAAAATTATTGAAAAACTATCCTTAGATCTAAAACATGTACACACTGTGGTTAACTGAAGTTTAATCAGAAAAGGGTTTTCTATAGATGTGGAATTGAACAATTCAGGCCAAACTCTGTTTCCTGTGCATGATAAACCATCATAAGGGTTTGTACCGTCTTTAAAATAAAGTTTGGACAATGTCTTTTAATTTGGTTAAAATTTAAAATTGAGATATGATTTCATTTGACAGAAAAAAGGACTAATTGATATTAAGGTTATGTCTGCTGATTATTTGGCTTTGTGCTTTCCTGGTAGAATTGAATTGACACGATGAGTTAGTTATGAGCTATGCCAATTTCTGTCTAGTAAACTGAATTGTTTTGATTTGTGGTTTGTGTGCTGAGGATTTTAGTCCCCTATTCGTAAACCTGTTGTGTTAAGACAGCCCATTATATAAAAGTGTATGTTATCTACATCATGTTAGGCATGTGTTGACTATATTATAATTTTATGTTATTTATGATTAATTAGTATGTAGAGTTCTGTAGCATTTTGTTCTTTTGGGGGCTCAAAATTTCTACAGGCTTCCTATAAACATTTATTTAGTAATAAAAATAAAAAACAAACAAAAAAAACGTGTACACAGAGACAAAGCAGCATTGTAATTGAGCACCAATTATTCTTTTTTTTAATGGCCTAAAACTATAAATTTACCCTTTATTCAATATCCTGTCTAATGGACCATTAGTTGGGACTAACATTTTAAATCTTATTGTTGATCTTAGAATTAAAAACAGCTGCACGTATACACACATGAACAAATCTGGATATATACATAGATACACAGACACTATTTCTGGATGTTTAGTCTAATTGCACCCCTCCAGGACATGTAAATTACACTGTATTTGACCATTATATCTGTATTTGACCATTATATCTGGATTTGACTGCAGTCATGGGATTATTAACCCTAAAAGGCCACAATTTACACAAAACAATAACAAAAATCCATACGTACACAAGACAACAAAGGAAACATTTAGTTCATCCTAACTGACTAGAAAGGCATTTCTTAGGGGCAAAACTTTAGTGCAGCTTCACTCTGGCAAGCAAATTTGTGCGGGCAGCTGCTTCTAGAGGCTGATTTTGCACTAAGATTTCTCCCAATCCCAGGTAGCCCCTGAGACTCCCACAAGCCAAAGGACTTAATGAGGGTTTTCAATGACATCTCCAGCTGGTTTAAACAGGCACTGGGTAAATAAAATCTGGAGACATGATCGATTAGAATTATTAGAAAGAGATGCCATTTCAATATTTTGTACTGTATGAACAATGTAAGCAGAATCAGAAACAATATTTAAAGGATCAGAAAAAGTTTGTAAGGCAGTTAAAACTGCTACCAATTTAGCTTTTTGTGCTAGAGTACAGTTGGTATGAGTAAGTTGATGACCTTTTTCACTGACAATTGTCGCTTTACTATTGTTAGATCCATCTGTAAAAGCTGTAATGCCCTGGAGAAAATGAATCTGTCTGAGTTTTTAAGGTAAAAATCCAATCAGTTTTCAGAAGAAACTGGAATAACTTGTTTTTTGGGTAATGATTATCAATTTTGCCAAAGAAACTACTAATAGCAATCTGCCAAGATTCAGAATGAATGTTTAAGTGCGTAATTTGTTGTTTTTCAAAAGGGAACCTCGATGTGATTAGGTTCCTGTCCATTTAAATGAAGCACCCTGGTACGAGCTCATGATTTAAGTTCTGAAATTAACTCTACATAGTTCGGGAGTGACTTAACAAAGTTGTTAGGCAAGAAAAGCCACTCTACCAGGTCATTTTGTTGTACAATTACCTCCACAGGCGAATGAGGAGTAGGAAAAATTAAAATTTGCAAAGGCAGAGAGGGATCTATAAGCTGAATTTGAGCTCCTTGTATTTTGTGTTCTATTAATTTTAATTCTTTGTTGGCCTGAGGAGTTAGGGTGCATGGGCTCTCCAATTGAGGGCAGCCCAATTGGATAGCAAAAGACCAAATACATTACTGAGAGCATAAGTGGGAATGCCTAAAGTAGGACGTAACCAATTAATATCTCCTAGCAATTTTTGTAAATCATTTAAAGTACTTATTTGAACCTTTTGAGATCGAATAGACTGACAGTCCACAACCATTCCTAAATAGTGGATTGGAGTTGTGGTTTGAATTTTATTAGGAGCAATACAAAGTCCAGCCAAATCAAGTTGCTCTTTAAGTAATATGAAACATGCTGCTAGCTGTTTATCAGAGGATGCAGCACAGAGAATATCATCTATATAATGAATAACATAACAATCTGGAAAATCAATTTTTACAGATTGCGATACTCAGGCTAGGAGCTTGAACCTACAACCCTGGGACTAAGAGTTCCATGCTCTACTGATTGAGCTTGTTGGGTGGTGGTAGTAAGGGTGCTGAATCCTACCCATTAGATGACCAATGAGTCCCTCTATGATATAATCTGCGGAATTTTTTACCAAGTTTTTCCCATGTTTTTAAATCTAATGTCCTCAAATTTGGGAACCAAGAACAATAAGTTTCAATTGCTTTAAGAAGCTCTTCTAGTCTTTGATCTGACACTGAAATTCCCCTGCCTTAAGAAGCTGTTTAAGCAAACAGATATAAGGCCTACATTGGCTATTACAATTCCTCATTACCTTGATAAAATTCCCAGGCATTTCCCTACCTTCAGTAGTTTTGTATGATACCCTCGTGGGCCTTGCACCGTGAAACCTCTTGATTTTGATCAGGAGTCGACCTTCCTTTTTGAGCCCCATGTTGGGCGCCATAGTACCAATGTTTTCTTCTATACAGTTTATTGTTTCGGGTCTTATATGGAGGTCTTTAATCAATTTTGATTTAATTTCAGTATACAGTGAGAGTTCACAGCTCATATTCATTCTTTTGCATGTGTTTTTCCAGTTTTCCCAGCACCATCTATTGAAGAGGCTGTTTCTTTCCCATTGCATATTTTTGGTCCTTTATCAAAAATTATTTGTCGGGAGTTCCCTGGTGGTGTAGTGGCTTGGGGCTCTGGCGCTGGCGCTGTCGGTGCTGCGGCCTGGGTTCGATTCCTGGCTAGGGAACTATTTAAAAAAAAATTATTTGTCCATAAATTTGTGGGTTTATTTCTGGGTTTTCAGTTCTGTTCCATTGGTCTGTGTGTCTGTTTTTCTGCTAATACCAAGCTGTTTTGATTATTGATGCTTTGTAGTATAAATTGAAATCAGGGAGTATGATACCACCAGCCTTATTCTTTTTATGTAGTACTGCCTTGACAATTCAAGGTCTTTTGTTGTTCCATACAAATCTGAAGTTTTAAAAATCTATTTTGTAGAAGTATGATTGTGGGATTTTTAAGGGAATTGCATTAAATCTGTAAATTGCTTTGGGTAATATGGCCATTTTAACAATGTTAAGTCTTCCTATCCATGAACATGGAATATCTTTCCATTTCTTTGTGTCCTCTTCAATTTCTTTCAAAAGTGTCTTAGTGTTTTCCATGTATAACTGTTATTGGAAAATGGGGTGCCCTCATCAGTGCAGTGTCCAGGTTCTCAAGCAAAGAATTGAATGAGACACACACCAAAGTTTGAAGGTGAAACAAAGAGACAGTTTATTGAAGAGAAAGTACGCTCCTAAGAGGTAGGAGTGGGTTCGAGCAAGGAGAGTGGCTCAAGAGCCTGGATTAACAAGGCTTTGGCACTTTTATTTTCTTTGGCTGGAAGGGTTATGCCCATCTGGGTGAGGGGCCTCTTGATTGACAAGTTTGATTAACATGAGGCCTATTATATAACCCCTTTCTAACTGTGCATGCCCTTTCCCAGAGTTCAATCTGTTATAATGATATTAATGAACTTTTGGGCATATGTATATTATTATAATGATGGTCTAATGAAGCCCAGGTGAGATGAAGGTGGTTTTAACTCTCACTGCGCAGGCGTTAGGAACTGGCTCAAACTGGTAGGCTTCTTGTGCCCTCTAACTTCCTTGTATTTGCCTGGAACTTCCTCCTATGGCTACCTAGCCTGGGGCAGGGATTGCTAGTGAAAAGGTGGTATTAAGGCTGTGACTATTCCAGCAGGGCGAGGCTCATTCGAGGGGTTCTGAGTTCCCCCCATTCTATCTGCCTTCCTCACATTCTTTGAGAGACATGATCCCCATGGATCTCTATGGGAAGCTGAAGGACTGGAGGTCTCATCTTCTGTATCTGCTTCCTGCTGACAATGGTTGTTGTCCCTACCTATTGGGGATCCACGGCATTCTCACCCTATCTGATCTAAAAGGGGAAGGGGTCCTGAGATCCACCATGTTGACTTCTTTGGTTGAGATGGGCTGGAAGCCTTGTTGGGGTATCACTTGTATCCTCATGGTCCCTAGATGAGGAGAAATTAAATCAATTAATAGTTTAAAAAAGTATTGACCCTTAGGTCAATATTTCTTAAAAATAGGTCTCAGAGCCCTTGTCGCTGTGATGTAAAGTCTGTTGAACCTCGGCCTGTTGCCTTCTGGCTTAGCTGGTCATTCAGGTGTTATCCCCTGTCTAGGTCCAGAAAGACTTGGAAAGGGTGCTTGCCTGTAGTGATCATAATCAGAAAGCTGGAGACATGGGTTACAAGTTTTGAAGTAATTATCTGTGGGGCACAATCTGTTGCTTAAGGTGAAGAGCCAGAGAAAATTGATTAAGGAGGCAATTAAGGCTTTGGACTAGGAAAAAGGTGAAACTGAGAGCTAAGGAACAAGAAGGAGTCTATATTGAGGTGGGGAGAGGGCTCCTTTGGCCCACATCATAACTCCATCACGTTCTTTGTTAATTCCCAGGTATTTTATTCTTTTTGTTGCGATAGCAAAAGGTATTGAGTCTCTCATTTCTTTTTTCTGAAGATTCATTGTTTGTGTATAGGAATGCTGTTGATTTTTGTACATCGATTTTGTATTCTGCAAGTTTACTGTATTTGTTTATTGTTTCTAGTAGTTTTCTGGTGGAGTCTTTGGCATTTTCTATATAAGGGATCATGTCCTCAGCAAATAGTGACAATTTGACCTCTTCTCTCCCAATTTGGATACTTTTTATTTCTTTCTCTTGCCTCTTGCCTCATTGCTCTGGCTAGAATTTCCAGTACTATATTGAATAGCAGTGGTGACAGGGGGCATCCCTGTCTTGTTCCTGATTTTGTTCCATTCAGTATGATATTTGCTGGGGGTTTGTTATATATAGCCTTTATTATGTTGAGATACTTTCCTTCTATACCCATTTTTTTCAGTATTTAGATCATAAATGAATGTTGTATCTTGTTGAATGCTTTTTCTGCATCAATTGAAATGACCATATGGTCTTTATCTTTTATTTTGTTTATGTGGTGTATCACATTGATTGGTTTTCGTATGTTAACCATCTTTGTGCTCCTGGGATGAATCCCACTTGATCATGATGTATGATCTTTTTGATGCATTGTTGTATTCTATTTGCTAATATTTTGTTTAGAATTTTTGCATCTATGTTCATCAGAGATATTGGTCTATAGTTTTCTTTTTTTGTGTTGTCTTTACCAGGCTTTGGTATTAGGGTAATGTTGGTCTTATAGAATGAGTTAGGAAATACTGCCTCATTTTTAATTTTTTGGAAGAGTCTAAGGAGGATAGGCATTAATTCTTCTTTAAATGCTTGGATGCTATCTCAGAACTAACCACTGTGCTTTAGGGGAATGGAGTATGCTAAATGTCCAGTTTGGAATCAGTTTTGGGATGTGGCAACTGTGTTTGGATGAGTTCACTGGGATTACATGAAGTGGGGAAGGAGAAAGAGGATGTTGTAACCAGAAGTGGGTAATGAGTGCTGGGCAGGCAAAAACAAGTCTATCTTGTGATATAAAGAGCTTAGCACAGTTCTTAGAACATAGTAAGAATTCAATAGATTTTAGACATACTTATCATTAGCGTCATCATCATTATTATATTTTATAACATAAGAATTTTTTTCTCCCTAATGTTTGTTTTAAGTAATCCACCAGAACAAGAGTTGAAATTCATCTCTTGTGTTTATTGTGTATTTCTTTTGCCTTGGGGTTTTTTGTTCGTTTGTTTGTTTGTATGTGGGTAGTTCCCTGGCTGGGAATCGAATCTAGGCCGCAGCGTTGACAGCGCCAGCGCCAAAGCCTTAAGCCACTACACCACCAGGGAACCCCCTCTTTTGCCTTATTTTTTAGTTTATAAAAATGTGTTTTTAAAAAGTTCTTTTTTCTAAATGTATTTATGATCATTTTGATTTTTCAAATGGTTAACTGTTACAGAAAGACTTGATTAGTTTAAAGAAGTTTTCCTTGTCTTATGCTTTTACACAAGTGATGGCTCTATGTGTTGGTCCTAGATACCTGCAAGGTTGTTATTCCTCTTCTTTTTGTCATATTTCATTTAACTGCAAATTAAAAAGAACTAAAAAAATTACAGCAATTTCTAGTTTATATCCAGTAAATAGAACTCTCCACAGGAACCCTCGCATGGTACAAATATGTTAGAAAACCATTTTCCATTGTGCTTTGAAAGCCTGTAAGGAGGCCACAGTGAAGCACAGTTCACTTCTCTTGGAGGAAGCCCAGAGAGACTGTGGGAAATCTCTCATCTGAAGAGTTAATTTTCTTTCAGGGTCCATGTTAGGGGCAGCTGCGATTAAAACAAGACACTTTAAGATTGGTACAGGAACACTTGTAACAGTTGACCATAAAAGAAAACCCAGGAGGCCAGATTTAGCCCTGGGAGCTACTTTGGTTTGAGCCTCAGACCTTTACTTTGAATGTACCTCTTCCTTCAATTACATGTGCTTTCAGGTTTAATAAAAAGAATTCCTTAAATTAATGTAATAAGCAATTATTTTCATCTCTTTAATGTTTTAAAATATCTTGAAGGCCACTTTCTCTTTTGGCTTTTGTTTTCATTTTGATTCTTTTCAGAGCCAGTCTTAATGGCTATGTAAAATTAAACATTTTTTTTCTTCGCTGTTTTACCTGACTCTTAGATGCAGATTGATGAATGTACTTTCAAAACTAGTACAAGGTTTGGAGACAAGACGAAGCTTTTCATTGTTTTAAGGAGAGAGAGATTTTTCATTTTCTTATTTTCTTCAAGACAGTAAATCAAAGAAGCATTTATTTTTAATTTGAAAAATTGGGACAATAATATTAAATAACTGCTGTTGGAAGAAAAAAAATCAACTATAACCCTAATATCAAGTATAGTTACTCATTTTTGTTTTGTATGTACCTTCTAGTTTTGAGCATATGCATACATTTTTAGTTGAAATTTTAATGCAACTAGAAAAACTATCGAGGAAGAGTTTAAAGTAAGTTGGATCAATTTGAAGTTGGTAGTCTTTATGTTTTAAGATTAGAGCAGTGGACAATAAACTGTAATTTTTTGCTTTCTGCAAGAACAGGGAAGGGTAGAAGTCTAAAAAAATCAGTATATTGCCTCATATAACATAGAAATTTTTTTCTTTTTTACGTGGAAATCAGAAGAAAAGTAAGTTAACCTGGATTTGTGGTAATGCTGCATTATCACTGACATCCTCTCAAGTCTTCCAAATGTCTGCAGTCTGTTTCTTATCTTAGTAGTCATAGTCATATGCTATGCCTCATTTTGGCTTTCACCGAAATTATTGCAGGTACCTTTTATTAATACCTGCCTCCAACCAGGACCTTCATGCCCTCTTCCACATTGTTGGTGTCCTGTTCAACCCCTCCCTCCCATCTGAAGTGCTGATGTTACTTTCCTTAAAATCATTCAAAATTCTTCCAATGCCTATGGGATAAAATCTGAACTTTAATTTAGGAAGATATTCAAGACTTCCCAACCTGACCTCAAGCAACCTATCAGAGCCTCACTTTCTACAGCTCTTACCCTTTTCCAAACCAGCCTGAAACTAACATTTCAGCTATTTCCAACCATTTGCTTTTCTCTGTGCTAATCCAGTTTCTGCTCTCTGAATTGCCTTTGATCTCTTTATACATAGGAGAAAGTCTAGGTTTTTCTTAAAGACCCCACTCAGAAGGTCATCTCTTCTGTTGGAGTTTTCCTTGCCTTCCCTAGAAAGTGTTAGTTCCTTTGTTCTCTATGTCCCCACAACACTTTGTACATATTTCTATTATAGTGCTCATCATGCCAGATAGTAATAGTTCATTTGATGTGTGTATCTTCTGTTCTAGGGTACGTGTGAAAGCCACAATCATAGATTAGTCATTCTTTTAATGCCTGCATCTAGCTAAAGTTAGACATTTGTTAACTATAACTTGGGTAGTGTGTTACACAGTATATCCATAATGCGTTGGTCAATGATCTTTCAAAATGCAAAAATAACAATGTTCTCTATAGCTTTCTATTTAATTTATTTCCACCACAAAATGAAACCAAACTCATATAGAATGAGCAACTCTCTTTCATGAAAAATTTCTCCTGTCAGTGCATGTAATGTTATACTATATACCATACTCATTGTTTCAAATAGAAATGAAATGTGTTGAAACGTGAGGGAAAAATATTATTAATGAAGTAATTCAAAACCAGCTGGTATTGGTGGTATAGTGGTGAGCATAGCTGCCTTCCAAAACCAAGTGGTATATTCTCAGGTAGCTATAATTTTTTGAAAGGTACTATGTACAGTTTTAGGTTAGTGTCAGATAACCTCTTCACCTTCATTTCTCTCTTAACACCTTTCATCATAATTTCTGAAGCTTCCCTTTGTAGTTCAAGTTAAAAGTTCTGAGGCAGGCTCTTCAGAACTCTATAACACCTGCTTAGGGCTGAACTGGCAGGGGGAGAAATTAAAAAGAAGTGAAGTCTTTTCAATAAAGTACTTAGCATTTTAAATAGTAGATGTTTGAAAAAAATAATGGTAATAATAGTATTAGAAACTCTCATACCACCTCATGCAAGGAGAAGACTGTAAAACTGTTTAGTGAATTCATACCTTGAGTTTTCACAAACCTTTATCTGCAAAGAGTTCAAACTTGATCAAATTAAACTACTTTCTCTTTCTAAGATATAAACCCTTTCTCTTCTGACATCAAAGAGAAAGGATTCAAGGCTTTGGGGATCTTATTCTAAGATACCAAAAAAAACCCTAAGATAATAGTTAGAAAATTAAGAAGGGATTTTTGAAATTAAATTTTGATTCTTATCTGCTATTTTGCTATTGACTATAAAGTATTGTTCTAGGTTAATGACAAAATTTTTAAAAGCTGCATGTGTTTTTTAACCCTTAATGATTTTATGTTACTCTCAGGAATTTCTGGAGTCTTTTAAGATTCAGAGACCCATGGTGGACTTTTTGAGTTTGCACCTTTTCATTTTTTTATCTTTTTATTTTGCAACTGGAAGAAATTGATTAATTTGTTTTTCCAGCAGAGGGAGACATCTGACCATGAACGTGGTATTGCTACTTGCCAGGAGGATTCTGAAGCCCATTTTATCAATATACATAAAAAACTCAATGTTCAAATTAACTAGTTCAATAAGTAATTTAGCTCATTGATTTTTGGGCATATCCTAAGTGCCATTACAAGCTACGGATATTTTAAATGCCATTACCTAATAGAAGGAATGTTTTAAGCACCTTTTATTGATTTTATTACTGCTTTATTTTGC
This sequence comes from Lyroderma lyra, assembly GCA_004026885.1. Lineage (NCBI taxonomy): Eukaryota > Metazoa > Chordata > Mammalia > Chiroptera > Megadermatidae > Lyroderma > Lyroderma lyra. The sequence continues at coordinate 139,645 of PVJL010001362.1, read as the reverse complement.
TGTCTTGGTTTAAAATCATTTTAACCACTGCGTAATCAAGAAGAAATATATCGTTGGTGAAATACAGTCAATTTCCTAAAAACCTTTGACATCGTTAAATAAGGAATTACAGTTGTTAAATCATGTCAGGCAATAACTAAGGGACAGAAGAGATATAAAATTTGGAGCAGTGGGCCAGCATACCAGTAAGCCATACTGACCTCTGACATTCAGATTCTGCATGTGACAGTCACTCTTCAGGTTTGCCTATGATTTTTACATCAACACGAAAGATTTAAAATCTTAGGTAGCAAGGAAGGTGGAAGAATGACAGCAAAGTATGATGCAGAAGCAATTACAGTGCTTTTTAATGACCTCTCGTGACTTTAGTTAAAATGATTCTCTAAGCAGTTTTTAAATTTCATTTGCTTTTCTTGCTAGACTATAGTATATTGATATTCTGCATAAGAGAGAACCAGAGTGCTCACAGGGGTTTTTACCACTTCCTTCTTCTGCTCATTTGATTTTATATTAGCGGTATTACTGAGCTGATCAGTTGGTAGACAGACAAGGAATATGGTCCATACACTGCTTAATAAAAGAGGTGCAGAAGTGGGTGGTGAGCACTGAAGCTCAATACAGCCTGCTAATGAGTTGATTGCATTGACATTTGATATAATTTAACTGTAGAGTGGCAAATATCAATACCTGTATATGATTTGGCAGATGGTTGTTGAACTGTGATTAGAAGTTTAGAATGATTCCCGGTAAAAGACCACCTGGCAGTAACCCAAGAATGGAGAACTGAGTTTTCCCCGTTAAATGGAATAGGTCCAGAAAGTCAAGTGTTTTGATCATTAATAGAATCTTTCCTTTTCTTTTAGCAAATGTTAGCTTCAAGAGGAAATTGATAATTATGCATAGGTCTATTAAATGATCTTAGATAAAACTCTTTTCATTCCTTCATATGAGCTCATATCTACAGTTGTGGCAATTATTCACTAGCAAGGAAAGAAAATGAGTTAAAATGCTGATAAGTGTCATTTCAAATAAATCAGGGTTGTTGGAAGCATCTTTGTAGAATTAATATATTAAGTTGAAGCTAAAAACCAGATTCAGTTGTAACATTGATTATTTTCTATTATTATAAATTATATAAATAAGTTATAATATGAAATATTTAGGCTGTATTGAGTATCCATTATTTGTAGTATATACTCTTGTAGGTATTTAAATTATTAAGAGCACCAAGATGATGTCTGACTTTCCCTCATTGAGGAAAGGGTGGTGGATGGACATGTGCAATGTACATCCCATGTAAGGGCTGGAATAAAGGCCAGGTGCTATGGCTACATGGAAAGGAGTAATGGGTTCCTTTGTGGGAAGAGGAAGTGCCATGGAAGGCCTTATGGATGTCACTTAAAATAGATTTTGAACAGTTGGGTATGAACATTCAGAGATGACCAATACAAAAGCGTTTTTTTTTCCCCTCTAAAAATAGCTTTGTTATTTAGAGAAGTTTTAGGTTCACAGCAAATTTAAGCAGGAAGTGCAGAGTTGTTCACTATCAACATCTTGCATCAGATGAACTTAACATTGCCATGTCATTATCACCCAAAGTCCGTAGTTTACTTTAGTGTTAACTCTGGGTGTTGTATGAGTTTTGATATATGTATAATGACATTATCTACCCTTACAATATCACATAGAATAATTTTACTGCCCTAAAAACCCTCTGTGCTCTGCCGATTCATCATCTCCTTCCCTGGTGTGTGCCTTCTTAACTGGTTAAGCTCCCTTCTGTCCTGCCAGTACTTCAATTTAATCGTCCTATACCTCACTGAAAAGCACACAAAAATCTCAATCTCTCAAGAGTGACAACCCCCTTATTCTTATCTTTGGTTAGATCCATGCAAGATGAAGTAAAGGAATGGATTGATGTTTGTCTAGTGAATTCAGATTTTTTTTGGTGGACAGGAGGTGTTTTTTTTTCATTGTTGTTAAATGTTAATATAATTTGAGATAGGAGATAGTTTGATTTATTCAAATTATAGTTCTGCTTCACTTTTGAGTTTTATAGGCCTTTCTTTTCTTGCCCAGTATATCCTGATTTGATGACTAAATGAATTCCAGTGCAAGAGTCACATATTTGGCTGTGGAGACGCATAGAATTTTCATGCACATAGACTTCCATATCAGCATGGAATACTCATCTGTAAATTTAGCAACAAGTATAGTATTTTCAGAATTACTTTTTAATTTGTATGATGACATCACAAAAGCCCCCCACCCCCATTTTCATTTTCTAGTTTTCAATGGACTTATAGGTGAATATATTTTATATTTAAGACAATGATATGTTAAAACATTGCAAGTCTAGGATGCAAAGTTCTTCCCTTCCCTGTCAAACCCATTCTGTGAACCAGTTCTTTGATTGCATCTGAATGAAACTCAGATATATCCCTTAGCTTTTCCAGCCACTGTTAGATTAAAGGAACATACTCTGGTTGCTTCTAGTCATAAGAACAGTCTAATTACAGTAATAAAATTGACTAGCCCAACCTTTATTAACGTTCAAGCAACTCTTCTTGCCCAGTTTGGTATTGCAGATTGAGAAGTCCACAGTAAGAGGTGGGTATGGGTTGACTTTATTTTGCTTCCTGCTGCTTCTCTTCCCAACCATTCCACACCTGGGTGGGGACTAGGAGGGGTAAGGAGGAGGGTTAAGGGACAGGGAAGTCTTCCTTGGAGGTCCTGGTCTGATCTGCTGGTGGTGTTTTCTGGGCTTGGCAGATGCTCAGTTCTGACTCTTGAGACACATTCTCCCAGGTCCCTGGTCTGCATTCATTCCAAGGTCCATCTCCAGCCCCTCTCTTTGGATGTTGGGATTTCTTTTAAAATAACTCCCTGACTGCCTCTTTTTTACATAAGGGCCAGTCATACTTACTGTGGGGATTACTTGAAATAACATATGTAAAGCACTCTTTCTGGCACATATTTGTGGAATAAATTAATGAGTGCTTTACTGGATGCCTTCTCTGTAGGGCACTTTCAAATGCTTTATAAATTTTATCATACACTAATCCTATGGATAGATTTAAAGGGACTCCAATGTGTTAGGTTATTTGTAAGGTCACAAAGGTAGAAAGTGGCTGAGCTTGGATTTGCACCGAGCTCTGTTCAACACTGGAGTCTCTGATTCTTTGGACTGTGGTGCACTATCTTCTGAAGCAGCCTGGCATGGATCTTACTGTTTGAAACCCCAGGAAATCTGGTCAATACCCATGGATCCTCATACCCATTGTATCCCATCAGTTTCTTAAAAGGGATGCTCTCTCAGAGACTTTCACTTGACCACACCTATGTGACATTTGGACAGATCTGACTTCCTTGACATGAGTCCTTTATCTGAGCTGGGCCAGATTTCTACTGGTGAACTCAACCAGAGATTCAAGGAAATTCATCCTGATAAACCAAACAGAACCCGGGTTTTTTCTTCCAGAGAAATGGCTCAGTTATTTCATAGGAGTTGACAGCATATATGGAGTACTGGGCCTCATGGGGCAATTTCTTGGAGCATGGAGATGACATTGAAGAAGTAACCATACATCTTTCTTTTGCCTCCAGTGGTGCAAGAACTGATAACCAAATCTGAGCTACTAAAACACTGCTGTGCTGACTGCTCCAGATGACTCCTAGGGCTACCTGTGCACTCTCTTAACAGAGAGTCCTGGAAGAATATGATTTCTTGTTCATTCTTATTCACTTGGGACGATGGGTTCAGAAAATCTACTTTGGAAACAATTGGCAAAAGTTAGACTAGGATACAGCAAACCATAGAAAGGAAACGAAGCCACTGGAACATTAATTCCAATTTGTTTCAGTAAAATGTCATTTAATGAAATCCTAACGGTAAAGCTGGGTCCTGGATATACACAGCTATGAAATGTGTATTTCATCAGAATGCTCTAAAAACCTACATTGAAATTCGCTATTGTTTAGCACCTTTAAGTTTGCTTACCAAGCAGCAAACTGCTGCAAATAGATAAAATGAAAGTACAATTTTTATTTACTCTTATTGCTTGGGGCAAAGTAGAGTTGAACCCCAGATTGTAAACTGGCCAGTTTCTGGTATACAGCCAATTTATATGGGGTACTAACCCTTCTTTCTTCTACTATGGAGATATTATGAGAGGAAAATGCATTCAAAATTTTTATTTTGTGGACTGTAAAAAAGTGAGGTCTTATGAGAAGAATATCAATTCTAGCTAGTCCTGTCTTTGGCCCTCTGGAGAACTTAGTAATAATCAGGAGAAGACATTTCTTACTTTTTGTGCCTTTGCTTCCTCTGCAAGAAAGTACAAATAATAACACCTGCCCTTTAGGATTTTGTCTGTTGTGGCAAAGTATTTTGGACTCCTTAGAGAAAAAGACTACTTAGTCAGGTAGCTTTGTTATTCCTTTTAATGTCAATTATATTCTGAAATATGATTTCAGAATTTAGGATTGCAGGACCTGTGATTGACCTGGCAGCTGATTAATTCAGTGGAATTTAGAACTCTTTTTCTCAACACTGAGCCAAAATTTTCTTTGGCTAAAAGAGGTAAAGCATACAATTATGGTCAGAAACATAATAATAAATCTACTGTAACAACCTTCTTTCTACCACATATCTTTTCTGGTATTTATCTGAATATCCAGCTTATAAAAACTACAGGAGATTGTAATTTCAAAAGCATGAGCAACTCTGAGTATATGAAGCCATTTAAACTATGACCTGTTTTTATTTTTCCAGTGCATATGTCTGAAAGGTTTTCTTTCTTTTGGTTTTGAAAATTAAAAATTGGAGACAAACAGTTAAAAGTATGGAAGTTCTATGTGTGCTGCTTTTTCTACACCTTGAGGACTAGCAAAATCTTTAATATGAGACTTTATTTGTACAAAGCAAAACTTCAAAACCACTCAAAAGCTTTTCTTATTAACTGCTGTCAGTCCTGTGATTTACAGAGGCAATAAAGAACTAGAGGGGGCACATTTATCATGGAGTTCAGCACACCAGGAGCCATTTTCTCCAGCGGTAAAGGCAAGTGATAAAACGAATTCTTTTGTTCTATAAGCAAGACACATTCTCTGTTCCCTTTTCTCTAAACTTGAGCATGCCAGGTTTCTCTGGTGGCAACTTGGCACCACCTCATCCACACTTAATGATAAATTGCTAACATGAAAACACTGATGATACACACCTGGAACACCTGTTCGTGAATGGTTCTACGTGTTTATCTTCAACACACGATAGTTAGCTGCCAACATATTTGTAATATCAATTCCCAGTTTACTTTGAACAATATGTGTATGTACTTTCTTTTGTTTCAGAAGGGAGTAGAAGGGAATGCTAAATAATGTGGGCTTTGTTTGTTTAGTAAAGAACATAAAAATTTGGAATTGGAATAAATTTTTTTTGTTGTATCAAAGAATGACCCATCTGAATTTTGATTCTGAGTAGCAAAACGAGTTCCAGTACACAATTTTTTTCAATTCACGTTGATTTTGTGTTTTAGGCAGGCAGATGTGATATGCAGAAACACTTTTAAGCTGTCTCTGAACATTGAGTACACATTTGTAGGTTTTTGAAATGAATTTATCTTACTTTGAGCTAAGCTAGACATAAAGGCTACAGCAGTTGTGCTGTTTGGGAGACTTACAAAATAGAACCCTTTTTGAATATTCTATGATTGAGTATCATGCAGTAGTATTTAGTAAGCACTCACCTATGCATGACATGTATTGGGCACCAAGATTACTGGGGAAAAGGTCAATGATTGGAAACCAGAGACTGGCAGTGTTTATACTTATGGGAAAATGAACACAAATGTTAAATTGTGAATGTTATTTCTAATGGAGCAAGTTATGTGGTTAATTTAATCTCTGAAAAAGACAAGGACACTCAAGTAAAATGTCTTGGCATTTCCCAATTATACAGTCATTATGCTCCTTCTTGGTGTATTAATGAAAAATACCTTCAAAAGACAGTAAGGCAGAGGACATGAAAAATCCAGAAAAAAGTCAGATCAGATATTTTTGTGACTTGTTGGCCATTCTTATAAACTTTTAATGAAGTAATTTGGAATGGGTATGTGGGAGTTTCATTTATCCACCCATACTTTGCAATGTATAATTTAGTGGTTAAAGTTATTCTCTTATGTCTGTCACTATTAAGTTTCTTTTCTCAGGAAGGGAAAATAGGTCCTTCTGTCAGTAATTTGGCAAAAGTGCTGAAAAGCCCATTATCCCTGTTGGAGAGAAAGCAAACCACCTCTGGTATGTGAGGACCTGGCAGGCTTCATAGAGAGAGATGAGCCCAACAAGAAGATTCCAGTGAGAGGTGGTTTTTTATTATCTGAGAGATACCATTAGACATTCTTCTTGAATCCACCTAACATTTTCTTGGAATAAAGTTATCTACCACCCTCTTTTTTTTTTTTTTTTAACAAATTCATTAGTATAGGAGATAAGGGATGGAGAAGGAAAAAAGCAATCAGTAGGCAAGTCCCATCTTTTCTGTACTTCATGTAGTATTTTGTGCACTTGGGAAGGGATTGTATCTTTCTAGAGGCTGTTAGGAAATTGAACTCTACGAATCATGGTGCACTTCTATATCATTTCCTTAAGCAAAAGGAAGCAGCCTCTGGATAGCAGAGAAAGCATTGTTACCAACCTGAGCATATGAAAGTCTGAAGCTTTGGCTAATTTGGATGGCTGGGCACCGTCGCAGAAAGACCGCCGTAATTGTTTGCTGTGATTTCAGGTCCACACTTCACTGTTTGAAGGAAAACTTTTTTACAGAGTCTTCCTTTTTTTTTTTTTTTAATATGGCTTTGAAGGGAATTGCAGTTTAGTTCTGACACTTACTGTATTATAAAATCTCTAGTCTCAGATATTTAAAGATGGAAACTTTTAACTTTCTCTCTTAAAAAAAAACTCTAGGGACTTTTTAGTACTGTAGCCTCTCAAATAATCCTAAAGCTTTGAACAATGAAATACTTCATTTTATGAAGCAGTTTTGGGGTCAATTTTTTTCCCCTAAAATGTATGCTTTTATGTTGGGTAGTTTAAAGACCAGCTGTTAACTGAAACCAACCATCAATGAAGTTGTATAAAGTTGTGTTTCCTATTAGTCTTGTATCTTTCCTATTAGTCATTTATGAAAGAATACAGGAACATCTAAGAGAACTCGAACCAAAAATTGAGAAAACAGATGTCAAAACTACATTGTCTTGATGGTTTGCTATTTTTTTAAAATGAAAAAGGAGCTCAGTAATTATTAGTGGATTATGAAATAAGGCTTGTATTGCTAACTTGTCACAAAATTATTCATAGTAGCTTGCTGTTGAAAATTGGTGTTTTACTAGAATTTCAGAGAATAAAAAAATGGATTGAAGTTTATGCCTGGGAGCACCATGAAGGAGGAACTATGACATTTTCAATAGCTGGGCATGTATGAACCTCTAAAGGTGTGTTTATTATGTTGTCATGGTGAACAGTGAATTAAAAAAATAACAGGACTGCTCCTTGGGTAGTTGTGACTTATTGGTAGTTATCTTACAAGAGTTCCATGCTGACTTAAGTAAAGATCTTCAGGGAAAAAAAAAACCCCAAACTTTATTTTCAAATAAATTCAGCTAAGAGCCTTCAGGCTTCCATGACACTGCACTGAATTATTATTAATGTGCACTGCTGTGAGAATAATGCTTGCTGCTGTTTAACAATAACCCCGTCCTCTGGAATTTCAGGGAAGTGGTAGGAAAATGAGAGGCAGATTTAAGTGGTGCTGCTGAATTAAATGTGCTGGTTGATGGGCACAACATTTTTATTGTTACTTGTGCAAGGGAGTGTAGAAAGAGACTGTTGTTATTCAGGGTCAGGTCGCATGTGGGACTGGTGAAGTTGTTTTGAGAGGCATTTTTGGCAAGCAAGGGCACTCATTGCTCCTGGCCAGGAAAAGGTTTGTTCAACCTATTGCCTTTACTTTGAATGTTCCATTTTCACCCTCCTGAGGGTTGTGTGTGATATTTCTTGAAGGCAGAGGTATGATCTTTCTTGCTGACTTTAGGAGTCTATTATTAAAATCAAATATGGGAGCATTATTGCTCATTAGTGTTTTTAACTTGAATGTTAGTAGAGTTGCTTTGAAGTTTATTATTATGATTATAGATACCTTTTTCTTTTGGAATTATCTTTAAGTCAAGATCTCCTAGTTTACATTTCCAAACACATGTTTGGCTATTTCTAGTAGTCTTTCCTCCTCCATCTCTCTTCTCTCTATACCCATATCTTCTAGCCATGCCAGTCTATTTGCTATTCTTTAGATATGCTCTCTAATATCTTGTCACTTGCATGCCTAATATCTTGTGTGCCTTTGTTCATGCTGTCCACTTGGAATACTCTTAAGTGAACTCTTGTGTATACTTAAGACCCAGATCATATTCTCTCACTTCAGAGAGTGTTTCCCAAATTCATGGAGTGAATTTTTCCTCTTCTTCTTCTCCTACTGCACGCTATTTGCTATAGTGTATTCTTTATTAAGTTAATTGTGAATATGTACAAGGCAGGTTGGAGATAAATCTTAAGTAAATAGAACTCAGTCATAGATGATTGCAGATTCCTTATAACTTGAGACATTCAAGGAGTCCAGAAACTATTAATTAAGCATTTAATTATAAATCTAATGGGTGGAATTTAATTTAATTTTATTAGGAAGAAATTATGCCATTTCAGTAAAAGGTGTCACTGAAGGGTGGAGTTGGTAAGGTTCCTTCTGTTGCACAAGGCCTCCCTTTGCCTCTTTTGCCTTTTTTTTTTTTTTTTTTTTGGTGGTTCTCTGGCTGGGAATCGAACCCAGGCCGTGGCATTGAGAGTGCCAAAGCCTATGCACTGCACCACCAGAGAACCCCCTCTTGTGCCTTTTTAAATGCCATCTAAGTGTACTTCCTGATGGGGTGAAGAAACTTCAACAAACAATCCGAAAGCTCATATTTTTTTAAAACATTTGAAATACTTATCTAAGGTGCATTAAGTACATTTTTCAACTAATCCTTGATTTTCCACAAATTCATAGGAATCTAGAGATCACCTAAAACCACCACTTTATCTAGGCAGAGATCTATCTATTCCTAGACTTTCATTATTGTGTCTGCTTTTCAGCATACCAGCGATGTGGAGATTGCTGCTCTGACCACTGAAGGAAAGGAAGAGGTAAAAGGTCTCTTCCTGTAATAGCTTCTCCATAGTTTAGGTTGTTTTTCTTTTCTGGTTAAATATTTCTTTCTTTCTTTTTTTTTTTTTTTTTTTTTAATGTGGGTAGTTCCCTGGCTGGGAATCGAACCCAGGCTGCAGTGTTGATAGCGCCGAAGCCTTAGCCACTATACCACCAGGGAACTCCTGGCTAAATATTTCTAATTCCCCCAACATTGTACATATAGCTCCCCAACCAGTGTAGCTAATGGAGATGGACACTTCACCAAAGTCAGCCGTTCCACTGGCTAGCCAGTGACCAATCCAAGTTTCTCTTTCTGGAATCTGACTGAGAGAAACTGTAGCCAGTTAGCTGTAGGGAGTTGAGCTAAAGAGTCATTTGGGACAGAGGCCTGAGTCAGTACCATGGCAAGCCAAAATGAGATGAAAGCTAAAGTTGTGGTGGAACATAAACCACAAGTAAGAGGAAGCTAGGAGTAGAAGGGATGGAGCAGAGCCACATGGAGAGAGTTAGTGACAAGACTCACACAATCCCAGGGAGAGGTAGAGAGAGAGGCTGTGTCAGTCAGTTCCCAAAGGTGGGGCCTCGTGGGGACTGGAACTGAGAAGACTTCTTCCAATGGCATCTGATGTACTGGTGTATGGCATAGGAGAGGGAATGCCAGCAGTTACTTAACAGTGATTACTCAAAAGGCAACAGTGGTTAAGATCATGGATGCAGGTATGAGACTGCCAAGGTTTGGGTCCTATCTCTGCCATTATTACTGGGTGACTTTGGGCTAATTTCCTAGGCCTTAGTTTTTTCATATGTAGAATGGGGACAATACTAAGACCTACATCACAGGGTTGTTGAGGGATGAAACAAATTAATGTGTATAAAGCATTTCACCTGAAAGAGTGCTTGGCTCTGCAAATGTCAGCCATTACTGTCATTAAAAACAGTAATAGTTGTGCTTGGTTAGTGTCTGAGAAATTATTCAGGCCTTATTTTTGAGAGGTAGTGGAATGTAGTGGTTAAGATGGTAGACTTCAGAGTCTGACTGCTTGCCTGGTTTCGCTTTCACCATTTCCAGCTATATGAAACGAGTTATGTAAGCTTCTTGTACCTTGGTTTCCTCATTTATCAATAGGGATAGTAGTACCTACTGCACAGAGTTTGTATAAAGATTAAGTGAACCAATATGTGTTAAATGTTAGTGAAGCTCTTATATAGAAAAGACCTCAATAATAATAGTAATAACCTTTTGTGACTTTAGATTGCCTTTTGGTTTTCATTATGACACATTGTCTTTTTTTGCGGTGGGGATGGAGGTGGGGGGTGGGGAGGAGAAAGAGGGAGGATCAATCACCATGACACATTGTCTTTATGAAGCTATAGGAAACCTAAATATATTTACTTGGATGCAACTCAGCCTCATTTTTCTCTATGGGTATCATAGTTTCTCCGATGGTCACTTTACCTCCAACTGTGGTTAAGCTTGGAGATGTCTAGTAGGCAGAAGAAAGTGTGGTTTTGGAGTTTAGAAAGAGATCTAGAAAAAAGGTATAGTTCTGAGTAGGTAAAGCAGAAGCCATGGGAATTTATAAGGACATCTTGGGAGAGTGTTCAGAATGAAAAGAGAAAAGGCTTGGGACACATGAATATGAGCAAGAGATAATACTTGTGTTAGTCAACAATTGATACTAATAGTGAACATGATTGCAAACATACTGTGTGTCAGACATTGCTCCAAGTTCTTTTACTCATTTGTTTAATCTTCTCAACAACTATTGGGTAGATATTATTATATTCTTACTTTACAGATGGGAGAATTGAGATACAGAGAAATTTAGTAATTTGCCAAAGGCTGCAAAGGTAGTAAATGATAAAGCTAGAAGAACTTGAACCTAGATAATCTGATTCTAAATCTTATATTCTTAATGGTTATAACAAATAACAAATGGCCTCCAAGGGCAAATAGAAGAAAAATCAGAATAAGTAAAGACTAATGAAGTTGTCCTTTGGTATTTTATTATTTGTGTTTTCTATTTTGGTTTATTTCTTTTATTAACTGTTTCAAACCAACAGCACATAATGTTCTTTAGCTATTAGCTACTTCAGAAGCTAAGCGGCTATGGTTGGAGAAATGAAGTGTGTTGGTCAGTTTTTGCTGCAATCGTAATGCATAACAAATAACCCCAAGATGTCAGTGGTTTATAGCCATAAACACTACGAGGCCTGACAATTAAGTTCGCGAACTCATCCTAGAAAAAGTGCTACACACTGCATTGCTGAATATCACTAGGGTCACCTTTGAAGTACTCCCCTTGGGAGGCTATGCACCGATACCAGCTCCTAGTCCACCCTTCAAAGCAGCTTTGGAACTTTTTCTGGAATGGCCATCAGAGCTGTCGACTAATGACCCTTAATGTCCTGAATGTCATAAAAATGTCTTCCTTTTAGTATTTTCTTTATCTTCAGATAAAGAAAAAAGACATTGGGGGCCAGGTCAGGTGAGTAGGGAGGGCGTTCCAATACAGTTTGTTTACTGGCTAAAAACCCCCTCATGGACAGTGCTGTGTGAGATGGTGCACTGTGATGCAAGAGCCATGAGTTGTTGGCGAAGAGTTCAGGTTGTTTTCATCTAACTTTTACACACAGCCTTATCAGCACTTTCAAATAGTAAACTTCATTGGCTGTTTATCCAACTGTACAAATTCATAATGAACAATCCCTCTGATACCAAAAAAGGTTAGCAACATCGTTTTGACTATTGATTGGGACTGATGGAACATTTTTTTGTCATAGGGAATTGGCTGACTTCCATTGTGCATTTTGATGCTTTGTTTCAGGGTCATGTTGGTACACCCATGTTTCATCACCAGTGATAACGCGGCCCAAAACATCGTCTTGCTTCTCCAAAACGTCTTGGCAAACTTTGACTCTCCTTTGCTTTTGTTCATCGGTGAGCTCCTTCAGGACCACTTTTACACACACCTTTCTCATGTCAAGATTTTCAGTTAAGAGTTTCCTGACTGTTTCTCTATCCATGTTTACTTGGTCTGCTATGTTTCTCACAGTCAGCCAATGATTTTGATGTACAATTTGATGAATTTTTGCAATATTTTCATCAGTTTTGCTCATTACTGGCTGCCCTGACTTCTCTTCATCAATGATGCTTTCTCTCCCCTCAGAATAATGTTTAATCCGTTTGTACACTGTTTTCTTCATGGCATTATCCCCATAAACTTCGACTAACATGTTCCTGATTTCACTTCTTCTCTTTCCAAGTTTAATAAGAAATTTAATGTTTGTTTGTTGCTCTAATTTAAGCTCTGGCATTCGCATGATGGCACACAAAAACACGCAACAACAATAATGCACACCATTCAGCAAGACACCACCACGCATCAACAGAAACACAGCTGTGAGACACAGAAGTACTAAGGTTATGAAACCTTACCGAGTTGTTTGTATAGTGCTGCCAATGTAAGTGCACAGTGGCAAGTTTGAGAACTTAATTGTTAGATCTCATATGTCTTGTGGTTTGGCTTTGCTTCGTGCTACAAGATGAATTAGGTCTGTTCAATGTGTGTATATTTAATAATTGCTATGGTTATCATAGGAAATACTACATATTAGGTGGCTTCTCACAGTTCCGGAGGCTAGAAGTTCAAGATCAAGGTACAGAAAATTTGGTTTCTTCTGAGACCTTTTTCCTTGGCTTGCAGATGGCTGCATTTTGCTGTGTCCTCACTGTGTCCTGTCCTCTGTGTGTAAGCATCCTTGGTATCTCTGTATGTCTGAATATCCTCTTTTTCTGAGGACACAAGCCAGATTGGATGAGGGCCAACCCTAAAGGCCTCATTTTAACTTAATCACAACTTGAAAGACCCTGTTTTCAAATATAGTTGTGTCCTGAGGTACTGGGAGTTAGTGCTTCAATGTATGAATTTTGGGGGGACAAAGTTCAGCCCATATAAATGTATCTTCTCATTCTAGGACCTGGGGCTAAGTGGGGACAGAAACACAGCATGCCTCTTAAGGCCTCTGCTTGAAACTGACACGATGTCCCTTCCCTCCACATTCCATTGTTTAAAATAGGTCAATGACGAAGCCCAAAGTCAATGGGATGGGGGAACTATATTCCATCCAAACGCAAGCTGTGGGATGAATGGGTAGGGAAGGAAACACTGAGTACAAACAATGCAATTCATTACAGAGTAGTAGCAAATCTTTTTCCAGACATTTTGTTAAAGGAAGTAGAGGGATGGAGTAGTTGCTAGATGGGGACACCTATTTCCACAAACATGTAAATGCTGTGTAACAGACAGGTTTTATTGATGGTCTCTCAAAACAAACCTCCTGATGGCATGGAATGGAATAGGAATGCCCTTCTTCTCCAGCCACACTTGGCTCCTTGGTGATTCCTAACTGCCCCTTCTTTGCTCACATTGTTGTCTCTGCTGAATGCCTTTCCCTGTTTTCCTTTTCCTGGATGACTGAACTTATCCTTCAAGACTCAGTTCAAAAGTCTCTTTCTCTGTGATGCTTCTGTTTCCCAGAGACAAAGACGACTTTTCCTTTTCTGTTTTCTCACAGGACCCCTGTTTTAGCTTTTATTATTTTTTAAATTATAACTTTCTGTAACTCAGATATCAACTTCTCTCTTATTATTTGAGTCCAGCATCATTACAATCAGTATCTGGGCCCACAAGGATGCAAGGTTCAGCACTGCTTTGGGCTCAAAAATTGAAATGGCTGTCACCACAATAAAACCCCAAATGATAACCACCACCATCATGTACTACATGGAAACAAAACTAACAGTAGAAATTCAAGTTCACTTATGTAAAAGGTTTAAGAGAAAAGTTGATTTTGGAGGGGAGGTGGAAGAAGAGTTTATGTCATACTTCAAGGCAAATAGCTACAGAAATCCCTTCTAGACATTTCTGCTCTCACTTCAAATTTCTTCTTGGCCTTTGGGGATTCTTTCACTGTCCAGCATTGCCCAGTTCCTCTGGCTTTTGCATTTGTACAGTTCCATTCTGTGATATATGTGATGCTCCCTGGAGTTGTACATTGTGGCCTGGGGCCAGTTGTGTCTTCTCCCTTGCACATCTCTCCTTGGGACCCTTGGTTGCTGTTCTCTGTTATGCAGAACAATTCAGCTTGCTCTATTTCGTCCTCCATCTGTATAGTGGTGCTCAGTTCTGGAGAGGGACAACAGGATCCACTGACTTTAGAAGGAGTTTTAGTGACCATTTAGTGGTTACTTTAGAATGTCCTTTGGTGGACCTATACCCTAAGGGGCCCATCAAGGCATTTCCCAAACCAAGGTGATATCCTCTTATGAGAAATTCTTATTGTAGGTCTTAGGATACTGTGCTTTTCTCCAGATCGCTACAGCTATTCACTTGGCTGTCTTCCTTGCTAGACTATGACATTCTTTAATGCAGGAATTTTACTCTATTCATTTTTGTATTCCAACATCTATGACAGTTCCTGAAACATAGTAAGGGCTTCAAAAATGTTGCCTGACTACTTGTTCTTTGTTTTAAATTATAATCAGGAAGCCAATAGAATGTGAATCAGAAACTAGTAAATGTGTTTCCACATTCCCAGAACTGAACTGCAACACTGTTGTATTATCCTGAACCTGATCTACATTGAAACAAAGCTGCTTCTTCCTCTTCTTCTTTTTTCTTTTGATGTCTTCATTTTTCAAATTGTTAAGTTAATTGGGGTGACATGGGTTAGTTAGAATTACATAGGTTCCAGGTGTACAATTCTACAATACATCATCTATGTGTTGTATTATGTGCTCATTACCCAGAGTCAGTTCTCTTTCCATCACCATATATTTGACCCTGTCCCTTCTCTCCAACTTCCCTCCCCCAATCCCCTCAGATAATCACTAAACTATTGATTGTGTCCATGAGTTTTTGAAACAAAGTTTCTTGATATTTTAATTGGAAATCAGTTAGAATTGCTTACTGGCTTCAACCACAGATAAACTGAAGCACTGCTGAACTCAAAGTGAAACTAATTTGAAAAACGTACTGGTTTATTCTCTAGTTACTTAGTAAGGTACTTGGATATCCTATGAATATTAAATTGCCATTTTGTTGACAGTGGATCTAAATATATTAGGTGAGATCTTTTCCTGCTTCTTCCAGTGAGATCACAGGACCTCATAAGATCCTCTAACCTAAGGGAAATTATTCCAAGGCTTGCCAAAATATTGTAGATAGTCTTACTTCTCTGTCCCTTCTATTCAATTCATTCATTCCATGATTCCTTATTGACATAAGCCCATGCTAGAATAAGATGAAAATGAATTAGTGAGGAAATAAGGAGATGGGAACAGTGGATTTATTTTTTGGTGGGGTGTGTTGGAAAACAAATAAAGATAGAAAAAATAAAGCAAGGGAAACCTTTGTATTTGAGTATGTGCTCCAAAATCTTACTCATTTTGTTAAATGATATTAAAAACTTTAATAAATTTAAAGCAGAATATTTGGAAGTGATGGCAATAATACATAGTTAAATTGGATCTGATAGAATGAATTATGAGGGGAAAAGCTTTGCATTTAAATTTTACCATCTTTTTTTTCCTTCCTGATTTATGAAATATCTACATTGGTTTACTATTCAAAAACACGATTTCCCCCACTTCAGTTATTTGAGTTTCCTTGCAAGGCACACTAAAATTCAGCACACACTAAAAAAAGTTGTGTGCTCTAATTTGGCTGTATGGATCAATCCATAGAAAACATTTCTTAAAAGTGTTTTCCTAATATTAAAAAATAATACAAATGGCTCCAAATAGTCTCACTTTGATGAAATTCCACACTGTCTTATGTGTCCTCACAATCTGGTGATAATCCCCTTATTTTTCACATAATTTTATTAGAATTTAGAAAATGTTAATTAGTTATCCACTGATCTTAGTGGAAGAAGATTTAAAAAAAGTAGTATTAGGTAACAGTCTCATAGGGTATGAAGGTAACACCACAAGGGGGTACTATAATTTTATCAAATTTTTCCTGGTAAGTTTGCTCAGATGGTGAAATGATTAGTCTGCCGAGTTAATTTTAATATGTTAATACATCACAGCAAGTTGGGAACGTAAATAAAATGATACAATTATTATACTTTTATGGGAATGTAGAAAGACTAAGGTCATCTGCAGATTATATTAAAGCTACATTTAGACTTACTGGGTTGAAAATTCAGCATTCTTTAAAGAAAGCAGATACCTGATGTGGGCATTTTGTGACCTTTGAGAAAAGAATCAAGGTTGAATTGTGTAGGTCTTGATGGGGTTCTTAAATAACTCTCTGGTCTCCCCTCTACATGCAGCTAGGATCAAGCCTTTCGATATTAATTTCGAAATTAGTGTTGCAACATAGAAAATGTTGTGGTATGTTAATCCTGGATGGGATTTTTTTGAAAGGACATTTAATCATAGAAGACTTTTAGTTTCTTAATATGCCTCCAAAAGTGAGGTAAATTTTGTTTGGTAATAAACTTGAGTGCATTGTAGTTCCTCTTAGTTGGACAATTCTCTTTTATTTAAATGGAAATCTTTAAAGGAGCTTAGATGGCCAAAGGAATATATATATATATATATATATATATATATATATATATATATATATATATATATATAAAACATTCAGGTACTCTATGTGTTTCTGTGCTAATTTTAGTAGCTGTTGCTCATTTGCTGAGTAAGGCAGACCAGGACTATTTGAAATAAACTAGTGATTCATCTATGTGGAAGAACAAATATGTGTTTACAGACTACAAATAGGACGCCTAGGTATCCTATCTTTTGTCACATACTTATCTGGTGGCATGTTGGGCCAATATTTAGTATCTTGTTAGGATTAAATGAGATAATGTGTAAACTGCCTAGCATAGTAGCTGGGACAATGATGAGGCAACGCACAGTCTTAGGGCTGCTGGAGACCTCCTTGTTTCTGTCTTGTGGCTCTCAATCTAACTGCAAAATTCAAAGTTAGAAAATTGCTTCTGTGTCTCCACCTTTCAAATATGTACAAGTGTTGTGTTAGAATTTAGTGGCTAAAAAGCACAGCCATTTTTCTTGACATTCAATAATCTAAATTTTAAGAATTTATATTTCATTCCCCCACAGGACTAGATACAGCCATTTTTATTTTGTATTTAAAAACAACTCATACACCTTTTGAAGTCCCTTAAATTATCTTAGTCTATAGGAGGTTGCATGGAGTGAAGAGAGGTAATTATGGGCAAGGGCCTGGGCAGGGAGAGGGTGATGGAGTCAGCATCATAAGGCCAGAGGAGGGACACCTTTTCTGGAATCTCCTAAGTCAGAACTAGATTCTTCCCTGCCCTCATCTGCCACATCCAATTGGACACTGTGAACAAAGTATTTACTTCCTAATAATCTCAAAGTCTATTCCCTTCTCTTTTTCAACTGCTGCTGTCTTGGTTCAGGTTCTCACTCTCTGCAGCCTAGGCTGCTATAACGTGGTAAATTGCTGTCCTGGAATACAACAAAATACTGTCCTGGACGACTCTAACAAGTATCCTTCCATTCCTCCATTCTAGCCTGCCTCAATTGAATGTCCACCCTGTTGCCAGGATTTTTCTAAAATGCAAACTTGATCATGCCTATTCCTGTTTTTTAAAATCCCACACTGACTCCCCATCAGCTCCAGGATAAAATCTCCGTGCCTTAGCTGGCATCCAAGATTCTTTGTGATCTGGAATATGCCCACTTGTTCAGCTTCACTTATTACAGCTCCTTTTCTTGTACTCTTGACACCAGCAATATATCCTGGAACTTACCAGCTTTTTGATCTCATGTTCCTTTACTGTGTAGTTTCCTGAACTTGAAACGTTCTTTCCCTCAATTCTGTGCCTTTATACTCAAGGTCTTGATGGTGGATGCCATCTTTCCTTGGTGCCTGATTTAAATGGTATCTAATACCTCTGTTGGCCAGAGACAATCTGCCTGCTTCTGGTTTCAAAGCCTGTGCCTTGTTTTGGGATATTCACAGTGTTCGTTGTTTTCTGTACTTCTGCCTTTAAAAATTTGATGATTTTTATGAGTCATGTAAGAACTAATATTTCTAAATCCCACTGTAATTTTATAATATCAAAAGTCTTAATCATACAGTAAAAATCACAGAGATAATTTCTACCAAGTTAGAGGCTGTTGTCTTATGTTCATTGGTAAGAGACAGCCTATTTTATTTTTTAAAGTCTTTTAAAATATTTCTTTGGGTGAGGGGACATCACACTTCTATTCATTGTAGAGACGTATTTTTAATAGTACAGAAGTCTTTTGTTTTTCTACACCCATCATGCCATGAATTCATAGGGAGTGAGTTCCAGCAGCTCAGGCTCCTTTCCACAGGTTCTCATGAAGTGTGCTGCTCTGGGCAGAGCAGGCTGCACTTCAGTTGAACCCAGGTACCTTTCTCTTTGGTTTTCTTTTATTTTTGATCATTTTTCTTCACACGAATCAGGAAGCTATCTGGGCTCTGGGAGTGCTTGGTATGCTCAATATGTGCATTAATTCTCTTGGGGAGAATCTTACCTTTTGTTTACAACAATGCCAACTCTTCCAGTTTTGCCATGGTAACATTTGTGGGGCATTCCTTTTTGAACAGTGCCCTTTGAACAGACATCCCTTGATGTCTACATCCTTTCTTGTAGATTTGCATGTAAGTGGCCAAAGGAACAAATCCATGTTTTCTAAAAGGCCTAGAGAACATGTACTGGGTGCCTCTTCTCTTTCCCTTTGCATTGGTCATTTTGGTGAATTACTGGCTGAAGAGAAGTGACAGCCTGTTTTATTTTAGAATGTTCCTAAGGGTAAGGAGATGATGAAGAGAATGGAAAGAAGGGAGAAAAAATAGGTAGAAAGTGAGAGGTGATTAAATAAAAGCACTTGAAACTCAAATACCTGTTTTTGAATTTCTGTGGAGTTTTCATAAATACCACAAGGTTATTTTTGTTTATCTGTGTGAAATTTTAATTAGAAGAAGAATATAGTAATATATTTTTGAAGCAGAAAATACATAGGAATAAAAAAGTACTTCAGATAATTCTCAATTTCTATTTAGCAAGAGCTGATATAAACAGAAATAATTGGAGTGATAAAGTCTAACCGGTACTAATAAACTTGACTAAAAGCCAAGAACAGCACAGCCAAGACACTTATGTTCATATTTAAATTACTCAAGTGCTTAATTGTATAATTTCAATTTCAATTACCAATGCCCTCACTTTTAAAATTAGTCCTTTGAGTATTAGCTGTGTGATGTTGTTATTAAAGTTGAAAACCTGCTATTACGGTTTAGAGGATTATTGCAAAGTTGTTGGCATATGTCTTGTTTAATAAATATGTTTAATTGTGCATATAATCTGGTAATTTAATAATAATGAATTATATTTTACAGAAATGTAGATTGACTTAAAAAATTACTTTTTAAGATTTATTTTCCAGAGGATATATTTTACTATAAAAATACCCAAGATACCTTTTGTACATATATACTCTTGTAAATGGTAAGACTCAATAGAGATATTTACATTAAACCCCCCCCCCCCCATATAAAAGAAGTTGAGAGTAAGGAAATGAAGTTCAGTTAACAAGGAAGCGATGTTTACATTTAATGCTTTCTCAGTTTGTCTTAACCCTAGAATACTAAAAGTATGAATAAGTAGTCCATAAAGTAGATTCATGTATTTTTACTCCATGAGGCATTTTCTCCATTTAGTTATGAACTCACAGCTGCTATTAATGTGAATGAGCTAAAGGAGTCATGAAAGTTTCTTGAGCTCATCCTGAATTATGGTGGGCAAAACCATCTGACTGGTATTACATTGTTCTGGTTGTCTCTATTGAATGATAGGGAAAAATATATATCAGAATAAGAAGTTTCAGAATTTTAGAATTCAAGTGTATTTTCTTTTCTAAATTATATTGGCCTCTCAGTTGACTCTTAGATGAAGTCTACATCAAGAAGGTTTGCTTTATTGAATTTTGCCTTCATTCAGTGGGTGAAGGAATGGAGGGAGTAAAGGTTTCTTCACCTTTTGTAAGAGAACACATAACTAATGATAGAGGAAGGACTAAAATCCAACTCTAATAAAAATATCAATTGATAGATTACCTGATTTGTTTCAATATATTGAGAGGAGATTAAGAGCATTTTCAGAAAATTTGAGTATAAGTTTGTGATGGGTCCGCATAAACTGTTAAGCAACTAAAAAAAAAAAGTAATTATTACCTCTATGGAAAACATTAAGTTGTACTAGAAAAGAAATAAATTATACCATGAGACTCAGTTTTAAATAATATTTACATGATTTTGTTAATTTAAATACTGATGGTTGATTTAACCAAAAATCTGTTACAACTGTGTTGGCAGGAGGAGGTAAGAGGGAAGTGTGTGTGTGTGTGTGTGTGTGTGTGTGTGTGTGTGTGTGTGGTAAGTGGGTGGGGTAGATAATGGTATAAAGGTGATAAATTCTCATTTAAATCTAAATAAAGAAATACAGATGTACATATTAGAAGAAAGAGCTAAAAGAATTTTAAGTGTTGTCTTTGGGGAATTGGAGTTGAGAGTGTATTGGAGTTCAAAAATATGCCTGCAAATTCTTTAATACTCTTTAAGAGGTAAGCTCATATTCCCTTTCATCAAGTGGGAGCTGGACTCAGTTACTCTCATTTAACAAATAGAACAAAGCTGAGTGATAGTATGTGACTTCTCAGACTAAGTCATAAAGGTTATTGGGGCTCTCTCATTTTGCTAGTTTTGGGTAAAATTAGCTACCATGTTGTAAGGACACGGAAGCAGTTATATAGAGAGGTCTACATGGTGAATGACATGTAGGTGCAATAGCAAGGAGCTCAAAGTCAAGAATCTGGGGTAGTGGCTATGCATGGGTCTATGTCATTTAGTGGTATACTGAGTCATCATTTTCTAAGATGAAAAATGGAGACTTTCAGATCCTAAAGCACACATTCTGAATATTGCCCTGTATTTTAACTTCTTGATTGTCCCTATAAAACTTGGATGGTAAACAATTCTAAATGGACCTCAATTAAGATTTCTAAAATTAAAGTAGAACAGATTATTTAAATGCTCTCAGTAAATGTTATGTGGCCTCCTAGGATATAATTAATTACTTAGTTAAATGATTGGTTGTTTATTTAAAAATATTGAACAGATATTCCTAGCACCAAGATCAATAGTTTATTTTTCTTCTACAAGGTGAATTTTTCTGTGTACCCTTCCTTGGAGGGAGAGGCCCTTTGGTATTTTAATTTTATGGTTAGAGGTGGGTGTGTTCTGTTGGGCTTTTCCCTTTGGGAAGGTCCTAGGCCTGGTCACCCGTCCCTCAAACACCACCGCATTGCAGCCCAAGCAGATGGTAAACGTCTAAAGAGTTTGACAGGACAAAAGCTGATTTTGGCACTTGCTTATATTTCTGGATTCCCCCTTCCACTTTACTTTTGTCTTCTGGGGTGTCCTTATTTTCATATCAGTTCCGTTATGCATTTGAGTTTATTTGAAATTATTATACTCAGCATTTTTAGTCGTTTGCAATAGGAGAATTACTCAGGATCTTTTCTCTGTTCTATTGGCAAGGAGTCTGATTTAGGTTGGCCAAAGTTTGTAAACAGATGGGTCTGTGATAAACATTAGAAAAACAGATTCCATAGTTGAGATGAGGAAGCTCAAGAAAAACTACTCATAATGAGCTGTGGCAGGTGTTATTGACACCCGGCCCATATTCTATCAGCCCACCTGCGTTTGTCTGCCACTAAGATTAGTCCTGGACGTTCAGAGCTTCTCAACTTCACATTCTCCTCCTGAGGGCTTTGGATCTGCAGAAGCTGGGTTAGGCATAGGTGCAGCTTGTAAAGGTGGAATTGGTTCTCGGTTTATCTCTCAGCCAATGAGGGTGGGATTGGTAGATAAAGGCCACGTCTCCCAGCCCTCAGGTGTGCAAGTTTTGAGGCCTGTTGCCAGAGTGTCTCAGAGGGTCCCAGCAACACTGTGTTCCAGCTGTTTGTCAGGTATCCTTATTGATGCACCTTTATGTGGCTTCTCCTCGCACTCCACCCCCATCCCACCCCCACCCCCCGAACTTCTTTACTTGTGCCTTCTGGCACCATTTCTCCCATCACCTACCTGTAGCTTTATCTCAGGATCTGCTTTTCAGGGAACCCTAAGGCGCCATCACATGAATATAATGGAATCAACCTCCATGGATTTTTTTAAGCCTAAGAATCCTCCACATTAGTTTTCTTTGTTAAAATACTGAGCCTACTTCGTCGCAGCAGGATGGGTAAACTAGGAAGTCAAACGGCACTTGAAGAGTTGGAGAACCAGTTTTATTATGCTGGAGGGCTCAGAGCAATTACAGTCTCCAAAGTCTGAGCTCCAACAGGGGGGCTGACTGATGCACTAAGCAAGCAGGGTTACAGAAGCTAAATGCATACAATAGGCAACTGGTGGAAGGAAGGCAGAAGTGGGAGTTCACACAATTTACATTAAACAGTCTACAGGATTTACATTAAACAGTTTTGTTAGTAATGGGAGTTAACAGACAATATGGACCAATTTTGTCAGCAATTTTCCATTTCAGCTTCTCTTTGAATTTAGCTTTAAATAAAAATAGATTAACCTCCTGATAACCATTTTGGATTAATTTGTGAAATGTGGTATTTTTGTGGACTATCCTCATTTAAAAAAATGCTAGAAGTGCTGATAAAGCTACCCTGTGCCAGTTTTCTCTGATATTTTAATTTAATATTTGTCTTTTAAAAAGTTTTCAAAGTATCCCACACTATTATATTAAACAACCTGTAAAATATGTGACAAGTCTTTCTAGAAATTTTCATAGGTGCAGGGATTAAAAAGATGAGAAAAAGAGTAAGAATAAATGTTAATTCAAACCTCTATAAATTAGGAAAAGACTTTGTATTAATGTTGGTAAGGGTTCTACCCACTACATATGTTTGTTGTTCTTTTGTTTAACCTCTCATACATATTTTATTGAACACAGAAGTGCTTTCATTTTTGTGTTAATTTTGTGGCCTTTTTTTGTACTTATCATTGCAGATCCAAAGTTCCCAAAGGTACCTTCCATTGAGGAGTTTTCAGAAGTTTCCAAAGTTGAAATAATTGAAACTGATTATATGTGCAAATAGCTTTGATTTTGTTAGACAGTTATTGGCAATTTGAGATTTTCTTGGTGATGCTGGAAGAACTTTTGAGCAGTTTGGGGTGTCATGGAAGGGCAGGATAGCAGAGTGGAACATCATGACCCTTGAATTCAAGACCTCATCCCAGGCTGTTGCTGTGTACACCTGGGTAAATGTTCTTTTCTCATCTGGAAAACCCACTTTCCAAGTTAGTTATGAGGGTTAAATGAGATCATCCATAGAAAGTACCAAATAGAGTGCCTGGCATATAATAGAGCTCTGTAATGCTTGCTTATTGTAAGGCAGAAAACTTTAAGTAATCTGAACAGGATGGATATTTTCTATTTCTATTCAGGCATAAGGAACTCCAGTTTCTTAAGAAATGTGATCTTGAGTTATAACTTTACAGGGGAACTTTTCAGACTTCTTTAGTTTAGTGCACTAACATATCATTCTGTAATTTGTTTTTGCTCTTGAAACATCTAGTCCTGAAGCGTGGCTTGCCCCTCAAATTGTAATTTTAACTCTGGCATCATTTCTAAAATAGTTTTGGCTTTGAGGTTGTATTCTAAACACTGTAATAGCACATGTTTAATCCACCACATTCCTTTTGAAAACTCATTCTTGCCTTAGTTCCATGATAAGTATTTTATTTCAGGGTTCTACTGGATACTGTACCAAAATTCTTTGGAGTGGCTCACAAATGTCATTTTTGTCTCCCTCAAATTTTGAGGTTCCACATGGCTCAGTTTTGGAGTGGTGTCATATTTGCAGAAACACAGTTTAGCTATTAAGAGTAATAATTAAGGTATTAAAAATTGATTCCAATATAATCATTTCCTCTGTAAAATATGTTGATTAGTGCTCATCACAGGATGAGTGCTTGCAGCTAGTAAGCTTCATTCTTAGGCACCTTTGTTCTCATTATTAGACTTAAATACTTACCATGAGTTAAGTCTGTTCTCAAGCCCGTTTTACTTGATATTAAAACTATGTAATGTGGTTAAATATTATATAGACTAATGAACAATGAGTATATAAGTAGAGTTGTTTCTGTGAAAAATTACATTGACTACTTTAGAAAAACTCAAAGGCACATCACTGAAAATGTTAACTTAGATGTTTAATATTGGGGAATATCACAAATCTAAAAGTGTTCTATTCTTAGTTGCTGTGCAAATGTCTTTACATCCTTGCTGTACTTTAAGTAAATGTACTGTAAATCATAGGCAGTGTATCTTTGGTGCATTTCATGCAAAAAAAAAGTGTGATACTCCAGTTGGTGGGCTTATACTAAATGAAAATCTTGGTTCTATATCAAAGTTTGGTGGTAACAAATATTTTATAGCAAATGATTGATGGCTTGGAGGGTGGGAAAAAAATCAAGATGTATACATATTGGGTAGTAGAAAAGAGAAATTACCCATTGAACAACTTGCTGATTAGTAATCTATAGGTGAGTGAATCATTTATCAAAATATTTTATTGATATTTTTACAATCTTGCTAAATAGGCCCAAAGTATATATGTTGCTTATAAAAACAATGACACAAAAGTAGAGAGTGCATCATTGAGATTCAAAGAAACATCACATCAGTGGCTTGCAGCCTTCCTTCCATCTGGAGCCTAAATATTGCCACTTCATGTTATTGACCAACCAGCAAATCCTAGAGCATTTAAAAGTATGAATTGTTTGTCTTTACTGGGTTACTACAGCTCACAAAATATGGCATGGATGAACTCTGAACAAATAATATGTTTTTTATTAAGTTACATTTTTTTTTAAACTACCTGAAAACAATACTGAAAAAAAACTGTGTTCTAGTTCTCTTCTGAAGACCATGTAGGAGATAGAAATACTGTGTTTTCCTTAGCAGATATAACATCATTAATCTAGTCAATGGGTTAAGGAATTCTGAAATGTTTATAGAATAATACAAGAGAAAGTTTTTTACTTATTTTGGAAACAATTGAAGATAAAAATGTAGGTAGGACAGAATTGAGTCACTAACATATATATTATTTATAATAGAGTATTGGAGTAGAATAGTTTTCAGTTCAGCATATACTGCATTTTTGAGAAAACTGGCCTGAACTTGACATCTACTGTAGAGAATCCAAATGTATAAGAAGAAAATCAAGGATATTGCTTGTTGGCTGATCCCAAACAAATCATGGATTCTAGTGATTTTTAGGATTGAGGGTGACAATTTGTTGTAAAGTGCAATTGTAAGTGGTGTAGAAATCATACATGCTATTAATAAAAGAAGAAAAGATGGAGCTGAATGTGAAGATAAGATAACAAATCCAAAGGCAACGTTTACTCATGTTGTAGTCCCCAAAAATGCCTCTTTGTAGTATACTGGACCACAACCTGAACTGACAACAGTCAACAATATGGTACATAAACATGGAGGACCTACATGTGAAAAATAGTATTCCATCCTCTAACAAATTAATATTAGATTTTTAAAAATGAATGTATATGTAAATTTTAAGGTACAATAAAATAAGTATGGATTTAAGAAAATATTTTTATCCCTGAATTAATTGTTTTTTGTTTAAAAGTTAACCTGTCAACCACCAACTCTGAATCAGATAATAGAATTTTGATGTTATATTCTTAAATATTCCCACTTTTAGCTTGATTCTTCTCAAATTGGATTCACTAGTACAGATGGAAGCTGGAAAAGATAACAAAGTATTATCTATTTGGTACTGAGGGAGAGTTTACAGGCATCCAGAATTGGGAAACTCAGCCCCAGCATATTCCAAATGACATAGTAACTCCCTCATAGGCCAAGAATAAGGTGACCATCTAAGTGTTGTGTGTGACTTGAAGCTGTTATAGTGACCCAGATCCCCTAAACTGCACTTCCTACACCAGTCAGTTAAGTAAGTACATACTCATACACTTGGGAACTGAGAGTTTATAGGATAGGCCCAAAGTAGCTATACTTGAAAATTTGACCAATGCATTGACACTATGTGTACCATATCTGAAACTGTACATTCTTCAGCTGCAGTTCTGCTGTGATAATAACAGGTGAGGTCAGGAATGATGGCAGTTTTGTGAGCCAGTAAAAATCTTACAGGATTATAAATCTCAGTGTATATGTAAGTTTTATGTGCTCCTGTTTTGTTATGTTTTATCTTCCACCCCCACCCCCCATCACCCTTTGGCTATTATGGAGTTAAGAGGGAATCCCTTGTGGATTGCGTGAGCTTCAGAGAAATGCAAGCAAAGACAAAAAAGACTTGGTTCTCTGTTCTTACTGTCTATATGAACACCCACCCACTGTTCTCTTTTCACAGTGAACAGGGCCTAACATACGTTACAAACTACAGAGCTTCAATTAAGTGATTCATTCAATCATTCTGTTTTGGTCATTGTGTGGAATTGACAGAAAGTTTTCCTCTTGCTCCCAGAAATTTCTGATATTCCTTTGGGAGAACTAAATAAAGACACTGTATTAAGAGGAACATTAAGAAACCTGACAAATGAGAACAACAGACAGCAAGTCAGCACATGTTCAAAGGGAAGTAACTACAACCTCTGTCACTGCAGTTTCAAAAAAATTCCTCTTCTCAGATGATTAATAAAATGCTCACATACTTTCTAATGTGTTTTTTCTCATGACATGATGCATTTTAATAGGCACATTTGTGGGGTAGTGGGTTTTTCTTTTTATAAAGATCTGAATCATAAGATGGAATATCTATTTGAGTTTTTTTGGTTGTTTTAAAATGTAATATTGAAATATAACTGGTAAAACTGTCACTAATAGCTAATCCTCATCCTCTAGTTTTGGATCAGAATAGCAAGCTACTTCATCATTACTGTTACAGGTATGAAATACAGTTGGCAATATGGCTGCATCTCTTTGGGTTTAAAGGAATGAAGAATACAAAAAAAAAAAGCCAAGATCAATTACTGTTTTTCTACATCAGTGTGCAACCTTGTTAATATCATGTCACTCTTTCTCTTCCCCTTTGTTTTCAAGGTCTTCAGTTTCATTCCATTATAGCCCTAACTGTTACTGTAACCTTGGCTTTTGGTTCTAAGGAACTTCTCTACTGGGCTGGGCAGTTGTTGATAGGCACTCAGTAAATGTTGTTGAATGAATACATTGGATCTCATTTTCTTTTCTTAGCATTTCTCCCACAGCCCATCCTACCTACCTGTTTTGCTTTTCTCTGTACCTTACTGGCATCTCCAGTCATTCTAGTACCCTGGTAACATCTGATCTATTTGATAGAATTCTGTGATTATCCATTTCAACAATGCCCTCTCTAGTACCTGTGATCTATTATAGATACTTTACCTTTTGTAGTTTATTAGGATTTCTTCTCTCTTTACCTACCTCACTGTTACTATATAGACACAGACACACACACTCACATGCTTTGCCTCCTAACCCCGTAGTGTGCAGTTAGCAGCAGCATACCCCAAGCCCTGGCCTTCCCTCTGTTCTTTTCTAGTTAATACTTGCTGTAAGTAACTTTGACCTCTGAAGAGCCACTAGACCACCAAGCAGGATTCCATGTTGTATATCTGATACGTTATTTCATAGCCCTTACAGCTTTCATGTTTTTCTAACCATCTCAGAAGATGTTTCTTTTCTCTCTCAAGCTGATTTCTATATTTTGGAACCCCAGCCCTATACTTAGTCATATTCACTGCTTCCTTGAAATCTTCTTCCACTATTTCAACTTACATTGCCCTTGGCTTTACATTTAATATTTCTCTTCTGATTTTTTCTCTCCCAAACTGAGTCATTAATTAATTCATTAATTTATTGAGTATACTTTTTTAAAGAGATGCTGCCCCTCATCTGTTTGGTTGAAATAAGAAGGTGTAGGCTAAATGCTTGACTTATTCCTGTTGTTTTCAAAATAATGAATTAGTTTCTTATGCTCTGAAGATGGCCAATTAATTTCTTTAAAAATTTATTTTATAAACTTGATTGAAATGTATTTGATAGGTTTCTATTCTTACTGAAGCTCAAGTTATTCCAGGTTTGGCCAGTGGGCGCTTTAAATGGGCTCGTGAGTCTTTTGTGTATAACCCTAATAGTCTTTGATAGCTTTCTTGGTATCTGAGGTAACAAAACATTTAGGCTCATTTTATTTATTTCCCATTAAAGACTTAAAGTCAATCATTTCTTCAAGAAGCCCTATTTTTGAGAATTTCATCACCATGATCTCAGCACTAGGGGATTTCATTGCTATGTTTCATTGTATCATTCTATAAAATGCCTGCTGAAATTTTGATTGGGGTTGCATTGAATTTGTAGATCAGTTTGGGGAGAATGAACATCTTAACAACATTGAATCATCTGGTATATCACATCACTTATTTAGGCCTTTTAAAATTTTTCCCTTTGAACCCTATAGATTTTTTTGTCAAATTTATACCTATGTATTTCTTTCTCTTTGATGTTATTGTAATTGGTATTGTTCAATTTTATTAAAAAAAAAACCTCATTTTTGTATATTGACCTTGCATTTTATAAGCATGTTAAATTCATTCATTAGTTCTAGTTGCTTTTAAAAATAAAATCCATAGGATTTCCTATATAGATGGCAGTGTTGTCTCTGAATAAATAGTTTTACTTGTATTTTCCAATCTGGATGTCTTTTATTTATTTTTCCTTGCCTTATTCACTGCCTAAAAACCAACAGTATAACCTTGACTAGAAGTTGTGAGAGTGGACATCTTTGCCTGGTGTCTGATCATGGGGCAAAGTATTCATTAGTCATTTTAATATTAATTGTACCATGAGATTTAAGCTTACATAGATGTCCTTTATGAGAATGGGAAAATTCTCCTCTTTTCCTAGTTTGCTGAGAGCTGTTCATCAGGAATGAAGGTTGAATTTTATTGAATGCTTTTTCTCCATCTATTGACATGATGATAGGTCTTAGTTTGTTAACATTGATTGATATTTGAATATTAACCTTGCATTCCTGGGGTAAAATCCACTTGGTCATGCTATATTACCCATTTTATATATTGTTGAATTAGATATGTTAAAATCTTAAGAATTTTTGCATCTGTGTTCAAGAAGGATGTCAGTTTATAATTTCTTTGTCTAGTTTTGGTATCAGGGTAATGGTGGATTCATAAAATGTATTGGGAATGAGCCCTCTTCAATTTACTCCTGGAAGAATTTATATAGAATTCATAGTACTTCTTTCTGAAGATTTTGGTAGAATTTACCAGTGAAACTATTTGGGCCTGGAATGTTCTTTGTGGGAAAGATTTTAACTACAAATATGTCTATATTTTAATAGACATATTATTAAGGTTATCTATTTCTTCTGAGTGAGCTTTGGTAGTTTGTGCCTTTCAAGGAATTTGTCTAAGTTGTTGAATTTATTGGCATCAACTTATTTACATTTTTTATTCTTTTCATATATGCAGGATCTGTAGTGATGTCACTGTCACCTTTCATTCCTGATATTGATAATTTGTTTATTCTCTCTTTCTCCTCATCAGTATTGTTAGTAGATTTCTGAGAAAAGAAGATTACCAGGGATAAAGAGAGTTATTTCATAAATAAAATAATGAAGGTATAATTTGTCAAGAGGATAGAACAATCTTAAATGTTTATGTACCTAATAACAGATACTCGAGATACACAAAGCAAAAATTGATAGAAATGCAAGAGAAATAGACAAATTGACCACCATAGCTAGAGATTTCATTACTTCTTTGTCATTGATAGAACAAGGAGACAAAAATGATCAGGAAGGACATAGAAGACTTGAACAACATTATCAACCAACTTCATGTTACTGACATGTCTGGAACATTCCATCCAATAACAAAGTACACACTCTTCTTAGATGAGTATGGATTATTTGCCAAGATAGACCATATTAAGGTCTAGAAAACAATGCTCAATAAATTTAAAAGGATTAATGTTATTCAAAGTATGTTCTCTGGCTTCAGTGGAATTAATTTAGAAATCAATAACAGAAGAAAATATAGAAAACCTCCAAATATTTGGAAACAAAACAATATACTTCTAAGAAAGCCATGTATCAAGAAGAAATCAATGGAAACTTAGAAAGTATTTTTAAGTGAAAATGAAAATACAAAATAATACAATTTGTGGCTGCAACTCAAGTAGTGCTAGAATAAATTTATGACACTAAATGCCTATATTCAGAGAGAAGAAAAGTCTGAATTCAATGACTTCACTTTAAGAAACTTCTACCTTCTGCCTTAGAAGGAAAAGGGAGAAAATGAAACCAAACTAAGCAGAAGAAAAGAAAGAAAGATAAGAGCAGAAATTATTGACTAGAAAACCAAAAAGCAGTAGAGAAAAACAATGAAAGCCAAAACTAGTTTATTAAAAATCTCCCTGCTTCCCCTGGAGAGTCAAGCAGTATTCTTAGTGATGTGGACAGAAGACAGTGAAGGTCCCTGCTCACGTGAAAGCATGTTCTAGTCTGGTAAGATTTTTAAGAAATCAAGAAATTAAAAAAATAATAAAACGGAGGTGCTGATGTTCTTAAGAATTAATGGTCATAAGGACCTATCTGGTGGTGATGGTGTCATATTTTCCAAGGCCTGAATGACAAGGAAGTGCTGGTTGGGCCACTATATGGGAGGGGGAGGTGAACCATTCAAAGCAGAACTAAAGACTGGTGGTACAAAGGCTGCATAATAATGTGAGGAAGAAATAAACATCTTTTTTTTTCTTTGAAACACCTTTATTGCATGTTTTCTTTTTTATTGATACAATTGATATGCAATATATAATTTTAACTTGTATAATGTGTTGATTTTACATATATATTGCAATATGATTACCAACAGCATTAGCTAAGACCTTTATCACATGATTATCATTTCCTTTTCGTGGTGAGAATGGTTAATATCTAGTCTATTAGTAACTTTGAAGTATATACTATGTATTATTGAATATACTCACTATGCTGTGCATTGGATCTCCAGGACTTAATATAAACTTCTATTTTGTTTAAACCACTATAACTTGGAATATCTTTTTTCGTCCCTTTGTTCCCAACCTACCACGAAAATTTATTTTAGGTACATCTCATTTAGATGGCACCTACCTGGATTTTTAACCTAGCTTGAGAGTTTCTGTCTTTTAAAACAGGCATTTAACGTATTTATAGATATTATAATCATAGACACATTTAGTCTTATACCTGCCATCTTTTATTTTTTTTCAATTTACTGTGCTTTCTTGTTTCATTTTTTCTCCTTTTCCTTTGTCATATTTATAACTTTTTCTTTCACTATTTCCTGTTCTATTGTCTATAATGTTTTGGGAATTATATATATTTTCTAGAGTGATTTATTTATTTTTTTATTTTATTTTTTTTTATGTGGGCAGTTCCCTGGCTGGGAATTGAACACAGGCCGCAGCATTGAAAGCGCCGAAGCCTAGCCACTACACTACCAGGGAACTCCTAGAGTGATTTTTTTAATAACCACATTTAAACATTTTTCTTCAATGCTTGAAATTAATTTTTGTGTACTTATTAATCATGTGCAGAACCAGAATCTTAGCATATTTCTACTTCACATTTCCCATCCCACCATTTATTACAATATGAGTATATTAAGGTTATCTTGGATTTTAGTTTTAAATTATTTCAATTTAAATATTTATTTTTAAATATATGTCAGTTTGATCAGTTTTTTTGCGTAGCACTTTTTTTGTCTGCCTTATCTTCCTTATTCTTTGTGTTCTTGCCTGTATTCTAGTGTAATTACATAATTTGTTTACTTGCTAGATAATGGATGAAGACTGACTTTTGTATCTCCTGAGCTGGACCTTTGGTAGATACATTATAAATGTTCATTGAATGATTATTACCCCTCCTACTCCCTCTCTGCCCTGTGCTTTGATCTGTTTTCCTGTGTTTCTATTTTACCTCATTCTTTTTGGTCTAGATCCTTATATTGTAGCAGAACTACAAAGCTGTCTGTATGGGGTACACCACTGGGACATCAAAGTTGGAAGAAAATAGACAAAACTTAGGGCTCAAGGAGCTGTCCTGAGAGGAGCCATGCTTGTTCTGCCATTTGACCCTTAGTTGCTGAAATGTGTTTCCCTAGACATTTATATATGATGACACAGAGCACTTTACAAAGTTGAGATGATAGAGGGATAGAAATACTAATGGAGGAGCAGCTACATGCATTGAGTAGTTTACTTGCCAGATGTAGGAATGGAGTAAACGCACATGCCAGGTCTTAGACGTAGAAGGAATTTTCAGATGGTATATCTATTTATATGGTCACACAGTCGAAATAATGTGACTCAAGGCAGGATCATTCCTTAAAGAATGTTAACAATGACTGTTTTGTTCTGCTGTGTTTTGTCATTCAGATGGAAAAAAAACCCTACTGCCTGGGAAGAATATTGTATAAAATCCTAGTTGTGAAGTTTACCTTAGGCCTACATTTTACATTGATTAAATTTCGTTCTATTACTTCATCACTTTGGATACCACACTAAACTTTTTTTCTCTTTGTTTACACCTTTAAGGCATTTATTGGCTATAATCATGGGTCCCTAGCTAGCTTAGTTGTTGTTTGCCAGGCAGTTCATTATTTATTTTTATACTCTTTTATTAATATTTCTTTAGTTCTGCCTTTATTATTCTCCTTTCTTTCCTTGCTCTCTCTGACTTATGTCTACATAACTTCAGGCTTTGTTCACAAGGCTTAAAAGAGTTTTTTGTACAATACCTTTTATTTTTATTTTCCTTAAGAGGACGACCAGGGACCAAGAGCAATGTTGTCACAGAGGAGTATAAGTTAACACACTCACCTGGAGCCCTGTTCCATAGCGGGGAACCTATAGTTATGGGATGGAGGGACTTGCAATACAGTGAATCCAGCCAATACCAGGATGGTTCTATCTACATTTCCTTTTTCACCTTTCTTTCCTCCCATCCTCCAAAATACCTTTGGACCTAGCAGAGGATACAGACATAGGCTTCTGGAGCCTCAGGGAGTAACCCTGACTTTCTGTTCTTAATGACCATCAACGCTTACCTTCATCACCAGTGTGAAGAGACCCAGGCAAAAGACAGCCAAGTTCAGACTTTTGGCAGGAGGCTGCAGGATCATATGGGGGTATGTGTGAGAAATGCCTTTTGCTACACTCATGTATTAGACCTGCAATAATAGCCTGATAGTTTACCGAATTCTCTTTTCTTTAAAAAATTTTTTTTGTGTGTGTGTGGGAGAGGTTCCCTCTTTGGGAATCAAACCCAGGCCGAGCATTGAAAATGCTGAAGCTTAGCTACTACACCGCCAGGGAACCCCCAGTTTACTGAATTCTTGCCTTTCTCTATGAAATGCTCAATGTCTGAGCTATGTAAAAATATTCAAGCACTTAAGATCTATACTTACATGAGATTTCACTCAGAATAGGCCTTTGTGAATATTCATGTTGAAGTATTTAGCCTCAGGGTGTAAAGAATTAATCTCTTACTTGAGTTTTACATCTAATTCTCTTTCAATGACACAGAGAAAAATTAAATGTTACCTGCCACCAGGGGCATCATTAGGATGAGCTATTTAAATTAGGGGTCTAAAAGAAGAATTTACAGTCTCAATATTTTGCTGTTTCCTATATCATGAGACAGGCAAAATTTGTAACAGCATTACTATTGTTTTTGTTCAATTTTGACCTCCTATCTACCCAGATTTGACAAGCAAATAATATTAAAAGTCAGTTTATATTGTAGTGAATCCAAGTTTTTTTTTTTTGTTTTTTTTTTTGGTATTAGGATTTATTATGAAGAGTGACTGTTTAGAGATTACAGTGCTTATCAATAGCAATTAAAAAGATAAACTTACTGTGATGAATAATCAATAAAATTAAGTACTCTAAATTGAACAGGAGAAATTAATAGTATTGGATTACGTTTCTGTTGTGGTGCATGTTTGTATTTTGTTTCTAGGTGGTTAGTTTGAGAGTTCAGGTGGCTTTTTTGAAGGGGCGGGATAGATGAGGAGTGGTGGGAAAAAGGCAGCGAAAGGGTAGTTTTTTTTGTATTTGTTTTTCTCATTGTGAGAACAATAAGTATTCATTGAAGAAAATTTAGAAATAATGGATAAATAAAATAAAAAACACCTCTGAACCTATTGCTATGAAAAGCCACCACTGTAATTTGTTTCTTTTAGTTTATTCTGCCTTATACTCTATATTAAAAATTTAAATATATATATTTTACAAAAACAGAGTCACTGTAATTTTTGTATTCTACTGTATTTCAATAATTATTATGAGTTTTTTGGCATCATTTTAAATAGCTGCATAATGTTCTATTATATGGATTAAAATTCATTTAAATCATTAGATATTTTTGATATTTAGTAGCTTCCAATTATATGTTATTATAAATGGCATTTCAGTGAACATCCTGAAAGCTAATTTTTTGCATATATCTATTATTATTTTCTTATTTTTAGGATAAATTCCTAAAACTGGAATTACTTAATTAAATAGTATGCACATTTTAGTGAGATATATATTACACACACACACACACACACACACACACACACATATATATATATATATATAGAGAGAGAGAGAGAGAGAGAGAGAGAGAGAGTCAAATTGCCCTCCAGAAAGTTCTAGTTTATACTTCTACACCTTCCCAAAAGGCAATCATTATCATTAAAATATATTTGCTAAATTTATAGAGGAAAACCAGTAACTTACTGTTTGAAATTTTAATGGATTTGAGATTCCATTTTTATCTTATATGAAGTATGAATTTGTAAATGTAATTTCTTTTTTAAAAGTATTTATTATATCTATGAGTCTGTTTCTGTTTTGTTCATTTATTTTGTTCCTTAAAGTTCACATGTAAGTGAGATCATATGATATTTTGTCTTTCTCAGTCTGATTTATTTCACTGGGCATAATATTAAGGGTAATTTCTTTATGAAGAATAAAATAACAAAAGATAGTCTTCCTCTTCTTCCTACTGGAAGTAAATAGAATCCCTTCAAAATAAGTGTTTATTTTATGTCAGGGTTTAGTAATAATTCCATAGTTATGGAAATCATTATAGTGGTAGAATCAGGAATATAGTAGAATCATCCTCTTAAGACACAGATCTTTTTCCACACCTTTTTATTATAATGAAATTGATTGTGATGAGATTTTACCTGTAGTAATTCAGCAAATTTACATTTAAAAAACTAATCATGGGTTTGTAGGGATTATCCCATGAATCTAATGATTGTAATAGTATGATGGGGGTTAAAATCAAGAATTGAATGTGTGGTCTTGGACTGAGGCTAACTAGGAATAAATAGATTACTTTGATCTTTTGGATGTAATCCTAGGTGGAGAGAAGAATGGCAGATAGTATGAAAGGTGCGTATTCCAATGAAAAAACAATACTTACATTCTTTTAGAAGAATGGCTATTATAATAATGAAAATGTTAGTTTGGGATGGGATATTTACTAATAAAAATTTACCAACATGTGCATGGATTGACCGACCTCACTGGTTCAATTTTGAACTCTGCTAAAAGGTTGTATCCATTTATTTTGGCAGCCTTGTTGGAAGATCAGCCTGGGTACTGGGAATTCCAATGAAAAACTGTAGCCTGCAGATATTCTGTTTGTGTCTACTTATTTAAAATGCTACTGAAAGTCTGCCTGTTATCACTGTACTTACTACTGAGATTACGGGAGGTATTTGGCAAAAACATGATATTTGATTATTCAATTTGTTGATCACTATGACCTAAGTTTCTAATAGTGATTACTTAAGAGGATGATTGTTTCTGTTACCCTTTACTCACCTATTGCAATAATTCTTTTGTGTGTTTCCCCTGTCCCAAGCACATTATTGCCAGATTCAATGTACTAAATGTGAATTTAATGAATTATAGACAAGTTATACCTTATCATACCAAAATTCTGTTAGAAATCGTGAGTGTGACTTCCTTTGCCTGTGGGATTATGCAGCTGTTCTTTTATCTGCCAAAGTTCATTGTAGTAATGGCCTTGCCTACCTATCCACTTTAATCATTCATGGTTCACCTAGAATGTTCTGAACCCTGAATAGAGGGGTTGCTTTTGTACCTTCTTGCCTTTTTTAAAAAAGCCGTTTCTCCACTTGGAATGTACTTTCTCTTCATTTGCGCAATAATCTTGGGATATAAGGATTAGGAGAGACCTTCCATGTTTCGTGCTCTCTGATTTTCAAGACCCAGACATATACTCTTATGTCTGACTTACAGTTGAAATGATGTATTTCTCTCTCTCTTTTTTTTTTGTACTTTATTCATACCCCCTGTAAGACAGCATTGATCACATTCTGCATTATTTTATAGTTGATTCTGTACTTATTCTTCTCACAGGTAAAAAATTGTGTGGTATCATGTACGGCATTTTTTTTTTCTATTTTTTGAATTCCCTGTATTACCTAGTACAGTGTTAAATACTTCATTAAATACTTAAATGAAGATATCTGGAGAAATTACTGGCATATTATTAGTGTGATCTTATGGATATTTGATTATGATAGAACAAAGACTGCAACTTTGTTGAGTTTCTTTTAAGGCAATTTGAAAATTTAAAAAATTTTAAAAACCAATTTGGAGGGAAAATTGCCACTCATAAAGTAGCACGGAAGGCTGAACTGAGAGAAGCCAGTGAACATAAAGTATGTGAATTTTCTATTTACCTAATTTCTTGATTTTCTCAGTGCCATGTCCCACTATCTTCATGGGATTTAATCCTCAGGCATTTTTGGTTCTCTTTTCTACAATCAACCAATCACTGTACCTAATTTATCTTTTCAGACAACAGCTTGTAGATTCATTGTCTCTCCTCTAGCTCAGCCAGAGTCATTTTAACAGCAACTTGACTGCCTCCCTACCTTGTGTAGCATGCCCCTTCTCAGGGCACTGGTCATACTCTCTTCAGAATCATCTGCAGAAGTGTCATCAGTAGCCCCCTATCCAGATATCATTCATGGCTTTCCATTGATGAAATCCAGTTCATGCATATCTGGTCCATTTCACCTGCGCAACCTAACTTGCCTTCTTTGGCTACTGGCACCTTTTACTTAGACTCTAAGCCTTAGGGAACTCTGTCTTGAGATTTTTAAAATCCACCATATTTAATATTTTTATAAGCCATTCCCAGTTTGTGCTGCATGGAGCAGGTTTCTTTCATATTCCTCTCTCTTTAAAGATTTTCTCCTATTAATATTTCCTGTCCAGGAATTCCATGCTGCTATAGTCTTCCATCTGTGGCCCATTTATTTTTGTCTTTTTGCCCTGTGTCCCAGCTGTTGTATATACCTGGTTTCCCCAAAAAGACCAACCCCGTGCACATAGTTGATGTTTTGGTAAATATCTAGTGATGTAAGGTGTGAATCAAGATTTGTGGGTTTTTTTTTTTGTGTTGCCTTAATGCTTAGCACCATGCTAGGGAATCCTCAGAGAACATCTGCGTGCCTATAACGTCGAAAAGAGTTCTTTCTACAATAGATCGTGCTGCCTTTCAGAAGTTTTAAGACATTACCAAGTAATTTTATGTATTATAATCAATTTTTATCCACCCCCCCGCCCCAGCTTATAAAACGCATTAAAAAAAACCCTTTGGATTTTGCTGAAGTACCTCTCATTTGATAATTTTAGAATGTGGCATAAAATTAAATGAAATTTAGCATCTTCTTGTGCATGGTCAGGATAGATTGGTGCCTCAACCGCAGCATAATTTGGCCATTGGTTGGAATTGGGCTTTGCATATAGGGTTCAGGACTTCTGGCCCCTGTCTTCTTGTGTTAATTTAAACCAGCATCTACAAAATTTCTTTAGCAACCTAAGGCAACCTGGGAATTCTTTGATTTTTACAGGAGTTGCTGATGGGATTTGTGTGTTCTTAGTTCCAGGCTGGTCCTGCCCAGATAACAGGGTGAGGTGGCAGCTCCTACAGAGAGATGATGGCCCATTCTCTGAGTAAAAAGATGGAAATAGGACTAGATGGCCACTTTGAAAACTGCTCTCTCTGCCTCTCTCTTCCTATTTGTTAAAAATACTTACTTATATATCTAAGTATTATTAAAAACTGTTCATTGTAATTTCCCCTTATCCTAAATTAGATGGTTTCTTGCAGTTTAACACTTGATTAGCTCTAGTTTGTTATTCATATTTTATGTTTTATTTTGGTATAACATTTAACAGCTAGTACAATTCTGTGAACATAGGGGATCCAACCATGACAGTAAATCATACATATCATGGGAAAAACCAACTGCAAGTTTTAAAAAGCCATTATCATATTTATATCAATGGAGAACTCTGTGTTTTCTCCACAAGAGGGCAGGAAAGTCTGGGCCGTAAATAAAATTTTTCAAAAAAAGTCTTTATGGGAAGAAGTAAGTGCTTTACCTTCCATACATCTTTTTAAAATATAAAAATATTTCCCCTTTAAGAAAAGTTCCATGAGTGGATGATTTTAATGTTTCTCTTATTTTCTGTGAGTTACTCTTCAGCTTTGCTCATCACTTTTCCCTCCTCTGGATTCTAATCTTAGGTTCCAATTGCCAGCCTTAGTGTTGTTGGGCTCTTGTGACCAAGACCAAGGAAGTGTGTTTTCATCAACTCATGATTTTATATCCTTAACACATATGTAGAGTAAAGGAAAAGACCAACACTTTACTCTTTCTGCCAAGAAGAAAAATAACACCCATGTCAAAGGAAAACAAAAATCGCATAATAGATTTGAGGCCAGTCCTGATCATCTGCACACATTCATACATTCTCCTGTGCATGTTAGGTTTTATTCTTCACTGCTTCCCACTGGCTCCCACCTCCATACTGTTTTTGTCCTTTTTGTTCTTCGAGATTTAAATTATAGGCCATGCTACAAAACCCATCTGAATCTGTGATAGCACAAACTGAATGCTTCTATCTTCTGGCAGTCACCACACGTTTGGCTTAACAGGTGTGATCTCACTGTGCTGGATAACAACAGGATAGGTCATGAAGGAGGAGACATTTGACAAATTCAGTTTATTTTCATAAAAATAAATTGGGGAAATATTTGTAGGATTCAGATTTGGGAATTGAATGCTCAGTGAATACCCAGTGACAATTGAACAAATTTTTCTGTCTTTTTTTTAAGCACTAATAGACTATTTGAAAGATAAATTGTTTGAAACAATAAAGCATTAAAGACTCAATTTTTGTTTAAGGTCGATACTGATTCCCCCCCATAGGGCATGAAATTAAAATGTGTGCACAGAACCAAATGATTGCTTCAGTACATTGTTTTTAGTGGCAGTTGTCCTCCTAAAGCATTTAGTCTGCTAAAAGGAAGCAAAATATAACAATGCAGGTGGCAAAAGATTGATTCATAGAGGATGTTTATATAGAAAAATTATTGACAGCTACAGACATAATCAGTTAGCATAGCTTGGTGATAGGAATGACAAAAAGATGTGAGAAAGATATCATAGAAGTAACACGGGGACTTTCTTTGCTTGTGAGATGCAATTGTAATTAATATCACTAACTTACATACCATACGCATAAGCAACATGGCCACCCACATATACCATTTGTTGTGATGAGCCTGCCCAGAAACACACAAGTCATTTGGCACCCCTTCCTTTAAGTTCCATGTAGTTTGCAACCATATGAAAGGTTTCTTGAAAAATCTCCTATTATTTCAGTCCTAAATACAGATACAGATGGCCACATGGGTTTGGGGGGAAAAAAAATTTAAACTGTAGAACATTTAGCAGTCCTAAAAGTTCATTTCAATCCTGAACGCCTTATGTCTTTTTTCATAACTTATCTTCTTTTCAAAACACAGACTGTGTGAGTTATCTGTTTTTCTTTAGAAGTAGTATAATGGGTGCATATGTATGTGTGTGTGCGTATGTATGTATAATTTATATATATGCATATTATCATCTATTCATTTACATTATAACTCATTTTTGCCTGAACTTAACATGGTTAGTCTTGGTTGAGTGAGTGATATCAGAGCAATTCTGGCTTTCTTCCAGCAGGCAGCCCTTTGCAGAGGGAAAAATGACAAAGTTGACTAAGAATTCCATAGCACAATGTGAAGGGGAATGTACTTAACAGATTTTACCCAAAGGAAACATGAGGAAAACATCTTATTATAAGATATATTTTTAATATGTTTTTCATATTTGGGGAGAGAAGTTAACGTCTAGGAATGTCCTTTGATTTGCTGGCCAGCAGGGTTTTTGTTACTCTGTGAATCTCCCCTCCCCTCTAGTCTTTAGATTAGAAATGATTTATTTACAGAGAAAAGAACAGTACTTTGATATACTACACTAATGTTAAACATATCTGGGGTTTAAAAATATTTATGGATGTGTAAAAGTTATTTAAACAAACACAATTTAGGTTATTTTGTGATCAGGTATAGAATGAATACAAAAGCAGGAATTTTTGTGAAAGAAAAAGACAAAGAAAATACATATGAGAAGATTTGTAAATTTTAATAATCTTAGGGTATGTATATGTGTCTATTTTGTGTATAATTTAAAATACATAATCTTGTATAATACAGATTTAATATATATGCATATTTGTAGTCATGATAAGTTACAATGTTAAAGCTCTAAGAAAATTTCCTTATAACTCTTTTTTTCCTAGTCACTCAAAAATATAATGAAACATTTTCTTTTTCAATAAACTTCCACAATTTGCTCTTTATGAAAAAAATTATTTGGAGAAACATTGGAATGCTTCTTTGGGGGGGCATTAGTTATAGAAGAATAGAATTTTTATTTGCTCTGTAAGATTATTCAGGCCTTATGTTGTTAGTTCATAAGAATGTTCAATACATTTACATAAAATTGCACATAAAAGTAGAATGCAAAGAGGGAAGCCATGGAATATTTCACATTAACCTAAAAGTAAAAGTTTCTTCTATATCTTTATTAACTCCATTTTTCTAGAAGCATCTACAGCCCTTAAAATGATAAATCCTTTCTAAGCCACATTAATGGCACATCTAACACAAATCAAGGAAGGTTCTCTTATTTTCCTTTAAGTTTCTCAAGGAAATCAAAGACCCCAAAAAGAAAGACTCTAAAATAACAATGTTTTAAATTTGTATTCGTTTTCTCTTTGCCTCTCAGATTTGTAAACATAAAATGATGCTTAAAAAAAGCATCCTGGTCTTTATACAGTCATCAGAAGAAGGACTAGAAAGGTGATGAGACCAAACTAAGCATGTTGAGGAGATGTCATTTTCCTGCTTCCCTTTCTCTCACTCTCCAAGTCCCTTTTACGACTTTACAACCAACTAGGGCCCAAACAAATTAAAACCCCACAGATTTCCTTTTCCCATGGGAGAGTTGGAGACATTCCCAGTGCAGTCAAACTTTGTTATATACTTCCTTATAATTCAACCACCTTAAATTTGGTTAAGGGAAAGAGAGAGAGGCTACCTTGAAGGAAGAGACCTCCTGAGGCTCTCTTCTCTGCCTTTTTATTTAGAAGGCTTAACAGGAAGTTGGCAAAGTGCCTAAGGCTAGTGAACTCAGGAGAAAAGGGAAGTATGGGTCCACGCGTAGACAAGTTCCTCAGCAGAGTTAACTAGTAATAGGTGGTCTAAGTTAATGTTCAAACTAGGGGAATTAAGGGTAGGGCATATAAATTTAATCAGATAATTTCTTAGCTCACACCCACATCATGTTCACATACATTCTTTCCATGTTTGCACAGATCTCTATCATTCTTTTACTGGCTGTTTGAAGCTGGAGAACTTTCCTGTAAACCAGGATGCCATGGGTTGTCCTCTTTGTCGAAGCAGAGGTTTCAGAGTGTCAGGGTAATGACAAAAGATTAGAATCATCAAGTCAGTGTTCTGCTTTGAGCATCAAATTAAATTTTTGGTAAGTAGCAGTGAAACAGTAGTTTTGAGAGTCAGTCTTTGTCAAGAGGGAAGAGGGATTTCTATTTTCCCAAAAGCTTCTTTTGCATTATCCAGAATCAAGATGCAAGAATTGAGATGAGGCCAACTTTGCAAAGATGGGGAAACCCCACTTGGCCCCAAGAGTGCCATTAGGACAGACCACAAGTTCCACCAGATGAAGACTTCAGCATTGGGCACTGTGGAGTTCCCAGGAGGGAAGAGGCATCTCCACAGAGGCTATGGGGCCATGAGGACCCAGAGGACAGACCACTCAGGGTCCAATGTAAAAATAGTGCAAAGAATTCCCCTAAACCCTTTACCAGATACTCCAATTTACCATGCTTGCTTTAGTATATTCATATATAATATTTATTTTGAAGCATTTGAGAGTATGTTGCATAAATCATACCTCTTTATCCTTCAGTCCTTCTGTGTGTATTTTCTAAGAACAGGATCTTCTCTTAGAAATCATATTTAAATTCAGAAGTTTTAATGTTGATACAATACTTCTGTGTAATCTATAGTACATATTCCAGTTTCATCAATTCTCCCAATGGTGTCCATTCTTTTTCCAGTCCAGCATTCAGTCCAGGATCATCTTTTGAAGTAATTTGTCCAGTGAGATGGAGTTGTCTTTAATTGACAATTTCCAATGCATTTTCTCATTTTACACAACCAACCTCCATCTGCCAGAATAGGAGCTTCAGAGCAAGTTTGATTTTTTTCTTATTTTTGCATGTTTATTTGTATTGCACATTGATCATGCTACTTTATGTCTTCTGTGTATCTATCACTGTTTCCATACACTTCCATGTGAGCCCTCCAGTGTAACTAAGAGATTTCATCTTTATCCTGATTACTTGGACTTGAAGTCTGGTAACAAAGGGATTGTTCTCACTTCTGTCACATTGAAAGGTGCTATAAAGAAGTTAGAAGAAAGTCAGAGTTATCTATTTTAAAATACTAATAGCTACATTTTATTACATGCACTAGGCACTTACCATATTTTGCTGTGTGTAATATGCACTTTTTAACCAAAATTTGTGAGGGAAAAATAAGGATGCACATTATACATGGGTGGTACTAATTCTGTATCTATATAAATGTTTTTAATTCTTTTATTTATGAATTAAAAGTGTCTCTCTAGACATCAATAACTATATCTGTATGGAAAATAATACCCTGGAATATGATAATCATTTTTTAATATAAAAAATTTTATACATAAAATTTCTTATACCTTGTATCTGTTGTGTTTTGTAATTAGTTACATAAAATTTCTTATACCATCATGTTAAAAAATAAATGCTAAAATTCTTTTATAATACAAAAAGCAATTACCTAAATATAAACAAGTAAATATTTGAATTAAAAAATAAAAACAAAAGATTTTTTTTCCTAAAAGTTTGGCCAAAAAAACATGGTGCACATTATACACAGCAAAATACGGTAATATCCACATTCTTATTTAATCTTCCAAACAAACTCGTAGTGCAAGTTAAATCCTTCACAACTTACAAGGCTGGTGTTGTCTGTCCTGCCCTTGTCTAGCTTCCCACTGTTTACTCATGATTCTCTACTCGCCCAGGCTTTCGAGCTTCTAGAACAGCCATGTTCTTTTCTATTCCATACATAAACTCTTCTCTTTGCCCGAAACAGTCTTATTTTTTGAAGAAGCTTAGCTGTGAAGGGAAGATGAGAGTTAAAAGGGTCAAGGGAGAGTTGTGTATGTGGTTTTCATTGCTGATATTATGTGTGTATTTTAATGACAGCCATGTATTTATTCTGTAAGCTGAGGGGAAAAGTCAAAGAGACAGGATGAAGATACAAAGGAGGAAGGCAATTGATGGAGGGAGATTCCTGAAGAGTGGGTGGAGATGAGGTAAGGGTACAAGTGATTGACTTTGTACAGCTGGGAATATTCATTTGCATGCATGCCAAAAGTTGAGGGAGTTTTGCTTTGTTAGTCTCTATTTTTCACTGTGAAATAGGGTGTTTGATCATTTGCTTGGATGCTCAGAGTGAGGGGGCTAGAGTTGGAGGAAGGGGGAAGGTGAATAGATGATAGCAACAAATTTTAAGTGTGAGGAATCTGGGGACAGAGAACACCTGTATCTTTGTCCTTAAATTGGAGCTCTGGAAGCAGTATGATTGTAGAAATTTCTTGCATGTAGCCTAGTGTGGGAGCAAAAGAAATGTCTGTATAAGGTGCCGGAGAGAGCCCCATGGAGTTCTGTTCTGTGGGTGAGCAGTAGAGTTTTCCTTGTGACTAGAGTGGCACAGATATAATACATGGGGCTTATGGGAATGCGGAGGAAGCTGCAGTGGTCTGTGAGAGCAAACCAGAAGAAAACAAGAACATTTTAGAGGATGCTAGCCTGATGGATAAAACTGATGACCCAGTTGTTCTCCATTCCTCACTCCTAAGAGCCTTAGTGGAAGATGATAAACACCTGGGCAACAATGAAGGATTTTTCTTCTGAACCCATATTCCTTAAAAAAGAGTAATTGGCTTATAAATAACACAAAAAATATCTTACAAGGCAAA
This sequence comes from Lyroderma lyra, assembly GCA_004026885.1. Classification (NCBI taxonomy): domain Eukaryota; kingdom Metazoa; phylum Chordata; class Mammalia; order Chiroptera; family Megadermatidae; genus Lyroderma; species Lyroderma lyra. Next base: position 94,723 of record PVJL010001362.1, on the reverse strand, counting down.
GCCTAGTTCAGCTGTCTTTTAAATGGGAAACATTTCTAACCGTTAGTGTTACAAGTACTGATCGTTGAGGAATTTCCACTGAGAATTGAACTGAAAGAGATATGCAATGATAGAAATGTAAATCTTTCTCTTACGAGTCTTTGGAATATGGCCTTTTTACTTTCTAGTAATTTTCTGCCTGAAGCAATGACATGTCTAATTAATAATAATATTCTATTAAACAATATGATTAATCTGAGAGATCATTATGCATGAGTAGATTAAAAAAGCAACCTAAATCCCCATGGTCTGATATAAGATAAAATAACCCTGAATTTCTTATCAAGAGAGTTTTTTTTCTCTTTGTGATTTAACTTGAGGGCACATTCTATTTCTGTGATTCTTTCAGTGTGTATTTTATTATCTGATTAACTTAAAGGAGACTTTTTGAATGAGTAACACCTATTCAGTTGCCCCCTAGTTTAATTATAAGTTTGGATAAGCTATTTGTATGTGAATATGATTTTTGCAGGTATATTAGTTATATAATATCTTTCTGTTGTTAGCTTCATATGGGGCAAAGCTGTTAATCTTAATATTTTACTTATAGAAACAAAAAAAGATTTGGGAGACTTAGGCTTAGAAAAGTACCCCACAGGATATTTCAGGGTAAATTCCAGGGCTTACAACTTTGCCTGATTGCTGAGCTGGGGAAATAGCAGTAGCATTGTTTTATAAGTTAAATGAATAAAAACAACATAAATGGTCTTGCTTTCCCAAAGGGCTTGATTTTTAGAGAAGTCTGGGTATTTTAAGAGCTGTTGTTGCTGAAGTTTTTATTTATCAATGGGAAGATTTTTTGATAAACTTTCCCATTGTCAGGTACTGGAATATGACAATTAAGATCTAGGTTTGGGGACTTCTTGGCTTCAAGTCTCAATTTTTATCACACTTACTAGCTGTGATAAAAGATGCCTACTTGATATCTCCACTTTGATGTCTAAGGGACATCTGAAACCTAACATGCCTCAATTTTTGATTCTCCTCCCCTATCTTGGTTCTTCCCTGACTCTTCCCTATCTCAGTCCCTAAAGCCAGATCCTAGGGATCATCTTGATCTCTTTTCCTCGCCCAGCACAGCAATCCATTAGCAAGACCTGTCAACTCCATCTCTAAAAGGGATCCTGAGTGTGCCTAAGTTTTCTCATTTGCACTGCCACCTTTCTAGTCCAGGTGATCTACAGGTAGACTGATAACTTTTTACTTCTTAATATAGATCCTCAATGATCTTTTATCACTCCTCTGCTTAAAAACTGTAAAAGTTTTCCATTACACTTAAAAACAAAATCCAAGCTCTTTACCTGGACTATAAAATCCTATCTGATCTGGCCCTGCTTGCCTGCCTCTGTGATTTCATTTTGTTCACCATGTCACAGTTGTCTTGGCATTCTCCATATTTCTTGAACTTACTTTATTTTATTTTATTCAGAACACTTACAGATTCAAATAGTACTTTACTTATTTGTTGACTAGTTTTCTTTTGTCCTAAGTTTAGTGAGTTGGGTTCTTTTATGATTTGTTCATTGTTGTGTCTCCAGTATGAAGAATAGTGCCTGGCACCTATTAGATAGTAACTAATGAATGAATGGGTGAATGATACCGGTATTAGAAGCCTGGGATTCATCCCACACTTGTATTCTTCCTTCATACTGCTAATCAGTAGCCAAGTCTTGTGGATTTTGTACTCTTGATTTTTCCAGAATCTGTCTACTTTTACCCACTTCTGCTACTACTGTCTTGGTTTATGTCATCATCACCTAGATAGTTTCCAAACCTCTGTCTGATCAAGGACTGACTCTTGGATATAACTTTTCCTCAGTCAACTACTCTTTGTGCTATTATGATATCCTCTACCTCTGCCGTAGGACCTCTACAACTTCATCACACTTTTGCTGCATTCATCTCCTTGTACTGTATTGTAATCCCTCTGGAGGCAGGGATTGCATTTTTCTGTTGTTTTTTTTTTCTTCAGTCTCAACATCTAGCACAGTACCTGGTATGTAATAGATGTTCAATAAATGTTTGAGAGAAGAGAGTGATGAATGAGTACAAATGAATGAGTCTGTCTAAATGGAGCCATATAAAAATAGCTACAAAGAAAACAAACTTGAAATTTAGATGTATAGTTAATGATGTTTAACATGTGAATTTAAAATTAAAATTTACCTATTACAATTAAATAATGATTGATAAATTTGCTTTTGAGATTAACATGCTCTCCACTCCAGTATCTTCAGTTTGAGCTCTTAATATAATTCTGTACCTAAAAATAAAAAATCAGCCATCTCATATTTTTCTTATAGAGATATGAAAATAGATAACGTGGGGCAAAGAACCCCATGATATACACAAGTTTTAGGAAAAAAATTTCTTGCCTTTTATATTCTTTGATATCTTTTAAATATGCTTCACATAGCTAAAACAATTTAGGAAAACTATGAATAAAACTATGCACACATCCTAGGACCTTAATCTATCCTTAGGTGGTTTGAGTTTCATTCTTATTTTTACTAAAATACTCACTCCATGTGCATCTTTTGTGTTTCTAAATATTGAAATCAGTCCATATTGGTTAATGAAATATGGGAAGCTATAACTATAGTGTTTTCAGACAATGAATAATACAGTGTATTTTGCATGTAATTTTTATCTACTTCCATCAAGTGTAACAATATGTTGAATTTGCCATAGGCCTTTAAAGCTTCAGTGTTGTGAAGAGCTCTGCATGAAATTTTAAAGAGGCTGGACCTTTCATCTGTACAGCAGCAGGACACCTCACTATAGGGACAAGAAAAGAAAGGAGAGAGAGAGAGAGAACATTTCTGAAGCAATAGCAAAAAATAACAGCAGAAGCAATTATTTCATCAAAGGTTGATTTTTTTTTTCTATTCCCTACTTTTTCTTTTTTTCCCCAAATTTCTTAGCTGGAGATTGTCTGCCTTGTTGCTTGTTTCTCCTGTTGTATGTTTAATTTGCAGGTTTCACATGGTCAAAATGGGGGAAAATTTCCTAAATCACAAGTTGTTTATTTTAGAAGGTGATGTTATTGATAATAACATTTAAATGTATTTGAAAGGAATCTGCAAGTTGGGAACAATACAGAGAACTATATTTGGCATTCCTTGGAGTTCTGAGTCTGTTTATCTGCTTGAGGATGTTAATGATGGAGGCTCATCTTCTTCATGACTTTGCTTTCTCCCTTACCTCACATAAACATTAACACAAACTTTGACTGCTTTGGGGAGGGTAAGAGAATTTTTTCTTTATCTCTGTGCTAATATCAACATGCTTTCTTTTTATTTGGGGTGGGGCTGGGCACTACTGCCTGTGGATTCAATTAGTACCAGTTCTTATGATATGGACACCATTCTTCTGGTAGTAAGAGTAACCCAGTTTGGGCTGTCATCTTTTACTGTGATTCTGAGGAATCTTAGAATCAAATGCCGGGGCTTCCCCATGGGCAGGATCTGAACCTCTCAGTCAAATGAAGCTTAGGAGTCCTCCAGTTGCTGTGTTTTTGAGTTGAGGGGAATCATGTCTTCCTCTGGGTATTAAACTTGGTATTTTTTCCCCTTCTTATGCTATTTATTTGTTGTAGTCTTGGATGACCTGCTTTAACTTCTTTTCCATTTCTTTCTCTTCTTTGGACTTTGAGGTTTTTGGTGGAAACCCTCTTCCCTATATGAGTTTACTATAAACTTAGTGGCTCAAAACATACACATTTATTTTCTTAAGGTTCTGGAGGTCATAGGTCCAAAATGAGGCTTATAGGGCTAAAGGTGTCAGCAGGGTTATGTTCCTTGTAGTAACTCTGGGGGAGAATCTGTTTCCTTGTCTTTTCCAGCTTGCAGAGATTGTCTGCTTTCTTTGGTTCATGGTTTCTTTGTCCATCTTCAAAGTGTATGCCTCCCACCTCTGCTTCCATCATCCTATCCCTTCTCAAGATCCTTAACTTAATTATATCTGCAGAGTCCCTATTCCCACTTTAGATAACATATTCACATGATTTTGGGATTATGACATGTATGCACATATCTTTTATTCAGCCTACCATCCCCTTCAACATTATAAAGCATAAAAAATTTTTATGGTTCTCATCATGTTCCTTTTTATTTGTGGATACACACTTCATTCCGTCCTCAACTGACAGTGACTGTGAATTTCTTAAATAAGAGAGGGAAGTTGTATTTTCATTATCTCCAACATTCTTCCTAAGAGTCAAAACAGTGATCAGTTTCATGGGAGTAAACTTCTTTCAGGTGTGGCTCTCTAATGCTTGGGACTTTTCTCTGTATCTTTAAGAGGCCTGTGGACTCTGAGGAAGCAGTTTTAAGGTCCACTCCTTTAGGTTCAGCCTGTTGCCTAGAGGGGTACAAATATGTCAGAATCCCAGCTGTTCTAAATGTTCTCAGTGAGTGGAGCTATTTCTTCCCTTCTTCTTACATTTATTAAAGATCTCTCTTCATTTTGGGGGAGCAGTCCCCTCTCTGACCAACTGTTTATTGTTTTAGGAAGATCTCTCCCTTCTTTGCCAAACTCCATTTTTGTGTTCCCATAGTGCATACTTTTATTGTAAACTTCATCTCTTAGGATTGTAATTATTTGTGTTTCTTAATAAATGGACTTGCTTAAGGGCAGGAATCTTGCCTTATTTACCTTTATTATTTTTTTTCCTGCTAAAGTGGACCTTGGCACAGAGTAAACACTTAGCGTGTATTTTTCTGAAGTAGTGAATTACTAAACAGCACTGTAGAGTGAAGCCCAGACCTTAGGAGATCATGAAGTCTCCTTTAGTCTCCCATCTCCCCTCTTCACGTTCCTTTTTTTTTTTGTTCTCTTTTATGCCCTCTTGGTGTTGTACTGCTTTCTGTCCTCTAAACCACTTTCCATTTTATCTCTGTTCCCACTGTGATAATGTACAAACTAACATTTGAGGAGGCTTACGCTGTGCTAGCCTTAGCACAAAGCACTTTACAGGCATTTAATGTTCATAATACTCCTATGTGGTTTACACTTTACATATAAAAACCCTAATGCCTGGAGAGGTTACATAACCTCCCTGAGACCACACTGCTATTAAGAGTAAGGAGTAGCTCTGGGGTTTGAACTCAATGGCTCAAATCTAGAGCCATATTGATAATAACCACTGCCTCCTGATGATAGGCTTCCATTCCAAAGGGATTGCCTTAGCATTTCCAGAAAACTCTGTATTCCCATTGTGTCCATCATAATATCTAATAAAACCTACATCTACTTAGGATTGAAGTTTGGGTGAGAGTTTTAATTATGAGGGGTCTTTTATGATTGCAAGACAGGTTCTTAAGAGAATACTGAATAGAGCCACTGTGCAGAACTCCCTGGAATTCATTCCCAACCACATGTCTCAATCAGCCATAGCCATGAATGCTTGCAAATTGATTTCCAAAGAAACAATAGTCAATATGTGACTGAATAGAGCATCAGCCATCCCACCTCATTAGTGTTCAAACTTTTTTGTGTGTAAAGCAATGGAAACCATTCTTTAAAAAAAATCTTATGTAGACCCCCTATGTATAAAACAGATAAAAGTGGACATGAATTTTCTGTGTCCTGCCAGAATTGTTCAGTAAATTCCTTTCTTAGGCTGAAAGACAGCACCTTTTCCTGCAACTCCTTTCTCCCACCCTACTTGCCCCAATTCTTCATTAACTCTGAGTCTGTGGGAGAATCCAATTGATCCAGGTTTGTGACAGATTTGTGATATATATATTCTTCATCAATGCCTTGTATGTCAATCATTTAGATTGTGTAAATTCAAAACAGGCCTAAAATAGCAAAAGATGGTGGAAATATACCTAAAGAACCATAGAAATTCCAAATATCAGGAAAAACTCATGTAGGGCCCATGGAGGAGCTGTTCACTTTTTAAGAGGTCTCCTGTGGTATCATTGCCTTGATGAATCTGCAGTCCAGGCTCTGACCTTTATCCTGCCAGACTGAGAAATTTCATTTTGTTCATACCTTGCATGACCCACTCGACCTGCTGCTTGAACCAAATGGATCTTTGGACCAGGGTTCCTGTTGCATGTGGCACATTTGAATAGGCTCTACCATGTGATTGTCTGTAACCTTTGTTCTGTGTGTCCGTAGCTAAGTAATGCTTGTTTTAATTGACTCATTATATCCTTAGCTAAATTAATACATACAGTAAGGATATAGAGACTTTCCACCTCTATCACAGGAGAGAGTATACCATGTCAGTTAAGAAGATAGTCCTTGGGAGTTCCCTCCTGGTGTAGTGGCTAAGGCTTCGGTGCTGTCAACACTGCAGCCTGGGTTCAATTCCCGGTCAGAGAACTACCCACACACACACAAAAAGAAATTGAAGTAAGAAGATAGTCCTCAAAGGTGTTGAATTAAACAGGGTTGGATTCAAATTCCCAGCACTGCCACATATAAACTCTGTGACCCTTGCTAATTTCCTTAATTTCTCTAAGCTTATTTTCCCTGCAATAAAATAAAAGTGAGAGTTGTGAAGATTAAGTGAGATAATAGTGTGTGAAAATACTGGTTCTTGACAAATTAGATTATTTGTTCTTAATTTTAGGTAGTCTCTCACCTCTCTCCTCTGATCCAGTTTGTTTTGATGTTCAAGTTTAACTTTCAGAGGCTCATCTTGTTTTCCTTATTTCCAGATTCCAGACCCCCTCCGTGAATGCACAGCTCTTTCTTTGGCTCTTCAGTTGAATCCATCTGTGCTCTGCCTCCTGCTGCTGCCCAGGTGTGTGTAATATAATTGCATACATATCACATGAATCCATACTTGTGGGAAATTCAAATTATATGTAAGTGTGTAAAAATTTCTTCCTTCACTCTTCCAACCACATTCCTCCCAATTAGTGTGTATCATTTGAGCCTTTTTCCTGTGAATTTACATACTTACTATTAAAAAAAAAATGGGATCACACTATTCTTTGGTGACAGGACTTTTTCACTTAACATTTCTTAATCTTTTCATGTCAATATGTATAAATCCTTCACATTCTTTTTCACTTAGTTTTCCATATATGGATGAATCATAGTTTATTTTGAGGGTATTGATGAGCATTTGGTTTTTCCAGTTTTAATACTAAAAACAAGATTTAAGTGAATATTTTGGAGTTAAAAGGGTTAACATTTTGACAGATATTGACCATTGTCCTAAAGATATGCCCCTTTATACTCCCATCAGTCTTGTACAAGAAGGCCTCTTTCTATTTACAGTGATGTCACAAATACTAAATCTTATTTAATCTTTTTAAAATTTAATAATCTGATGGATAAGCATCTCCTTATTTTAATATGTTAACACATTTTCCTGATTATCTGTGAATTTAAGCATCTTTTCACAGGTTTTTTTCCCCTTTGTACTTCTGAGTACTGTCAGTTTATATCTTTTCTTCAGTTTTATTTTGGGTTATTCATCTTTTTCTATTGCTTCGTAAGAGCTCTTTGTGTATTATGGATTTTAGCTCTTTGTTAAATATATCATAACTGTTTTCTCTAGTGACTGTCTTTTAATTGTGTTTTTGTATCTTTGGCTAGATAGAAGTTTTACATTTCATCTAGTTGTTTTTGCTTTATTATGAAATTTATTATATTTTATATTTATAAAAGAATGTGAAAGTTTGAAAATTACTTAATATCCTTTGTGGTGAAATAGGATAATATGTTACAAATAAGGAAAGTTTAAAGGTTTTGTAAACTCCAGCTAATTTCAAATCTAACCAAGAAGTATGTTTTTAATACTATATATTTAGTGTGATGGATAATAAAAAAATATAAAACATGGCTTCTGTCTTCAGGGCATTTGTATGTGAATCACAAATCTTAGATGTACCTTAGAAAATCATTTTGAGCACAGGTGCTGAATTTTGTTACAGAAAAGGAGTGGAATCAAACAAAACTAGGTCAACAGAGTATGTACACTAGTACCCACTAAAGGCTATGATCATAGAGGGAAACTTGAATCGGAGCTTAAAGCCTGGGAAAGATTTAATTACGAAATTACAGGACCTGTATCAGTTATCTATTTCTGTATAATAAGTCACATCAAAGCTTAATGGCTTAAAAAAGTACTTATTTAATTTAGCTTTATAGTATTGCAGGTTGACAATGTTGATTGAGCTCAGTTGGGCAGTTCTTCTGGCATGTGCTAAATTTGGCTAATCTTGCCTGAGCTTCCTTATGAATCTGTAGTCAGCTGATCGATTGTGCTGACTGTTTTATGATGGCTGCATCTGGGACAGCTCATATAACTGGGGCCTTTTCTCACATGGGCTCTCAACTTCTTATAGGATAGTCTGGGTTTGTTTTCATTGTGGGCACAGAGTTTTAAGAGTTTGAGAATGGAAGCTGCAAGGCTTTGGCTTAGGATTGGTGTACTTCCATTTTTGTGCATTCTATTGGTCAATATTATAAGACCAGCCCAGATTTAAGGGGTAAGAAAATATACTCTACCTCTTGATGGGAGGTATTAATATATTGTGGCCACCTTTGCATTCTTCTGCAGAACTTCAGTTCAGACTCGTGCTTAACTGAGTGATTTAATCCTTGGAGTTATGGGTGATGATCATGCTCAAAATCTGTCCTTGACAAGGACAGGTAGAAATATAAACAGTAGTAGAGTAGAAGTCGACAAATGCCTTTTTATTTTGGGAGAATGTGTATTGGCTTTTAGGGAACCTTTCTTTCATGTTGTTTTGAATAGGACCATTAGGAACATGATGTCTGGATTTCTAGACTGGCCAGAATGATCTATGATAATCTTGCCTGACCTCCTGCCCCTTTTCTTAAAACACATTAAGAATGAAGGAGATGCGGTGTTTAGTTCTGGCAATAAATGCCATGATCATGAATGCAAAGCATTATATATATATATATATATATATATATATATATATATATATATATATGCGCTACACATTACAGTTCTCCAATTTAAAAAAGCCAGCTTCTAGTCTTGATTTCTTGTATTCATCTTTATTCATCTTGTATTCATCTTGTATTCATTTTCAAGTTAATTGACTTTGCTTGCAATTCCTGCTTTAAATGATTGGTATACTTCCTCTTACCTTATTTTGGTTTTATAGAAAGAGTTTTAGAAATTCTATCAATCCTTGTTTTTACTGTTTAGAGGTAAGGGAAGGTGGCCAGTAAGTCCTTCCTGTAAGCTTATCTCCCTTCTAGTGATTGAGATGGTTTCTCAGTTCGGATAGTAGTTGTGAGGTTCAGGCAGAACCAAATAGATGTGCTGCTTTATGTCTTTATATAGAGTTGTGGTCTCTTGGTCAAACCTTTAACTCAGAATGTAGCATGGGTAATGTAAGGGCACAAAACTAAAATATTATATATAGAGATGGTGCTTTTAAATATTCAAGGTTATTCTCCATTGTTCTCAATTCTTAAGGAGCGGAGAGACACCTTGAGATTTCTATATAGTATTTATATGTAAAAGCCTGATTTCCCTCTCATTCTTGTACGTATACAAAACAATGCTAATTAAAATAAATATGCTGTTCCATAGAGGAACAGTGTCTCATGGTGGAGCTGTCAGTGAGTGCTGGAGCCAGAATCTTGTTTAAATTAGGAGGATGTCTGTTATGTTAAGGCACCCTAAGGAGATGTATAAGACTAGAGCTTCTAGCAGTCCATCCTCTCTTTATTGAGAGACATATTTATATCTTCCAGACTAGTGATTAATCATTCAGTGGGGTTTTTTTGGGGGGAAGTTGTGAGCTTGCAGAGAATCATTTTGTGTTGCCAGGAACCACAAAACATGGGTATAATTAAAATGCTGATTTAATATATTATATTGAAGCATGGAACAGGAATGTTTAAATGATGTTGACAGGGCAAGAATTTCAGAACCACCTATTTAAAAATAGAAAACAAATGCCTATCCTCTTAAATTAAATTATATTATTAACATGTTTCTATACGTTGCTTGGAAGCAAAATAAAGCACTTGACAGTAATTAAAATTTGAAGATGTTGTATTATTTGTTGTTAATGTGCAATCTTTGTTACAGAAAATACATTTCAAAGTGATTTGTGAAAATTAAATGGGGGAAAATTGCCTATTGAGCAAATGTTGCTTAATAGGGCTGCTTTTCTTAAAAATGTGGATTCTTAAGTAACTAAAATGTTTTTATATTCCAGTAATGGTTTCTATTTTTGATCCTCTCAAAAATTGTCTTTGTTACTTGAATTTTGATATTTCCACACAGAATTCCATTGTTGGGGGCTTATAAACTCTAAAAACCAGGAAGGCTTTCTTATATTTTGGGGTATTGGGTAACATGTATTTGCAAAGCAAATTTCATCTGAAATCAATGTGGTTAGTCACTTGGACCTCTTCCAAATATTCTGCAGGACTAGAAACCAAAGGGGCCCATTAGCAGCCTCTAACTAGCTCTTCTCTAATGAATGCTGTGTTCTATGTTTGGAAACTGCACTTTCCTGGTTTCTTACAAACTAGAAAATGCCAATAGATAATGGGATAGTTGTTTGTCCTGCTGTACCACAGCGAGAGGGCGCTAATAGAGTCACTTTGTTGCAGACCTCTCATGCAGGTAATACTCTGAAAATTTACACATCTCCACTGTCTGGGGGGAAAGGTGGTTTCTGACCCTGGTTTAGGTTTTATTTTCTTTTAGTATTGGTTTAGATGCATTAGCTTGGGTTTCAAAGTTGATAACAAATAAAAACTCTTAGATAATGTTAAAATGATATGTTCTTCAGCGAATGAGATAAATAAACCGTGAGTGAAGCATGTTGTTTCTTACCATGCTACTGCTGTTTTTGTGGATCTTGATAGTGCAGTTATAGTATGGGAATTAACTGACCCCTGTTGGTCTTGATAATTCTGGTGATAGGAGTGGCAGTTGGATGGACAGAACGGAGTAGTTTGTTTATGCATGTTTCTCCACTGGTTAAAATTAAAACAGTCACAGTGAAATTTGTGTTTATTTTATGAACATTTGCATGGTGAGAGTTTTCTTCTGGAAAGTGTTCAGTTTTTGTGGAAAAACTCTTTTGACTTAGGTACTAAATAATAATTAACCATTGTTGACATTTTGTTTTTTTTCTTCTCTCTTTACTCATCCCCACATCCATTTAGTCACCAATTCATGTGGATTCTTCTCTTTAAATGTTATGATCTTCCTACCCTTCCCCACCACCATGGGCTTCCAAACTGCCATCACCACGAGCATGAATTTGTTTATCTGTCTCCCTCACAAGACTGTAAACTATTTGAGGCCATGAATCAAACCTTATTTGACTTGGCCACAGTGTCTTGCATACAGTAGGTGATCAGTATATATTTACTGTATAAATGAAGGCTTTTATAAACCATTTAATTTAGTCATTCTCAACTGGGGATGGGGGTGATTTTGGCTCTCATATCCCCCAAAACAGTAATTTGGCAATGTCTGTAGATACTTTGGTTGTTATAGCTGCAGTGTGTATGTATGTGTGTGTGTGTGAGTGTGTGTATGTGTGTTAGTGTGTGTGTGTGTGTGTGTGTGTGTGTGTGTATGTGTATGCATGCTACTGGCATCTGGTGGGTAGAGACCAAACATTTTGCTGAACATTCTATAATGCATAGAATTGCAACAAAGAATTATTGTGCTCCAAAATGTCAGTAGTGCCAAGGTTGAGAAACCCTACTCCAATTTAATTTTCAAAATATCTCTCTCAAGTTGATGAATAGGTAGTAGACGTTTCTTTACTCTAGATATGAGAAAATGCACATGGAGAGATTAAATGACTATTCTAAGTCCATCCAGCTTAAGGTAGTGACAGAACCAGGGATTCCACATCTAGATAATCACTATTGTTTTAAACAGTTACTGTGATTTTTGACTATAATTATCTGGACAGTTGTTTTAGATTTTAGCCTTGGAAATCTCTCCATATTCTACTTGAAAGTAATAAACAGAAATTAAGGTAGAAAATATTTGTGTACTCATTTGAAAGATATCTCTCCTATGGAGATTCCTTTAGATCATGTACAAAAAAATTTGAATTTTCTAACCTTCTATCTTCCCACGGAGAGTGGGTTTCTCTAGTGAAGGAACTCAATGCATACATGCATCTTAACATAGTTCTGAAAGATTAACAATATTAAATATTTTTGTATTACTAAAATTGAGACTTGGGATATCTGAAATTATTAGGCATTTTGAGCTAATGCCTAGTTAATTTTCATGCAGTACCTATGTATATTCTGGGATTACACAGTACACAGCTGCTTTAAGTGCAGAAATCTGTTTATCACATGACTTAATAGGTTTGAAATAAAATCATGGTGTGTCTATATCTAGGCCATTGTATTCATATCTTGTTTAGCCATTGCTTCTCTAGAAATAGCAGAGATGCAATAGGAAAGATGCAGATAAGAGTAACTAAATTGGTGAAGGGGGAAAATAAAGTGTTCTATTTAAACAAAAGAGACAGAAGTCCTATCTGGTGTGCAAGACTGTGTTCAGTGTGCAAGAGTTTGATGGAGAAACAGAGAGATAGATACTTAGACATAGTCTCTCACTTTAGGAGTATTCAAATAATAGATGAGATGTATGTATGTATGTATGTATCAAAATTAGTAAGTAATAGGACAACACAAAGGTCAAATGAATGGTAATAGCAGGCAATACAGAAGAGGAGAAGTATTTTATTAATATATTGGTGAAGTCTGGGAAGGAATTAGCCATTGAAAGATGCAAAATATATATATTTAATCAAGTTGGAAAATAATAAGTTATAAACATTAGTTAAAAGAATACTAAACTATTCTAGAGAGTATCTTATTTTCTTTATATTGAAAAAAATATAACTTTTTCCTGCAATTTCTATCTACATCTTTTTGATATCCAGATGTTATTCAAGAGCAAATATCTTATGGAAATATTTTATTCACCATTTAAAATTCTTTCTGTACTATCATTTCCTAATCTTTGCAGATACTGAATTTTTTCTGAGTTCCTATTATGGCTCAGCCACATCATGAGAATTATAAGTACTTTCTATATAAAAATCCTTAAAGCCACTTTAAGTAGATTTAAAGAATGTTTAGAAGAACATAAAACATTTTTATTTTTATCCTGTCTTTGAATGTTATCCTTGACTTTACACGTAAACTTGTGGCTCTCTTAAAATTGGGATGGGTGGCTATTCATGAATAGCTGAGTCAAAATAGTGGAAAGATAGTCTTAGAGGCAGATTTAGGGTATATGTTTTCAAAATTATGAAAAAGTATATCCATAGTAGAAAATTATACTTAATTCAGAGTAAAGAGGAAAGTGTTTGACAGATATTCAAGTAGGAAGCAGAAAAAGCAGAATTGCTAATTGACAGCACTTCTGCTTTATCTTTTAAAATCCAAATTAAGTTAGTAGTAGTTTGAACCATAAAATTGCTATTTTTGTTGTCCAAAATGGTTCAATATAGCAGTAGCTAAATATGCCTGAAATTTGAAACACTAAAATTTTGAAATTAGCGGCTGAAGAAACATTATGAATACATTAATCAAACATGTTATGAATATATTAACAAGAACATTACACTCATGAAAAAATGTGTCCTATCCAAGAATAGCAACATTTGTGAAGGTTTGACTGATGACACCAAATGGTTAAACTGTCCATCTGATTCATGGCAGAGTACTTCATGTAAAATTTATAAAATTGATAAATCTCAAGTAGGCTATAATGAAAAACAGGTAACTTGGTGATTTCATCCTGAAAATCTTATTAAAAATCTTGCAATCCAGCTTGTTTAAAGTTCTTCATTTAGTGGGAATGTCTGAGTATATTATTCAAAAAATCAAAATTAAACAGACCTGTGGTGACATTATTTTACACAGAGATATTACACAAATATTTTTTTAGCTCATGCAATAGGCAGCTGAAAGGATTAATTTTAAATTTCAGTCAAACATGTCTAAATTTTAAATAGTGGAAACCGTAGTTTCCAGATCACTTGAAATCTTTTAGTCGGTTGGGTTGAGGAACACACTGTCAGCCTTAAGGTTGAACTGGTGTCAGGCGTAACTGTGAAGTAGCCAAAAGTTGTTTTCCAATTGGTTCTAGACATTTTATGCTACTTAGTGTCCACTTCTGTCAAAACCTACTTTCAGAAATAGATCTGACAAACTCATTCACAGCAGAGTAAAATGTGATGTTCATGTTGTGACTGCTTTCTGGAAAAGATAGTGAGGGGACTAGAAGCCATGTCACAAAAAATTCACAAAAGGTAAAGCTACCATGATTGCGTGGTATACGAAAAGGAATGAACATGGGGAAGTGGGGGTGGTGGTGGAAGGGGGAGATAGGAAACTGAAAAGGCAGCTGTGAGATAGTGCACACCAAGTATAGCACAGAACATGCTACCTAACAATGTGATAAGCTCTCATAATGAAAGCTGTAATTACAGTAACGAGGGAGAGCGATTTAGCTTATGGCTCCAAAAATAAGAATACATGAGTAGTAGATCCCAATGAGGCAGATTCTAGTTTGATGGAAGGAAAAGATATTTGAATAAAGCTTTCCAAAATAGGAAATGGGCCAACCCAAAAGAGGACTTACTTTCTAATTATGGCAGTGGTTGTGTATAATTTAGATCTGTCCCCCCAAAATCTGGTCACACATCACAAAATGTGGGGGAGAGACCTGTTAAAAGTACTGCAGTGGTTATGACTTCGTTTTGCGTGAGGTTCAGAACCTGTATTTTATCAGCATCCAAGGTAATTCTGACGCCGCTGGTCCATGAACCAGCATTTGAAATCACTGATCTAAATGACCAGATGAGGACATCATGGGGGGAATTCAGAAATCAGGTGGAAGATTGGGGGGAATTCAGTTTTATTTCATTAAATATACTTTCAGGACATTTTAGAATGTGGAATTTCTTCCCCCTACCAAATGTTTTATTGAAAACATTTTCTAACACAAAAAAGTTGAAAGAATTTTGCAACGAACACCCATATACCCACTACCTATTTTCTCTCATAAAAACACTTTACTATACTTGTTTTATCACATATCAATTGAGCTAATGTTTATATACAATGAAATGCACAGACTTAAGTGTATCATTCTATGAATTTTGACAAATACATGCATCTGTGTATCCCAAATGCAACATCATTATCACCTCAGAAGATTCCCTCACACCCCATCCCAGGCAGTCTTCAACCCACAACCCTCACCAGCCCCCAACCAGGGAACTGTTGTTGTTTTTGTTTTCCACTATAGACTATAGACTATAGTCTATTCTAGCTCTTCATATGGAACCATCCAGTATGTGTCTTCTGTTTTAAGGATTATTTTTACTCACCATATTTTTGAGATTCATCCACATGCTTTATGTATTATTTATTTTATTGCTGAAAAATAACTGAGTATTTTTTTAGTGTCCAGAGTGTGCTAGGCAAAGTATAGATGTAGGGCTCATAATGGTGAACAAAACAAGTCTTGATCGCCCTACTTCGATGGTGCCCACAATTTAGAGGTGAAGACCTTTAAGATGCCTTCCAAACCTGGACATGTAGATATTGTATCAGAGACTGCTTATTTTGTAAACCTTTGTGTCCTATAAACCATTCTGTTCAAGCAGTTCAAGGTGTGTAGACTTCAGTACTTTAGTTTTCCTTGTCTTTTCTTCCCTCTCTGTTACAGAGGGAACTGAATTAAATAATCAAAAAAATAAATTAGCTCACCAGTGAATAATCATACTTCATTCATTCTATCTGTATCTATCTATCTATCTATCTATCTATCTATCTATCTATCACCTATCTATCTATTTATCTGTCATCTATCTACCTATCTATCTTTATGGACAGCTGCAGTATACCCAAAGAAAAGCAGAGGTCCATGGACTTAATAATTCTCTATGGAGAACAATGGGTAGGCAGTAAAGAGAAGTGGAGTTTGGGTAATTATGGAGGATTTCATAAATTAAAAAAACTTTCGTGTGTACTATACACACACACACACAGACACACACACACACACACACACACACACGCACACACGTCCTAAGTAATTTAGAATCAAATGATCCAGATAATCATACTTATTTCAGAGACTCAAACTTTAAGCTTTTTCAATGAGAGATTATATATTCTGAAAATATAGTAAATTGAAGAAGAAAGTGGTAATAGGCTGTGAATTTAGGTTTTGTATGGATGTTCTTAAAACAATGGAAGCCATGAGTTGTTCTTGAACTGAAGTATTGTCCATGGCAGTGCTTATGTGTGAGGCAGGATATGCTTTTCCCTGTCTCATCATGTGCATGCATTGCTGGGACAAGAACCTTGGAACCAGGCAGTGGTTAGGAAGAATAAAGATGTGCATTGAAACCAAGGGCTGAGTCTGATGATTAAGTAACAAGAAAATTGAGAGGTGAGATGGGGTTCAAGGTAGATATCAAAATGAGGCATTGAGGAGGATATTTGAAATGGGGATATGGTGATCCTCATTATTCAAAGATTACGTATTTGTGAATGTGCTTTCTTGCTAAAATTTAGTACCTTTATATAGTTATACATGTTTCCAGCTGAGGCTGAACAAGCTGATGCTCTTCATTCTTCTTTCAGTGATCATGCTGTAAAGAAGTTTTTGTTGTTGTCTATTTAGTATCACATTTCCCACATGTTTGTGCTTTTTGTGGTGATTTTCCTGTTTAAAAGTTTGTCCCCCACAAACGGAATGCTGATATGCTGTCTAATGTTTCTAAGCACAAGAAAACTATGGTGAGCTTTACAGAGAGAACACGTGTGTTAGATAAACTTCATTCATGCATGAATTCAAGTGCTGTTGGCTGTGAGTTCAATGTTAATGACTTCACAGTGTATATTAACCCTATCAGACCGCTGTATCCATTTTTTGGTAATTTCCGAATCTGCTGCTATACCGCTGTACCTAATTTAAAGATAGGTACTTTGCCTAGTACGTGAGAAAAATGACAGGTAGACCTATTTTCTACAATGTCTCCAAGTTCCATCTTATTCTAACCACTTGTTTGCATGTAACTAACATTTTTCTATATTATATTGGTTTTTTCTCTTTAATGCTCAGGAACCCAGGTATAGGGGACAGTTAGGTTCAGGGCCTCAGGTCTGGTAGGGTTAAATAAGGTGTCTTTAAAAAAAGAAACACATACAACAAGGTTATGTATTGATTGGTTAACAAAAATATTGTCACCAGAAGCTCCCAGAGCCTAATTGCATTTCCCCTAGCGATAACGATTCAGTATTAGCTAATTCAGTCTTTGTAGCAACTTTATAGAATGTAACTACCATGAATAACAAGAGTCAGCTCTATACCTTGGGTGTGTCAAAGAAATATATTGGTCACTTTAGTGTTTCTTATTTTTTAAGTTCAGATCCTTGGTGTTTTCTAGGCAGCACTTATTTTCAAGAGCACACAGAGATTTTGAGTGTAGACTTCTTTTGTGTCTGGGGCTCCTAGCTATTCCAAATTGACACACCAGTCCATACTTGCCCTTTAAAAAGTCATTAAAATTTTGGCTGATTTCTTTTACATGCTTGGAGAGTGACCATCTCTTTCTCTCTTGCTCTACCAATGGCCAAACAGTGGGTGTTTAGTCTGTTTTTGGAAAGGGTTAGGCCCTCTTTAGAATTCAGGTTACTTGATTTCAGCTCTCTGATGGGCTCAAGCATAGTAAAAATTTTGTATGTCATCTGGCTTTTTGAGGTCATTGTTGGAGTTGGAACAATGTTCTTTTATGGCATTCAACATCATAATTGGAAATGGAACTCTTGAGTTTTTTTTAATTCATCTGTGTGCATATGTATTACCATATTAATTGAAACAAAATTTTGGGATTCTCAAAGAATCACTAAAAAACTTGCAGGAGAAACATAATCTCATATCCATATGGTGGTTGAAGTAGTTGAAATAATATTAATAGCATTAACCTTGAACTTTCCTGAAGCTGTTGTTTCTGAATTCCAAGCCCTAATATCTTTGAATTCTAATTAGCCCCCATCCCTCCTCCCTGCTGCAGAAGAATCAAATTGGAGGACAGAGGCTGAATGTCTTCCGTTGCAAATTGGGCAAAGGCTCTGGAAGCTGGGTGAGCCATGTAGTGGTTAAGGGAAGCTGTAGTAGTGACTATAATAGCAGCTGTGTATATAGGAGGGGGCTGTATAGGAGTAAAGAACAAAACGAGAGAAAAGGAGTAGAGTTTTTATTATAGTACTTGCATGTTGCTCATTAAATCAGGCCAGATCTTTATCAGGATCTCTTTTTTAATTTCTAAAGTTTTTATTTTTAATTTATAAATACTTCTTACTTTTACAGTCAGCAGTAAAGTTAAAAATAAATAGATATGTAAGGTCACAGTGGGAAAAGTATATTGGAAAGTTCAGGTTTCTGAGCCTGTGTAGACAAGGTAACTTTCCATGTTATCTGTGAGATGTCTTCTTTTTTTAAAGAAATTATTATGCATTTGATATTCCTAAGAAGCAAGAATTCGATTATGTTCCAGAATCAGCGTTTTGTTTCTGTGTGAGTATGTAGAAAGGATATTACTGTATTTCTTCAAATCTGAGATGTAAATTTTTTTGACATTTTAGTATCTCTGAAATTGGGATGTGTTTTATAACTGGACCATCATAACTTAATTGGCATAATTTTTTCTTAGTAAATAAAAGAATAATATGTTTTAGAATTGATGGCATCTTAGATTTGATGAAATACACTATTGCATAAGCAGTTTCACAGATTAAGAAGCTAATAACCATCTGACCTTTTTTTCAGTAGAAAATGGGTAGAAATTTCTTGACATTTTTTAGATTGATCCACCCACAAGGTGATACATGCCTGTGTTTGAGATGTTTAAAAACTTGATATTTAAATTAAAAACATGAACTAAATTATACCATCTTTCAATTATGGTAAAAGTATAATGCTTCTCTTTCTATAGTTTTATAGTATTTTAATTTTCCCTTCTGCTTTTTTATTTTAATCATAATCTCTGTTTTTATTCCCCCATAATTTTTATAGCAACTAGCTACCTGTATTTTATATTCATTAAAGGATCCTCCAATAGTGTATATGCATAGAGAAATGGTGCTCAAGTGAGTATTGGTATGGTAGTTTCCCCCCTTCTTTAAAGGGGACACATGTCCACAGAACAAGATTTTAGTGTCATTACTATGTAAATTGTGGCAGAAATCCATAGCTGGAAAAACTCTTTAATTACTTTATGAATTCAAGTTTTATTCTTATGGGAGGTAGATTATAATTTGTTGTCTTTGACTCATGGGAATCCAGTTGTCTTGATTACAGTGTCTGGATATCAAAGGATGACTAAGCCTTACTCCATTTTTTGAAATGAAAGACTTGTGAAACAGTAATTTAAAATAACCTTAAGTTATTCATAGCCACTAACAGCTTTAATTAGTTAAAGGCTGAAAATATTAGTTACACTAAATATCATGCACAACTTTGACATAAAAAAGTACTCTCAGATCTTCAATGAACATGTTCATTGTCTTTGATGTTGGGTCATAAATGCATATAGCTTGTAGGTCATATCATTTGGGAAAGTAAATATTCTTTCTTATTATCAACATAGAATTCAGACCGTTCTCAGAAGAGCTGTCAGTTTTACATAGGAAAATATGGTGATGTAAAGAAAAACTTTTTCCTTCTTTATTTTGACTTAAAACATTTCATTTGACTTGATGGCTTCTTTTAAATACAACCTTGATCATTCCTCTTTGGATAGTCACTCTTCCCCTCCAGTAACACACGATTTCTTTGACCTAAACATTCTAACTAGTTACATGAAGAAGAGCGATAGGATAGAATTCTGAGAGAGCAAAATAAGCATGATCAAACCAGAGTTCTGATACGTGTATGGAAATGATTGTAAGGAGCCTTAACTGGCTTCTCTTCAAACCAGTTGGGGTCATCTTTATTTGAGCAGATTAAAAAAATGTGTACAGGGCTCCTTCTAGTGATTTAAGGGAATACATCTAGAATTGTATTGAATCAAAATAAAAACAAACTGAAGGTAATATTCATGAGATTTTAACACATTGAAAAGAGAAGGGAAAAATGAACTCTGCCATGCAAATGTAATTAAAATGAAATGCTTTTGAAGGAGCAATGTGATTCACTGAATTTAGGAAGAGATAAATGTTACATAATATTTAGACTTAGGTCTTGTGGAGTGTAGTTGTATTCTTGGCATTAGTGAAATGAAGAAAATTACAAAGCACCTTATTAGAAAATTTTAGGAAGAGCTTTGGGTTGGTTGGAAGGTAGGATTATAAAGAAATGGTATATTAAGTACTCCTGTCACAGTTTTTAGAGATAAGTAGAGAATTACCACAAATTTATAGAAATATTCTTTCCATCAGAAAAACTGCCCTGTCATCTAATAACTTTGAAGTGTAAATGTATTTGATAATGAATGTTGATAAAAGCATCAATTGTTTTTTAGTTAAGAAATAGAAGATGAAAGGGAAACAAAGGAGAACTGACCCATAGAGGTATTAGATGTGTATGTAGTTTTGGGGATTAATGGGTATTTTTAAAGAAATTCAAAAGGATAACGTATCAAAATATGGCACGAGAAGGGTGGAAAGTATTTAAAAGCCTGATCACTAAATATGCAACAGTTTCAATATTTCTCAATGTTTAAGACTGTATTAAAAATAAATTACAAAATTCTATGGCTTCAATGCAGGTTCATTCAGTGAAGGAAAAAAAAAGCCCTTTGTAAAATATGGAAACCATCTTGAGTTACACAAATGCCAGAAAAAATTATAATTGTAAAAATGAGATGTCGACTATCGTTATTACAGTGGCTGTGTTGTTTCCAATAACAATTTGGCATTTTATTTAGTCTGTAACAATCTACAATTGAAATATAAAATAAAGATTTTTCTTTTATTTCCCTCTGAAGTCCTGTGCCAAGCTAAGCAGAACTGAATGAAACATCTGTGGATGATTAAAACAAGCTTTCCTATGGGGTTTTGAATAGAAAGTAAACATGGATTTTATCCATAGTCAACAGCATTTACAAATGTAAAGGGAGGAAGCTACTGAGTTTTTGAAGAATGAGCTGTTAGAGAGGAAATAGAAGTATGGAACGGCAGATGGCGATAATTAGTTCCATACGGTGAAAGGCTTCTATTAAAAAAAAAATGACAGTGAGCCGCTCTGGTTGGGTGATATTTTATTGAAGCAATTTTTGTGTCTTATTTCCTATCTTGGTCTCTCTAGAGTAGTGCCATCTCACAAAACCAGTCAAATGTGACTAACATATGTGAGGTGTTTTGTTTGGGAGGCTGTGTTGGTGCTCACCAGTGAGAAAACCCTGTGTTAGGGGGTTATTCAGACTGGAGAAAATCCATGCTGGATGCCCACTCATCTTTTCTTGGGATTTTCATTTCTTCAGTCTCCTCTTTACCTTTATTTTGGTAGTCATCGTTTCTTAACTTCTTGAGACTATGTTGTTTAGTGTTTAAGAACCCTGGCTCTGCTGTCAGACTGTCTGGATTCAAATTCTGCTTTCCTTTCATTTGCTATGTGAACTTGAGGAATTGCCTAACCTTTCCATGCCTCAGTTTTCTCATCTGTGTAATGGGGATAGTTATAATACCTGCCTTAATGTATTATACAACCCAATGGTACAATTGTTGTAAGGATGAAAATGAATTAATATACATAAAACATCCACTTGAGTCTCCTGGGCCCCACCCTAGACCTACTTAATCAGAATCTCATTCTTTTTTAATCATATACCACTTACCAATAAATAATTTTTGATATTTATCTTCACTATAGGCTTATTTACATAATTAGCAATTTACATGTACTATTGTTCTATTACAGAATATGCATTTTATAACACATTAACAAGTTAGATATTTTAAAAGTGAAATGAAAAAATAAATATAAATATATCTCAGTGGATTAGGATTCAGGGGTTGCTGGTTTGTTTTTTAATTTTTTTTTAATTCATTTTTATTGTTAGACTTATTGGGGTGACATCTGTTAGCAAGGATTACATAGGTTTCAGGAATACAATTCTACAGTGCATTGTCAACTTGATGTATAATAAAGGGGTTGCTGGTTTAAAATGTATTTGCTGATTTGAACTAACCTGAAAAAGAGAAGTACTGAATTCAAATAGCCAAAATCTTCAGGAAACAATAAGCCCCAGACCGTTGCTAATTAGTTTCTCCAGTCCCCATGCATGTGCCAAGGCCAAATGTGAAACCTCTTCCCGTTCCCTGTGTCTTTCATTTCAACAATATTTTTGTTTACTTCTATTCCCTTCTTCTTCGTCCTGTTTTATATTGCCCTCCAACTCCCTGTTTGTAGTTGTGACCTTGATAGTATTCAGAATCCTCTGTTCTTAGCCACAGATGTCTGTGGCTTTCAAAAAAGATAAAGAAAGCTCTTTAATTGTTGATAAAGGTTTCCTCACTTCCACCTTATTTCAATTTTCTTCCCATTTGGCAGTGGTTGCAACAGCTTTCTTAGTTCTGGGTCACCGGTGACTCTGCCTCAGTTACGCTGCACCAACATGCAGAGGTGTTAATATTCTTTTGTTCCCTCTTGCAGCCTTTCTCTAGCTTTATAATTATCCAAGATGGTAACAGCTTTTAAGAACATACTCTGTCACCTTGAAATCAAATGGATTTTAGCTGAAAACTCAGGCAAGGTCTTAAAGACGTTGTTTCTCTCAGCTATGAATAGTGAGGGAGAATTTGAACATGACAGTCCTTAGTTACAATGATATTTAGATGATAGATTCCCATTACCCTGCATAATGTGGGATGTTGACATTTGATTCAAACATGTAATTCTTGTCATTGAACATAGGAAAGAGAGAGATTGCTACCTGGAGTAGGAGTAACATAGGATGGCACTGCAGAAAAATGACAAAGCCCAAAATAATAGCAATAATCATTTTCCATTTCCTGTCATGTCATTTTTAGAATTCAAATGATGTCGTATGGTACTGTCTTCATGATTCTAAGTGGCCGCTGTGGTTCTGGGCAATGTTTAGGGCACACCTTATTATATAAATGCCTCCATACACATTAACATTGATTATATATGGTTATTGAAACCAAGTATTTGACTTATGTCTGTAGAATTACATCTCGTAATCAGAAGAATTTCATAGTTGAATTAAGGTAAGCTTGCATTTGGGTTATAATACATATTCTTTTATTCTGTTAATATGTTGAAGATAGAAGAAAATCATTACTATCTTAATGACACCAACTTTGTGGTAAATATTCAAAAACAGCAATATTGTGGTACACATTGCTGTTTAGAGATTTAAGAAGAGGGTTTTTACTTAATTTGAATATCCCATATGTACCATATACTGATTATCCATTTATAAATAATTTGAATACAATAAAATTACACAAATGTGTAGAAAATTCCATCTTTCAGGCTTCTTGTAGGAACATGGTAATAGTCTAGAATTAAATATCCCTACCTCCCCTCCTAAAAATAATACAAGGAGAAAGCAACATAACAGAGTTAAGAAGGGAACACTTGACTTGAATGATGAAGAATGTGTTTTATGCTGCTGTTGGATGGCATTTTCTATATATTATTAACTCTCTATTTTATTAGTTCCATTTGGATTAAGTATAGTTTAAGTCCACTGTTTCCTTGTTGATTTTCTTCCTGGACAATCTTTCCACTGTTGAAAGTTGTATATTGCAGTTCCCTACTGTTACTGTATTATCTACGTCTCCCTTTAAATATGTTAGTATTTAAGTGCTCTAATGTTGGGTCTATATATGTTGATAATTGCTTTATCTTCTGTATGAATTGACTCCTTTAGGCAGGTCTAATGTTTATGAATTCTCTCAGCTTTTGTTTATCTGGGAAAGTTTTCATCTCACCTTCATTTCTCATGGGTAATTTTCTGGATGGAGTATGCTTGGTTGGCAATTCGGCCCCCCCCCCCCGCCCCCAGCACTTTGAATATATGGTCCCACTCTCTCCTAGCCTGTGAGGTTTATCTGAGAAATTCACTGATAGCCTTTTGGGGGTTCCCTTGTCAGTTACAAGCTTCTTTTCTCTCCCTGTTTTAAGATTCTCTCTTTGTCTTTGATTTTTGAAAAGTTCAATGTGTGTTAGAGAAGATCTCTTTAAGTTAGTTATGTTTGGTGACCTCTGAGATTAATGAATTTGGTTATCTAAATTTCTCTCCAGACTTGGGAAGTTCTTAGCCATTATTTTAAAACTTTCTGCTCCTTTCTTTCTTTCTTTTCCATCTCAAACTCCAATAATTCACAAACTGATTGCTTAGATGGTATCCCATGGGGTCATGTGGGCTTTCTTCACTCTTCTTCATTCTCTTTCTTTGCTCTCCTGACTGGTTAATTTCAAAGTTTCTGTGTTTTCTCTCTCAGATCCTTTCTTCTGATTGATATATTCAGCTATTGATATTTTCTATTGCATTTTTAATTTCTTTCATTATAGTATTACGCAGCTTTAGAATTTCTGTTGGTTTTTCTTTTATTTCTCTTTGTTAAACTCATTTTGTTCATGTATTGTTTTCTTGATTTCATTGAATTGTCTTTCTGTGTTTTCTTATAGCTCATTGAGTTCCTTTTAAACAGCTATTTTGAATTATCAGGTAAATCACAGATCATTATGAGTTTGGGATTGGTTACTGGAGGATTATTGTGATCCTTTCGTGATGTTATATTTCCTTGATTTTTCATATTCCTTTAAGTGTTACATTGCTGTCTTCACATTTGAAGCAGCAGTCACTTCCTCCAGTTTTATTAACTGCCTTCAGGAGAGAAATAAGCTTCTGTCAGCTCTGCTAGTGCTTCTGAGGCTTTCTTAAACTTTCTGTGTATATACCTGCTCTACCCTTTTTGCCCTGTCTCTTGGCAGAACTCTTAATCTTGTATGTCTTCTCTCAACCCTGTGATGCGTTAGGCCAGGTGCTGACAGTCTCTTTTGTTTTTCAAAAGACAGCACTAAAGCTCAAGTTTGTGCTCTATCCTTGGCCCACAAATTTAGGCCAACTTTCTGTGTGTGTTCACTATGCATCTGCCGAAGCTTGCTCTTGCAACCACAATTGGGAGTGTGTACAGGGACCTAGCCATAGAGTCGGGAGTGCGAGTGGGTGACGTGTGCTGAGCACTGGCAATGCTGGCAGGCCAGCTGGTGGGGAGCTGCAGGTGAAGCATTCTCAGTGGATCATGAGTGGACTCTTGATGGAGTCCACAGTGCAGTTGGGAGGATCCATGTCACATTAATGTTCTATCTATTACACATTCCCAGCCTCTTTACCAACCCCACAACCCCCCTGTACCCCGACCCCTACCCCACCCCACCCCCACCCAGACATGCAGCTTATGATAGAGCAGGAGAGAAATGAGCCTCTTTTCACAATGTCCTACACAGCTGGGGAAGCTATGTGCTCACTTACATGCTTTCACTTTACCCAGCAAGAGAAATCACAGGCTAAAAAGATCTCTCTTAGAGGACTGTGCTGCCTTGGGGGAAGAGTGATGTAGGTAAAGTTAAGCTCTTCCTCTTATTTCCTCCAATGCATCCAAATTTACATATATTTTTTTCTTCAATTATTATGTACTAGAACTTCTCCTCTGGAAACCTAGACCTTCCCAGAGTCTCTCTAGTTCATGGGTGATTGTCAAAGGCAGTGTTTTCCAGGGGCTCCCAGACTGTGGCCAAGAGCTTCTGGACCAGATTCATGGGTCACTGCAGGGTCCACAGCTGGGACTGAGATCTGTATGCCTATTAACCTGGTGCATGGGTGGGTGAGACTCCTGGATCCCTTGCTATGGTGCTGGATGTCACAGCTCTTACAAGGCACTTTTGTCTCTGGGTAGATGCTGAATTACTATTGGGAGAGGGGAACAAAACAAGAAATGTCTTATTTTGTCATGATACTGACATAATTTCCTAAGCTAATACATTTTGATGTGTGCTATTGTCATTGTCATTAATTTCTTAAAAAAACTTTTATTGTAAAAGTTTTTAATTATTACAAAAATAGAGAGACTAGAATAATGAAACTGCTACTGGTTTTATACCACTAGTTTCTACAAATATGGCCAACTTTGTTTATCTAACCATCTGAATTATTTCAAAGCAAAGCTAGACGTATTATTTTTATCTGTAAGTACTTTTATTTGAATCTCTAACAGATTTGGATTCTTATATAAAGGTCATTATATCCAAATGAAAAAGTAAGAAGAAAATCTTTATATCATTTAATTGCCAGTGCTCTCTCTTGAACATCTTTTTCCATTTGGTGTGTTTGAATCAGCAGTCAACTCAGGCCCATCTATGACATTTGGTCGATATGTTTCTTTCAGTTTGTTTTAGATCTTACTCCTCCTCCTTGTTCTTTGTTTTTATTTTTTTGTAAAGAAATGGGCATTTGTTTTGTATCCCTATGCTATTGTTTATATTTCCTATAAACTTTTGGTTACAACTAAAGGCTTGGTTAGATTAAGGTTTAAGTTTAATATTTTTGGCAAGAATCTTACATAGGTGGTGCTGTGCACTTCCTATTACATCATATCAAGAGACTCATAATATCTGATTGTTTCTCCTTGTGATATTAAGATTAATTAGTGGCTCAAGTGTTTCCAGCTTGATCCATCCATTATAAGGCTCCTCATCAGTCTTACCTAATGGTTTTAGCAGCCATTTATGATCCTTGCCCAGATAGATTATTTCATTAGGGGTTGCAAAATAGTGAGTTTCAATTTTTATTTCTTTATATAAATGTTTATCATGAAGTAGACTTTATAGAGAACAGCAAGATAAATTCTTGAAGCTTTTATTTACTGTTTTCCAGAATGGATTGGTACTCTAGAAACCTCCAGAAGTGCCCACTTTTAAAGTATTATCTAAGTAGGTACATTTAGATATGTTTAATGTTTTTTAGTCCATTGTAGTAATTACTTTTTCAGTGTTCACACTGTACATCTTTGGGCAATGGGAGGCTGTTTGCTGGGTCCTTTTCACGTGACTCTTGTAGTCTTTCATAGTTTTCTTGTATAACAACATGTCCCAGGCTTATCTTGTACAAGTCCTGCCCCAGATCTGGAATCTGTCATTTCTCCAAGAATTTCTAGTTCTTATTCGTGGGAACCATCATTAATTTCTAAACAGTCTGTAATTTCTTTTTGAGATGTTGAGTTATTCAAGAATGTGTTTTAAAATTTCGAAGTGGTTAGTTTTTGGCTTTGCTTTTGTTGATAATTTTTTTATTTTATTTCCTGTAGCCAGAGAATATAGTTGTGTGATTTTCTTTATGGCTTACCATTGGCATTACCAATTAAAAAATGTTTTATGAGCATATTTGGAAAGAATTCTATGGAGTTATTAAATCAATTCTTAAATTGTTATTCATAAGTATTACTTATTTTTGTTTACTTACCTGTAGGTTTTTAAGAGAGCTGTGTTAAAAACGACTATTATTATAGTGGTTTATCAATTCTTTCACTTCTAAAAACATAGTTTACTTATTTTGAAGGGCTATGATTTAGTGTATAACATTAGGGTCTAGAAAATCTAATTATTCTCTTCTGTAAGATGGATAACTCAAAACAATATAAGATTACATTTTTTTCTCTTTATTAAGGATTAGACCTTACAGGGTATAAACACAGATTTTTGCTTTTGTAGAAGAGTACTTGGATCTTGTTGGTACCTCCAGGAGGAGTTGAAAATACCATGTTTTTGGAGTTGTGGTGCTATTTATGTATGCAATAATTTAATAATATAGTGAAATGCAAATAGTTGAGTGAATAATTAAATGAGAAATTTTTAGACAGTAATCAATATAATTATTATCAGTTGCATACATTTTCTTTAATATTGCTTCTTGGTAACCTGGTAGTCTCAAGAAAACAGACATTTTCACAATGTGAATGCAAGAATGTTTTTTTCTGGGTTGTGCCTTTTCCTTCCCTGGAATATTCTGAAATTAAAAGAGTGCCTTAAGAAGGCCTTGGGTATTACTTGAACACCTCATGGGAAGGCCAGCCTCACTCAGGCTGAAATGGGATGTGTGACAGGCAATGTTCATGTGACATTTCAACACACTAGGTTGTGGCTGAGCCAAGAGAGCCTGCCACCTACAAGTCTCCTTTCATTTCAGCTGTTTAAAAATACAATTTCACACATTCTTTCATTTTATTAATGAAATGCTATGCTTCAAACTGAGGGGCCTGCCTGCCAGGTGGAGCTATAATTATGCCTGGGCAGTCTGCAGCTGTGCTTAGTTATAAACCTTTAACTAAAGAAAATAGAATTTGAGTTGCTTTTATGTATCTCATAATATTTCCTCAAATCAGTATATTTATATGACAGTTAAGTAATTTCTAAAGAGCTTACTGGCATTTGATTTTTTTCTTTTTTCTGGCTGGGACCCTGAAAACCTGACACTAAAAATGACCTATGTTTTGGTTATCTTTCAGCAAAACCAACCCTAAAATTATCCTTTTGTTTTCTTGGCAACAGTAAAATCCATATTTCTTGACTCCTCGCTTTTTTCCCACTCACTACCCCCAACCTATTTGCATATCTGCTGGTGCTCTAATTTGACATAAATCCAGGATGCAAACTCTTCTCACCCTCTGACTACTACAACCTGACTTGAAACTACATCATCTCTTGCCAGGACTACTACAAACGTTTTATATTTAGGCTCCTGCTTCCCTTCCATTATGCATTCTACACCCAGCCAGCACAAGCTCTTAAAAAGGTAAATTAGATTATGTTTCTCCTCTATTCTACACCTCTTTGGAATAAATCTAGAGTTGTTGCCTTGGTCCACCAAGCCTTACCTGATCTGGACCCCACTGGCTCTGCTCTCATTTCCTACCACTCTTCTTGCTACTTCTATCTCAGTTGTACTAGTCTCTCTCCTGATTGTGGACACACCAGCATGATTCCACCTCAAGGAATTTACATTCGCTGTTCCCACTACATGGAATATCTTCCACACATGTATGTGCATTGTCCTGCTCCCTTCATTATGGTCTCCTGATAAATTTCACCTTATCACAGAGGACTTCCTGAAATTGTCCCTTTTCTTCCTGGTTACTGCCTGTCTTCTTACCTAGATTTAGTTATTTTCTTAACACTTAGAGCAAGATAACATGTCTCTGTTCATACATGTGAAAGTTCCAAGAGAACTTGGGTTTTGTTTTGTGCATGCTGCATTTCTTTGCCCAGAACAGTGCCATCTGTATCATCAACACCCAATCAATATCTGTTGAGTGAATACATGAAGGCCTTCTGAGTCTCCCATACTTGAACCTGGTGCCCTAGTTCCAGAAAAGCGACAACCCAAATTAATGCTTTCAGAAAGCTGAATATAGCAATCCAGAGCTACTTCTGTGAAATTATAATCTTATTATGGAAAGAATGGCCTCTTGAATAATGAATGCTCACCTTTTTTGGGGGTACAATGTCGTACCATTTATAAGCCATTTTCTATATAGTATCTCTTTGAATTCTCACAATTATTCTTTTTTTCATTTTAGAGGTGATAAAATGAAAACTCAAATACTGTGGCATAGTTGGTATTCAAACCTAGGTTTTTAAAAGCCCCAACAGGGAGTTCCCTGGTGGTGTAGTGGCTAAGGCTTCGGCACTGTCAACGCTGCAGCCTGGGTTTGATTCCCAGCCAGGGAACTACCCACATAAAAAAAAAAGAAAAAACTTATGAGTTAAAAGCCCAAACAAAGGATTCTTCCCACCCAAACAAACAAACAAAAAAAGATGTTTAGGCCTTTTTTATATGATAGCCTTTTCAGAATTTTAGGAAGTTGATACAGTTGTTTTTTTTTTTTAATTTGAGAAGAATTTCTTTAGGCATTAAAACTTATTGGTATTGGGATTTGAAGTGACTCTAGTTATTTAAAACTATCTCTAGGAAGAAATAATGTAGAAAGAGCATATTCTGAAGATGAGTTGAACTGCTCCCACTTGCTCACAGCATGGTAGCTGGTTCCACATGGGGGCATTCTGGAGATCAGACAAGAGCTGCAGATGTCTTAAAGCCCCGCTTATGCTGTACAATGTAACTTACACCACATCTGGATTAGTTTTGTGATCAAAGGAGGTCACAGGGCCAGTCCAGACTTCAGGCAAGTAGAATCAACTCTACCTCTTGACAGGGAAGTGGCAAGGTCTCATTTGCAAAAGGTGTTATGGTCATCTTTGAAGACATAACCTACCCCCAAAAGTCATCCTGAAAAGCTCATAATTTTATCACCAGTAGAAAATAGAGAGATTTTAAAGACAACAATGATAATCACCTGTTTGAAAAGTTTGATATAGTAGGTGTTGAAGAAAAACCTTACCTCTGAATAATACCATCCTCACTGGGTATGCCATTACATCCAAGAGATTTATTGTTCCTCTTGATTGATACAGCAGTGATAACACCTTCAAAAGGAAGAATAAAAACGTATTGTAGAGTCAGACTGGGTTCTCCATATTTCATATATGCAGCGCATTTGTACGTTGCAATACAATTTAATGAAGCTGATGTTATGCTATTTGTCACCAGGAAGCTTGGACAAGAGAATATAGACCAATCAGGGCCACTCATTTTGAATAGTAGAATATAATTCATGATAATGTTATCATCTTTGCTACTAATGCATGATCTTGTCATGTTCGATAAATCTAGAAATGGAAAATTGACCTTTTATTGTGGTATATAGTCTTTCAAATTAAAAAACTAGTAAACATATACAGGTAGTTTTAAGTCCATTATTTCTCCTTAACAGTTATTTAGATCTACTTCTAGCACATTATTAGTTACATGGTAAGACACTGAACAAATATTTGCAAATGTTGGATATTATAATATGTACAAAAACTCAGTTTATCTTAGAAATTCCTTTTTATGGGGAAGAAATGAAATACTGTGATTAACTCTAACTGTAGAGTCTTACCAGGCACTACCCTTTTTACAGACATATGCAAACTATATGCATACAGTATATCTAATCATTATTTTAACTTTCACTTTATCATTATCATTTTTAATTTGTGATATTCTAGTCTCATGTTTTAATGTCTTACCTTATTCCATCTCCCCCTATTCAACCTTCACTTCTTGGCAGGACACTCTGTCTGAAATTGCTGAGTTAACAACTTCCTCTGCTGTGATCATGTAATTCTAATCTTTACTCTCACAAGAGAACTTTTTGTGAATTCTAAGCCCATATGCTGCGTATCTCCATTTTGCCTCTGAATAAGTTCCAGACACGTGACAAATGTGGTCAAACTATTTACAACAAATGTCCACAGGAGCATTCATAGTAAGTGGCTGGGAAACTGGGGTTGATTCACAGAAAAGTTTCTGTTTGACTTGACTGTCATAAACAATGAGATCACAAAAGTAAATATTCCACATCTGGCTGTCTGGATTCTTACTTGCATGATATTTCTGGAAAGAAAGAAAGAAAGAAAGAAAGAAAGAAAAGCCATGTGAATCAGTCAGCATCATATTCTCCACATAATTACAATATTTTGTGAGAAGTGAAAAATAATTTTCTTGGTTGATTCTTTGGGTAAGTTTCACTTTCATGATAAGTGAGCAGTCACTGTATTTCGATCAGCACTGTGTAGGCAAATTAAAATGTTTGGCTGTTTGAATGTGACATGGGAATACTATAGTAGAAGCAAACATCTAATTACTAAGCTCACAGGTTACAGCCTTGTCTTACTGCAAGAAAGCAGTTGCTTAGCTGCCTCAGAATGTGTGGCTATCTTGGTTTTCCCCATTATGCAGAATATTTTCTTCAAATGCCAGTAAAGAGAAAAGAGCTTGTCCTCATTCAGAAATACCCCTCAGTATTTAATTTCATAATAAATTAGGTACAATGCCAAATTGATTATCTTCTTATACATTAACCAAACTTTCAAATAGGTACAGCTTTACTGGTAATGATTAAGCCATGGAGATATAATTCAGTTAGAGGTGAAAAGAAATAAACATTCTCCTAATGATAGGCCTAAATATGTGTTAAAGTGTATACATTTTTCTTGAAATATGCTTGCATTAGGGATAATCTATATTTGTTGATTCTTTAGCATACTATTTGCAATTCAAATACTTTTTCTGTCCTTCTAAAGCACAGTAATAAAAGGTAATATTATAGTTGGAAGTGTGTTTGGCAAGGGAAACTGGTGGAGTTAATCCAATAACTTGGAGCTCCTTGGAGAAAAGGCACTACAGAAATAAAAGGTATTATTATCACTCTTACTACTATGTGGACCTGGAAACCTCACCTGCCCTTTGTAAAAGCTGTCTATTTGGGAAGGGATAGAGGATTGCCATAGCAGGAGATGAAAGAATTTCATATTTTGAAAAATTACACACCTTAGTAGTAGAAAAAATTTTAAAAATGGCTTACTCAGATTTCTTGTTACTGTTCTTCATTTTTTAAGATGATGCTATCAATGATTATTTTCCATGTGAAACATGTAAGTGACAATGCCAATTCCTGGAGGTGTTAAGGATCAAATTGGAAATACAGTTTTTTTAAAACAGAAGTTGTAAATCTTTGAGATTTAGATGAAACAGACTCCAGGATGCACAGAAAGATATACACATTTACATAAATATCTAAACACTTGTGAATAGAAATTATATACTTCTGTACCTTGGCTTAAGATGTGTCATTGTTAAGGAAAGTTAAGTGTAGTGGGTAAGGGGATCATCTCTCAAGTTAGACTGGTCTCTACTCAAATTTTGGGTACCAACTATGTGACCTTAAAAAAATAACTTCTCCAAGCCTCAGTTTCTCCATCTATGTAGGGATAATAAAACAGCATTAAAATCAGTGCCTACACATAGATCAGTTCTCAGAAATGGAGGCTATCAGCCTAACTAAAGGTTACCATCATCCTAATTAAAATTGTAGCTCCTAACTCAGTTATTACCAAGATATTTATATAGTTTCTGTATAATTAATGTCTAGTGTTTATACTCTGTTGCGTCTCATTTTAGAGAATGAGAAAAAAGAAAGATCATAGAAATTCTCTGATTTTGATAGCTATTAGATATTATTAATACATTTGGAGTTGAAGGGGAAGTTATTCATAAAATAGATATGTTGGTTTGATATAAATTTTTACTACAGAAATATAATTTAAGGAAATGATATATGTAAGTTAAATTCACATTGCCTAATTCACTGTATGTATGTATCTTTTTTATTTCACCATTATCAGTGCTATGGTTATAAGTTTTCTCAGATATCATATGGTTAAATGATCTCATTAGGGCTGTAGTTTCAAAATTGCTTTAGTAGTAATTCAGCTTTATTTACCAGGTATATCTGCTTATTCCAGTCATTTTCGTTATCCTGTAATTAACAAAACAGAAGGAAACATGTTTCAACTTTTTCTTTTTGTAGATCTGTGTCATCCAACAGGGTATTTAAAGAATTTTTTTTCTTTTTATTGTTAAATTTATTGGGGTGATATTGGTTAGTAGAAATTATATAGGTTCCAGGTGTACAATTCTACAATACATCATGTATGTGTTGTGTTATGTGTTCATCACCCAGAGTCAGTTCTCTTTCCATCACCATATATTTTTTTTGGAGAGAAGGGATGGGTCTCAAATATATGGTGATGGAAAGAAGAGGGTATTTTAGTGTTGCCAATTACCTTTAGATATTACTCAAGTTCATCTGTGTATGTGATCCTGTGCCTGAAAATAATTATGAGTGTAAACATTCTGCATTTCCAAGTATGATGAACATATTTAGGGTGTTAGAACAATGATTTAAAACTATATTAGCTCAGCTACATATCTGACTACAGCTTTGATGAAAATACTGGGTTAATATTGGAAGCAAGTAATTTTATTGCTCTGGACTGCTCTACAGAGATGTCCTTATTTAGTTGAAAGCAGTGATGAACTGAGTTTTTATTTCAAAATCATATTTAAATTGAATCCAGATACAAACCTTAAGGTGGCTACATTTTACTGAAGACCAACTAATTCTCATTTCTTTCTTTCTTTGTTTTTAAAGTAATATATGTTGGTCCCTCTTCTGGTACAATCTTATTCATGCCCTCCCGTTTATATATTTACATCCACATATAGTCATTTACTTTATTCTTGATATTTTCTTTTATTTAAGTTATTTATTTATTCGCTCAACCTTAATTTTTCCTTTGTCTTCTCCCTACTGGTGTAAAATGAATTCCTTTTTCTGCAGAAGCTCAGCAGGAAATGGATTAATGCAGCTGGAACACAAGGAGTTTAGTGTCAGGATGCTGGGGTGACCTCTGTATTTGAAAAATAAAGGATTGAAAAGTATCCAGCAGCTAAAAGTCAGGAGGAAGATATCTTGATGCATCTTGTT
This sequence comes from Lyroderma lyra, assembly GCA_004026885.1. Lineage (NCBI taxonomy): Eukaryota > Metazoa > Chordata > Mammalia > Chiroptera > Megadermatidae > Lyroderma > Lyroderma lyra. Next base: position 60,244 of record PVJL010001362.1, on the reverse strand, counting down.
CATTTCCACCAAGGGAGTGTTTCCAGCATCTCCAAGGTATCCTGTGAAAGAAAAATAATAATTAAAAAACAAACAAACAAACAAAAACCCTTAAATGAGGATGAAACAGGCAGAAGTGCTGAGTCTGTGATATGTTTTAATACATTTCAAGTTAGCAACTCAGAAAGAACCTGGAATATTGAAATGCATGATTGATATGAATAGAATGTGACATTGTCCCTATCCCATTCACTTAAATTGTGTTATTTCTAGTGGTGAGAACCACCTCAAAAAATCATCTTCCAAGGATACAAGGAGTTCACGTTTCTAGCCATCCTTCATCGGTGTCACGCTGTGATTGTCGGCCATTGCATGGGTATCCTTGCTGCCGAGGCCAATAGCAACTGAGAATGGAAAGGATGTCCATTTCCCCTCCTACTGAGTCACCAGCTTGCTAAGAGTGTTTTTTTGTTGTTGTTGTTTTGTTTTTCTTCTCACATGACTAGTATGCAGTGAAATATCTGTTGTTTAAAAACAAGATTGCTCACTCTTGCAATTGTTATTAAATTCTTTTCCTGGGCTATAATGCATAGGCTTTGATCTAAAATCCTACCATTGCTAGACGAACTTGTGTAATTACGATAATGTGCACTTCTCTTTTTGCTATTCCTGTAGGGAAAATAAACCCCACATTAGTTCCATATTAGTACCTGACTTGGAGAAGTTAAAAAGCACCAGAAAAAGGTTAAACAGAGTCAAGTACACATAAGAGAGCAGTGGTTATTAGTGTTCAGGGAGCCATTAAAAAATTCTGCTTATACAGAAGAATTTATTGGTGCTCCTGCTTCTGGCTGCTTTATGCATTTTAATAAAGAAGTAGAGAGAGAGAGGGGGGGAGAGAGAGAGAGAGAGAGAGAGTGAGTGTGTGTGTGTATGTGTGTGTGTGTATGCTTATACACACTTAATGGCTATGATTAAACAAGGACCTTAGTAATGTGGTCTGTCAGTAGTTTCATCCTTTTTTTCCCCTTTTTCCCCCAAGTATCTTTCTTTAACTTTCAGCTTCTGAATTCCTTTAGTTCTATTCTTATTAAGGCAATTCAGAAAGAATATGCCTATTAAGTCTATAGATATGTAATTTCTGATATACATTTTTAGGGAGACATTTTACTTTTAGCTAGATATTTGAGGGTAATTATGTAGAAAATATATGCAGTTTCATGAACCAAGGAAAGTTTATGAAATTCTGTATTTCTTGGTGCTTTGAAAAAAAAATCCCACTGTGTTAGAAAAGACATGTGGGTTATGATATAAAGAAGTGATTTGAGCATTTGCATTTAACTAATCCTCCTAAATTCTCATTGAAATGATCAAAGGAAAATGAAATTAGAGAAAAAAGTATGCCAGTGTGAGAAACTAGAATACACTGTTACTGATATTTACAAACTTACAAAGTGTTCTATAGACAAGATTGAACTATGAGGAAAGCCAACCAGAATGTGAAAGTGTCTTCTTTTTCTTCTCAGAGTAACAGAACCTGAGGTAAACCCAGTTGTAAGCTCTAAGTGTCAAGGTAACGAGGGCAAGAGTGGTTTATGAATGGGAAAGGAAGACAAATATTGGTCTGGCACATGTATGTGTAGAGAGCATTGCACAGCACTTACTCATAATTTATACTTGGAGCATGTGTCAGGCTAAGTTATGTAGAATTTGATGTTCCACTTAACTCCTACTATCTTTTTTAAATTTTTTATTGTTGTTGTTTTTTTTATGTGGGTAGTTCCCTGGCTGGGAATCGAACTCAGGCCACAGCGTTGACAGCGCCGAAGCCTTAAGCCACTACACCACCAGGGAACTCCCTACTATCCGTTTTTTAGTATGTTCCTTGTAATGCCTTTTCATTGTGGTCAGAAAGCATACTTTCTATAACTTGAATCCTTTTAAGTTTATTGAGATTTATTTTATGCCCCAGATATGGTATACCTTGGCAAATGTTCCATGTGTACTTGAAAAGAATGTGTATTCTGCTGTTGTTGGGTAGAATTAATTAGGACATATCAGTTGTTTATATTGTTTAAGTTTTCTGTATCCTTATTGATTTTCTGTTTATTTGTTCTATCAATTATTAAGAGATTGGTATTGAAATCCCTAATAATAGTTGTGGATTTGTCTGTTGCTCCTTGCAGTTATATCAATTGTTGCTTTATATAAGTAGTTGCATAAAAGTTTATTTTGTATTGATAAATTTATCCCTATGTAGCTATGATTTGTTTTACTCTGAAATCTAATAATAATAGTCTGAATAATGTCATCACTCTAACTTTCTTTTGATTCATGTTAGCATGGTGTATCTTTTCATGTTCTTTTATTTTTAACTTATATGTGATTTTGTATTTTGTAAAAATGTGTTTTTAGTAGGCAGAATATGGTTAAGTCTTGCCTTTATATCCAACCTGATAATCTTTGCCTTTTAGTAGGATATTTGGACTATTTACATTTAATGTAATTGCCAATATGGTTGAGCTTAAATCTATTATCTTGCTATTTGTTTTTTATTTATTTTATTTATTTTTTCCTCTTTCTTATTCCTTTGGACTAATAGAACTTTTTCTGTGATTCCATTTTATCTCTTTTTGTTCATCAGCTTTAGCTCTTTGTTTTGCTCTTTTAAGTGGTTGTGTTAGGGTATATAGTATAGTACACATCTTTAACTTATTACAATTTGCTTTTAGGTGACATTATACCATTTTATGTTTAGTAAAAAAACCTTACAATAACTTATTTTTATTTCTTCCTTCCTGACTTTTATACTAATATTGTTTCATGTGAGGGCTGTCTGGGAAAAAAAAATCCATCCATAAATGCCTCTGTTTTTCATATTATATGACTGCATACTTTCCAGACAGCCCATGTATAGACAAGAAAATAGGCAATTACAAAATGTCTGATAGGCACCATGATGGGAAGAATTACAAGATGGGAATATCTAAACAAGGAAAATAACCTCAGATAAAAGGGGGATGGTCAACAAAGAGATAATATACAAGAAAAAGAAGTGAGATAACAAATCAGGAAGTGTGTCTCAGGTAAAGGGTGAGTGATTTTAAGAGATCAGGGAAGATGGAACATGGAACATGAACATAGAACTCTGTGAGAAATGAAGGCAGTTGAGAGTGATTGGAAGGTCAAGCACTTTGATCAGAGTAGTCCATTTGGACTGGCATGTTAACATTTATAGGGTTTTGTAGCCTGAATTCATATTCTCTGGGTCTGAAGAAACTTCAAACTAAATATAGACATTCCTTGATTTATGATGGAGTTATGTATCAATAAATCCATCATAAGTTGAAAATACTGTAAATTGAAAATGCATTTAGTACATCTAACCTATTAAACATTATAGCTTAGCCCAGCCTGCCTTAAACATGCTCAAAGCACATTATCCAAAACATACTGGTAACACAGTAGATTGTAGAGTATTGGTCATTTACCCTCGTGATCATGTGACTGACTCGAAGCTGTGACATGCTACTGCTGCTCAGCATGATGAGAGAGTATCATACCATATATCGCTAGCCTGGGAAAAGATAAAAATTCACAATTTGAAATATCGTTTCTATCGAATGAATATTACTTTTGCACCATTGTGAAGCTGAAAAATCTTATGTTGAAGCTTCCTAAGTTGGGGACCATGTGTATTTACAAGTCCTGAGAGTGACTGAGAGTAAAGTGTTCTAATGTCCTCGTGTTCTTTTAAGGAGGTAAGATGAACTTTTGACATTTATAAGTTCATATGTATGTTGTAAATTGTAAAATGTGTAATTTTAAAACTAGTAGAGGAGGAAAAATGAAGAGAGAAAAAACTGACAACCAAAAATAAGGCAAATAAATAAAAATAAAAAGGAGAGAAAAGGTGACATAAGTAGAAAACCTGAAATAAGATGGTAGATACAAATACAAACGTGTCAGCAATTATAGTATATAATTTATAGACTAAATTAAAGGATAGAAGTTAACATATTGAACAAACAAAATCTGACCATGTCTTATTGATATGAAGCATATCTAAAACATAAAGGTACAGAGAGGTTGAAAATAAAAACATGGAAGACAATATACTAGGAAGATTTCAAACAAAATAAACTGGGATAGTCATGTTAATATTAAATAAAGTTTAAGCAAATCATATTACTGAAGATAGAGAGGATCATTTCTTAACTATAAAATATCTTATTCACCAGGAAAATATAATTAAAAATTTTATGCACCCAATAACAAGGCTTCAAAATGTATAAAGCAAAAATTGGAAGAACGGCAAAGAGAAATAGATAAAACAGTCTATAGGGGTATAGAAACAGTCTATAGGGGTATAGAAAATTTGATCAACACAACAAACTTGACCAAATAGACCCACAGATAATGCTCTACCTCACAACTGCAGAATAGATATCTTTTTAAGTACACATGGGATGTTTATGCAAATTGGTTATATTCTGGGCTTTAAAGCAAGTTGCAATGTATTTCAAAACATTCAAATCATATAGTCTACATTTTCTATCTCAATGCAATCAATAATAAAATAAATATTAATAACTAGAAAGACCCTCCCTAATAATTTGTCATCATTTAGTAAGGAACTAGAAACCATTTTGGGTATTTGAAACTGAGAGGATTTAGAAAATTTGTTGCAAAGGTGTTGAAGTGCTGGAAGAATGAACTGGAAAATAAGGTTCTATGGAATTGGTGATTGCTGTGGTGCTGGGTGGCCACTGTCATGTCTTTGCTGCTGTTGGCTGCCATCAACGGGGCACAGCCAAAAGCTTTGCTAGTGATCAGGGAAGAGTGGGTTCTTCCTTCCTTCTGCCTTCCAGTCTCTTATTAGTGCCTCCCACTGAGAGAACCTAACAGGAAGACAGATGGGGAGGGAGTCTGGGAAATGTAATCCCAGCACTGGCATGATGGAGGAGATAGCTGAAGAGCAAGAGAACAGACACTATGCAGCACAGTACATCCTGTTAACTTCTGAGCACCCATATATACACTCTTATCTTTAAACACCCATACAACTGCAATAAAAGTAACACTGGTTTCTGCCTAACATGTTGAAACTCTCTCTTATACCAAAGATGCACTATCTTTCCCCCAACATGGAAGCAATAGAATCCTATCACTGAATCCATATCTAGGTGATGTTAATTACTCTTCTAATTCAGTAACAATCCCACTTGAACATCCTGTAACCTAAAAATTAAATTGCAAATTTAGCTACTGCCAACAGGAAATGAAAGAAGGGAAAAGGGGAGAGATTAAAATATAAAAATATTGCAGATGATAAGCAAAGAAAAATTTACTTGCTGCTATAATGCAATTAACTTAGAAATCAAAAGCAAAAATAAAGTTGGAAAAAGTATATGTTGGAAAGTAAGAAAGAGCTTCTAAACAATTAAGGAGTTAATGAAATCAATGAGAATTAGAAAATACTTAGAACTGATTGATAATAAAAAATATTAAATGTCAAAACTAGTGGAATGCAGCTAAAGCAGAACTTAGAGGAAATTTTATGGCATTAAATGCTATAATAAAAAAGAAGGAAAGGTAAAAATTAATGCTAAAAGCTTCCTTAATTAAATACAAAGAAGTGGAAGGAAGAAGGTAATAAACATAAAAGCAGAAACTAATACGGTAGAAATTAAGCTATTATGAAGAGGATCTACAAAGCTAAGTAAATTATTTGAAAAGATTAATATAATTGCCAAACCCCTAGTGAGATTGATTAAGAAATAATAATCATTATCAGGATTGAAAAGGAAACAACAAAATTGTTCTGGATATTACAATGCTAATAAAAGGCTATAATGATAAACTTCAGGCTATAATTTTGAAATTTTATAGGAAATGGACAGAATCTTACGAAAAAGAGAATCTGCCAAAACTGACTCAAGCATATGAGTAAATAGAAAACCCACGCAATAATAAAACCATTAAAGAAATTGAATCCATAGTAGAAAACATTCCCACAAATAAAACTCCAATCCTAGCAAAATCCACAAGTACTCAAGGAAAAATAGTTCTAAGCTTAATCCATTTCAGAGCATAGGAAAAAAAAGAGATAGGCATATCCTTGACATCAAAGCCTGACATACATAATATAAGAAACAATTACAGGTCAATATTACAATGAAAATACATGCAAAAATCCTGTGTAAAATATTAGCAAATCAAAACCTCTAATATATATAAAGAGTAAAGAATCATGAACAAGTGGTGTTTGTCCCAGGAGCCTTATGTTGGTTTAACTTAGAAAGTTGGTGTTATTTACCACATTAATAGATTAAAAGAGAAACATCATATCACCTCAGGTGATGCAGACAAAGCATTTGATGAAATTCACCATTAAATTAGAAAATAATCTTAGCAAACTGAATCCAGAAGGGAAATTCTTTAAACTGGCCAAGGGTGTCTAAAAATAGAAACTGTCACATGTAATGGTGAAACCTTGAAACCTTATATTTGAGATTAGCAAAAGACAAGGATGTCCATACAGCTATTTTTTTTTAACAGTCTGTGAAAGTTTCTGATGAGCACCATGAGGAAGAACAAGAAATAAAAGGTATCAGCACTGGATGTGAGGAAAGAAAACTGTCACTATTTATAGACAATATGATTGTGTAGAAAATACAAAGAAATCTACAGATAATTTATTAGAATTAATAAGTGAGTTTACAAAAGTATTTGGATATAAAATCTATATACAAAAATTAATTTTATTTCTACATGCCAGTAACAAACATTCAGAAAATGAATAAAAAAGGTGCTTATAATAGCAAAAGATATGAAGCACTGAAGAAAAATCTAACAAGAGATATAAGAGCTTTATGGAAAACATTGTAAAATTTTATTGAGGGATATTAAAGAGGATCTAACCAAATGGAGAGATAAGTCATGTTATGGATCAGAAGATTCAGTATTATAAAGGTGTCAATTCTCCTCTAATCGATTTAGATTCAGTGCAATTCTGTTTAGTGTCCACACAGGATTTATTTTTCTTTTGTGAAATTTGATAAGCTACTTATATGACAATGCAAGGAGCCAAGAATAACCACATTGTTCTGAAAGTCAAAAAGTTCAGAAATTGCCTAGCAAAATCCAAATTTATAAAACCATAGTAATTGAGACACTTTGATGTTGTTATAGACAGTGATACAGGAGAGAATAAGGGAGCTCACATAGAGATTCACACTTATAATACACTTGATACGTGACAGAAGCAAAAGAGGCAGAGTCTGGTGGCCTATTTGGAGCCTGTTCCCCTACCTGCCCCTGAATGGGTAACACAGAACCCTGACATTCCCTGTGCAAAGCACTCTGGGTCCCTCCTTCTAAGTGTGGGCTTTGCCTCTAATGTGCATGTCTTGACTTAAAGAGTGGCTATTTTTGTATAATTGCTTGTGTATGGAGGAGAATGGAGCTTGGATATTGGGCTTGGCTGATCACATTTATGCACTTGAGACCCTAATGCAGCAGGTTGAAGGTGGGTGAGAAGGTGCTGGCGTTATGGACTAGAGCTCTGAGGCTAGACTATGGCTCTTCTCACATTCTGGTGGATGCTGCCACATTCTGGCTGGAAAATTTTGAAAAGCTGCCATATTTAAATCAATACTTCTCAAACTATGATGAAAATCTAATTTTTAAAAAAAATTTCAAATCTATCATGGACCAGTGCTTTTGTTAACTATTAATATAATAAAAATAAATTGCAAGAAAATGAAATTTAAAAGGTATACAATCAATGTATCATTACTTTGTCAAACTGCTACAAAAAATTTTAAACATTCTCTGTTTCTATATTTATTTGTTGTGGACCGATAACAAATAATTTGCAGACTTGGATTGCATGGTATACTTGGAGAACCATTTACCTAAATACAAACCTGGTCGCACAGGCCATTACTAAGATATGGTAAATGTCAAAATATGATGATAGCACATAATTTGTTTAACAGTTTAAATGTAGACATGTAGTATTCATTCCTCTATTGGTACTCTCAACCCCAGTCCTCCAAGTAGTAGAGATGCGCCTGCTTCAAGCATCAGCCCTTCTCCATTGCTTGGGAAGTACCCGTAGGTATGCAGCCATCCCTTTCCTTGAGGGCTGGAATACTACCTTTCCTCTGGGTTGTTTGAATACCCACTGGATCCAAGTATGGTCTGATCCCCCCAGAGGTCCAGAAGGCTTATGCCTCTTTTCCTAACTCTAGAGGCATACACTGTTTCCTGATGTCATCATGTGGGTTGCCTCAGGATACTCCTCTTCACCCCCATCTTTTTTGTTTGTTTGTTTGTTTATTTTTGTTTCTTCAGTCTTCAAACACCTATGCAATCATTCCTCATATTAAATCCCCTCTGTTTAAAAAAATTACCTGTCTGGTTTTGGTTTTCCTGACAGGACCTTAACTTATACAACAAGGAAAACACAAACAACCCAATAGAAATTGGGGCAAAAATTTTAAATAGGCACTTCACAAAGAAAGAAAGGGCAATAAATATAGGGGGAAACACAATGAGATAGCATATATACTCACTGGATTGGCAAATATGAATAACCTGACAACAGGTGTTGGAGACAGTGTTGGGGAAAATGTCTGGGTCCAGACTGACCCGACTCTTTTGGCAGACAGTTGGACACTACCGGGGGAGTTGAGATTTGCACACTTTCAGTAGTCCTACAAGTCCCTTCTCAGGTGTCCACCTTTGAGAATCTCCTGTATTTGTGGACACCAGGATTCACATATATAAAAGTGCATAGTAGCATTGCTTCTAAGAGCCAAACAAATGAACAAAACTAGAAATAACTCAAATGTCCATCAACAGCAGATGGATAATTCAGTTGTGATATTTGTACAATGGAAATGTGAAACAAACTTTTGCTCTCTGCCATCAGTATGAATTATCTCAGAGCCATAATGTCCATCTATTCAAGAAATATTTATTGAATGCCTGCTATGTGCCAGGTACTGTTTTACTTGCTGGGAATACCACATGGAGTTTATATTTGAGTGAGAGAGAAGACAGAAAGCAATAGGCATATTAAATAAATGGTATGTCAAAGTGATGAGTGTTGTTGGAGGTTAAAAGGAATGTGTGGAAAAGGCAATCAGGAAATCTTGGGATGAGGTGGAGTGTGTGTATGTTTGAAATTTTAAATAGGGAGATCAGATAGGCTTCATTGAGAATATGACATTAAAGAAAAGACTGAACGGTGGTAATGTTCGTGTGAGGATAGGGGATTGGGGCGCGGGGAACTGTGCAGGCAGAGGGAACAGCTAATGCAAAGGCAAAAGGGAAGGACATTTCTGGGAAGGAGGTAGTGTGGCTAGAGGGGAGTGAGATTATATCAGAGAAGTAACTATGTGTTCAGATAATGGAGAGCTCCATTGGTGTTCTTGTTTTTACTGAGTTGAGCAGAGGCAGTGCCCCAACCTGATTTATGCATTAAGATTGCTTTGGCTGCCACGTTGCAAATAGACTTGGAGAATGGGCCATGTTGAGCAAAAGAAGCAGATCACTGAAAGAATGTATATAGTTATATGTTTGTTTATATGAAGATCCAAAGTAGCCAAACTAAGCAATATCTTGTCTGGGTATATACATACAGGTGATAAAACTATAGAGAAAGCAAAAGGAAGTGCAAAACGGAGTTAGTGGAGAGGTCACCTCTGGGGAAGAGCAGATGAGGCAATGGGAGAGGGCACACAGTGGCTCTGAGTGGCCATGTTCTGTTTCTTCATCTAGGTGGGACTTTTACTGGTTGTCACTTTATTAATACTTTGACTTCTGAGCATGTGTTTTGGACATATATTTTATACACAAAAGTAAAAATAAAAAGAGAAACAAAAGGAATAGACAACCTTCTTATTAGTAATTACCTAAACTGTTTTACAAAAGGTTGGTGTTTTTCTAGATGAAGACAAAAATTTGTTTTGCTCAAATATCTGAGAAATATAAATACAAGAATGTCAATGCATTGTTTGGGTGTGAGTTGTCCCTGATGTATAGATATTAACTTAATGACTACTAAAACAACACAATAAAATGGAGAATTGGATGTTAGCCAATGTATTTATAGGCTAGAAACCTCCAATTTAGATAAACATGCTTATCAGTTAGAAAGTATTTTTTGAGCACCTACTACATGTGCAAACATATTGGGAGTACAGAGGAATATTTAATCTCACTAGCAAGATGAGATCAATATACCAAACAATTAATTACCTGAGACATTGTATTGTTAATTGCTAAATTGTGTGGCACTGGATAAAAAGTGCTAACAACATCTGAGACTCCCAGATGTAGTACACAGATACAGTCCATGTCTTTATTTTAAAATCAGTTGTAACCTGAGTACAGAATTTTATAGTTAATTTTTATTATCACATTAATGGAATAGATTATGAAAAACAAATTGCTTTTATGCATTTATGTAAATACTGGGTATCTTTGATGTTTAATAATTTCATGAACACTTTAGACAAGTAGTTCAGCTTGCTCTTCATGATTCTTCATCTGCCCAGAATATTCCCATGTTTCTCTTTCTATAGTCAATAGGTGCAAATGTGGACCTAGTCTTCCTGCTTTTGCATTTTACATATTCTTCAATGTGAATGCAGTTACTAAGTATTTCAGCTTAAAACACCCCCTGCTGGGCCGTATGTAGTTTAAGTAATCAAGAGATAATGAATGCTGCAACATTAAGAATTTTAAATTTCTTCTGGTTAATTATTTCAATAAGAACTTAAAAACAAAAAAAGCAAATTAAAGGAAGTATTTAAAGTTGATTTTGGGGAAAATTTTGTTTAGTAGTGCTTTGTTATGTTTTAAGATAGTAATGAAATACATAGCTGAGTATCTTTATTACTTATTACTATGTTATGTATTATAAAGTTAATATACTTGCTGATTCACACTTATATATCATCAAGTGATGACTTTCCTCTGGAGCTCTGGAAAACTATTTTGAAGTCTTGTACCCAAATGCACTCTCACTGCAGGTGACCATGGCTGAGAAGATCCAACAACAAAATTGGTGGTGTGGACTTCTTAACATGGCTCTACTTTTCATAAATACCTGTGAAGAGGCAAGAAAGCTTAGTTTTTGTGCTGTGCTTTGATCTGACTAGAGTCCCCAATAAATGGTGTATTTCAGTAAACTATTGAAAAGTCTTACTTTATTATAATGGTTAATTGTTCTTTATTATGTATGGATTTGCCTTGAAATATTTTGTTCTTGAAAACATTTGTGTATGCTTGCAACATGTTAGTAGTCCCATTTGCTTTTTTCTTTTGCTAAATTTTTTTATTGCTGCTTCCCAATTCTGGTCACCCCATCCTCCCAAGCTGTGTTACTATTGAGAATTATCTAGAAGGAAAGATGGAAATGAGGAAAGTATGGCCTCAGGAAGTATGTGTTTATTTTTTGCTTTATTTTATTTGAGATTGTTTTGGCCTTAAGCAAAAAAAAGGAAATTTGCTTTTTATTTTTTATTTTTATAAGCAATACACTTGCTTATATAAAGGAAAAAGAACTGCCTGCCTTTTTTTTTTTTAAAGAAAGACATCTTTAATAATTCTGTTTTAGGATTTCTTCAAGGTATGACATATACCCTAGATTAAAGGCATTCATATAGTCAGCAGTAATCTAGCCTCAGTAAGAGTCAGTTCTCTACCAACATTATTTCTAGGGATGGAATTAACAGCACAGTACAACAGCCCACAGATGTCAGAATAATAACTGGCCATCTGAGTGTCAACAGCCTTTGGAGCCATACCTGCTTGGGAATTTTAAATGTCCTAAAGAGCTATAGAAACTTAGGTCAGTCTCAATTTGACTTTGTCATCCCCACCCCACTGTCCCAGTCCCTGCCCCGCCCCCTGCCAGTTCTCATTGGAAAATGTGTAAATTCTAGTGTATGTTTTAGTGCGTACTCCTTTCAGTATACCGAAGTGTGGCAATTATGTTGATAATAGGTGTGTGGGAACATAGTTAAGAAGACTGCAGTGTTGGGTAGGTTGGAATTCAGTGAGAATGGAGGGCTCTTTGGCACCCTTCCAAAGGCTGCCCTTCAGGTTTTAAGCTTTTGAAGCATTTGATAGGGAAGCACTATTAAAATTTACGTATTAAATACTTTCCATTCTGTTATGATTTTTGAGTTTCCAGGCCTGGTTAATACTTTTTTCCTTTCTGTAGACTGAGAGTTCCTTAATGATCTCCTTGAGGGCAAAGATGGTGTCACTTTAACTATGTATTCCTACCATCTTCAGTAATATTTGTGGAATGTAAGGCGAAAGGAGAGTGCCGTTTGGCTTAAGGTAACTCTTGCTTTTCCATTGTAATGTAACTACCATGGAAATAATTGTCCCTTTCCTCCTCTGTAACTACTATGGAAATAATTGTCCCTTTCCTCCTTCGTTATCTCCAAAACAGCATTCGTTGAAGGCTTGTGTTAGGTTTTCACAAATAATATTACCCATCCTGTTGGCTAGGTTGTATTAACAGTCTCAACTGGGAAGAGTTTCATGTTTGAAGCAATGGGGTCCTGTTTGAGGCATTTACCTGCTTGTTCCCCAACCCATTCCCTGCCTGTCTCTGCTCTTTGTTTTATAGGGCCAACACATGCAAGCTGTTTCTCAGGTTCCCTTACTAACTGGTTTTCGATAGGTTTGGCCCATGGTAAGAGGAAGGTGGGCAGTAGGAAGGGATAATTCAGGGCATATGTTCCTGTCTCCTGTGCTTCAGGATGAGTGCCTGGCAGCGGCTGAGTGTCCCCTCTGGTTCCAGCTCAGTCCCTTCTGCACTGGCCCCAGTTTCTACTGGGGGCTCTGGCTCCTGAGCCTTGGTGAAGCACATCATTCCTTTGTCCCTCTTGCCCAAGGTGAGAGAGTGGCTCTTTTCTCTGTTTTCACACTTGATCTTAGCCAAAAGGCCGAGAAGCGATCCTTCTTTCTTTTCTTTCCTTCTTTCTTTCTTTCTTCTCTTTCTACCCTCCTCCTTTTTTTCTTTTTCTTTTTTCCTTTTAATCAAAATATAAATCAGATACCATAACATCCACCCTTTTGAAGTGTATACTTCAGTTGTGTTTAGTGTATTCACAAGAATGTGCAACCATCACCACTGTATAATTCTAGAATATTTTTTTTTCATCATCCGGGAAAAAACCCTGTACTTATTAGCAGTCAGTCCCAATTCTCCTTTCCTTATAGGTCCTGGCAAACACAGGATTCCCTCTTTGTGTCTATGGATTTGCTTATTATGCATATTTCATATACATGGAATTATATAACATGTGGCCTTTCTGAATGGCTTTTTTTTTCACTTAGCATAATGTCCTCAAGGTTCATCTATGTGGTAACATCCATACTGTATCAGTCCTTCAGTTTTATGGCTGAATGATATTCCATTGTATGAATAGACCACATTTTTTATCCATCCATTTATGAATTGAAGAGCATTTGGTTGTTTTCTTTTCCTCATTTCTTTTTCTTTTCTTTTTTTTTTTTTTTGGCTATTATGAACACTGCTATGAACGTTCATGTACAAGTTTTTGTGTGAACTTACGTTTTCAATCCTCCAATTGAAATTCTCAATTCTCTTAAGGAAAAAGAGATACCTAGATGACTAGAACAACTAGAATGGCTGGATCATGTAGTAACTCTGCACTGAATTTTTTGAGGAACTGGATAGTGGCTGCTTTCTGTTGTATATCTCTGCATTGTCTCATTGCTCATTTTTTTGGCCATTTGGCTTTTCCAGCCCCTTTATAACTAGTTCCTTGTATAAAGTATCTGTATTAAAATATCTGCCCTGGATTCTGTTTCCTGACTGAACCCTGACTGAGATGGATTCATTTATGTTATACCTGAAAATCAAGGCTCTTGTCCTCCTCTTCCTCCTTTTTTTAAAACATTTTAATTTTTATTTTACTTTTATTTTCTTAACTGAGAAACCACAGTTATACAAAAGAGAAAAAGAAACCACAAAGTTATTAGCATTGTCAGGAACAGAGTCTCTGTTTAATTAGATTTTGCAACTTTATTTGGTAATTTGCTGCAATCTCTTTTGAACCTATCTTGCTTCCCCAACAGTTCCCAACTTTCATTGTAAGTAGTTTATTTGGAGAGTGATTCCAGGATACTACACTGTATTACATGTGTCACATTGGAGCAAGTGACTTGGCTGCTCCCCAGGGAATGAATTCTGGTATGATCCTTCTTTAGGGAGGGTCCCAGGTGCTTGCAGTGTGCATATGCAGAGGGTTGGGGAGAGTCTGTAAACTCCTTCAGGGTAGAGACCTTGCATTTGTATGTTGAAATTTTACTTATGAATAATAAGAATTAGTTGATTTTATATATTCATGAAGGAAACTGCCCAGGGACAGAAGCTTCCTGAATTATTATTACACACACACACACACACACACACGCACACACACACACATATGAACTGTCACCTTATGTTTACACAGGAACTCTTCTTTCAGGTATTGATTGATTGGAATTATGTATTTTTAGAAAGAACCACAAATTCTCAATTTGTAACCAGACCATCAACTGTGCTTTCAACACCCCTTGAAAGAAGCCTCATGGAAATACAAAATTAAAAGTTTCTTGATGCCTTAAACTGCAGAGAATAAAACCTAGAAGGGAAAATAAAATCTCACACCCTAACTTTTCACAGGTATAAAGCAGAATGCTTTAGAAGTCTGTGAGAAATGACAGGCATTAAACAGAAAAAGATTGATTAAAAACCAGGAAGCTAGAGGAGTTTCTTAAAACAATGGACTGATGGATAGAACATGTTTAAATCAAGTTTAAAAGGCAGTGATAAAAATGTAAATTAGTAGTTGCCTCCGGATCTCTTAACCAGCAGAATAAATTTAGATGCAATCAATTCTCCTCCCTTGGATTAAAACTGCATTTTCATTAGGTTGAAAGCAAAGGAATAGGAAAATGGTGAGTTTTAAGTTATTGAGAAATGACATGTAAATGGGTTAAAGCCACTGGCATTAGGGAAGCTTCTCTCCCATTCTTGAATGTAGCCCAAGGCTCCCTTTGGACAGGGCTATGTCACATCTAACCCATTTTAAAGACTTTCCACTTTCCCCTGGTCCTCCAAACAGGTCATAGTGATAATTGTTATGTAAGTTAATTATAGAAACTTTGATATCTGTGCCTTGACCTCTACAGTCTGGAACAGGAAATGGTATTTAATCATAGCTTGCACGGTTTGTCTGCCCATTCTGAAAGCAGCAGTAATTTATACTTTGCATGCTGCATCATTCACGTTCTATTTCATTCCACTTTCAACTCTTCTCCCCATAATCCCACCTCTTTTCTTATGGGCAGTGTAAACTTCAGCAAATCTCATTACCTCCTGAGGCTTTGACTCCCCAGTTGTAGACAGTAGATAATAACAGTAACTACTTGGTAGTTGTGTCAGAGTTAAATGAGAAAAAACATACTGATAACTTCATGCAGAGGCTGGGCACTGCAGTGCTGAATAAATGGTGACAGTTATGATTACACCTAGACCCTTCAGCCCCACTCATCTGTCTATTTTCTTCTTTAGTTAGCCTGCATTACCTGCTGCTTCCACCTTCCACTCATCTTTCTCTCTCTTGCTTTTAGTCTCTCACCCCTTTTTGTGGCTCTTTCCCTCCTGCTTTGATCTTAAATTCAAAATATAACTTACAAACAACCCCCATTCCCACCAAGTCACTCCAACTGAAGTAACTGTTCTGTAATTTCTCCTTTTACTGCTAAATTTCTTGGAACAGTTGTCTATACCTGCCACATTCACTTTGCTTCCTAGTACTTCTGCATGCCCATGCTTTGGCTTTGACACTGTATTCTCCTGAATGTAACCTTTTTCAAGGTCATGAATAAGACCCTGCTGGTTACATCTGAGAAGCTTCTTTGAATTCTTTATCCTTCACTTCTTGCATGTATTTCATGCGGGTATTGCCCTCCTCCTTGAAGATGTGCTTTTGGCCTCTGTGGCTATGCTCTCTGGATCCTCTTTCCTTCCTGACCACTTACCTTTGTCCTGTTCCTCTCCTATTTCTTTAAGGCTGGTGATTCCAAGTTTTCTGCCCCAGGGACTCTCCTTACTCTTCTGGAGATTACTGTCTGAGCAGATCCCTATCTAAGGCTTTGGTTATTATTGTCTCTAGGTCAGGGCTTTTACTGGTTGTTTCTAACAGGCTGGGCACTGCCTCCAAACCAAACCATTTGTCTTCTCACACACACCTCTTCTTTTATTTCTTCTCTCTTTAAGCATCAGCATCCATCCAATTGCTCAATCTGGAAACCTACTTCACTTTGACTTTTCCGCCAATCATACCAGCATCCACCTTGCCCATGTACATCTCAGCTTTCAGATCTGCTCCTTCCTTTGTTGCCACTACCACTTCTCTACTCAAAGCCTTGGTGGTCTCCCAAACAGATTATGATAGCAATGTCAGTGATCTCTAGACCTACAGATTCCAAGGATCGTAGCAACGAGGCGAGAGGTATAAAGCAGATTTCCCCTTAGAGCCTCCAGAGGGAACCAACTCTATTGACAGCTTGATTTCTGACTTCTGGCCTCCAGAGCCATGAGAGAATAATTTTCGTTATTTTAAGGCACCCAGTTTGTGGTAATTAGTTACGGCAGCTTGTGGGAATACAGCCTGTCTTCCCACACTTGCTCATTATACTCATTCTTAGTATTTCTTGATGCATGGTGCTTCCAGGCTTCTGTTCCAGTCCTTTTCCTCTGTCTGGAACATGCTTTATTCTCTCCTCCTCTTGCTTTTCTCCCTCAATCTTGTAAACTGTTTCTATGTCCTGCTCAACTTTACTGCCTCGGAATCCTTTCCTCCTCACCCTGCCACTTCATTGTTACAGTCAGCCCTTTGTTTGTATCACATGGTTGTAGTTTCTCCTCCCACGACACTGTATCGAGTTTGTCATTCAGTGTCTGTGTTTCTGTTAACCCAGGGACTTCCTAGGAGTTGAGGCTCTTTTCTCTTTATGTTCCTACAGCTTGGGATGTGATGGGTACAGAATTAGCTTCCATTAAATATTTATTTAATTAACAAAAGTTTCTCTTTTTGTTTGCTTCTATCTTTTTCATCCTAAGCCTGTTTCATTCATTCTCCCTGGAAGATGTGTGTGAAAATGAATATGGCTTTGGATGTCAAAACAGGCCATAGTGAGATCAAAAGTTAAGTCTTCCTGGCCTTGCTATTAGAAACTGCTATTTAAAATTTGTTTAATTTAGAATTTATTTTATTAAGATAAATGGTGGAAGAAAAGGAATAAACCAGTAAATAATCGTCTTGAAATTCTGGATAGTGAAAGGTATGGTGATTTCATTGAAGGCCATTAAGAGTAAGGTCACTGTCAGCAAATTAGAGAAATATTTCACCTAATTAATTGAGGTGAGTTCATGGTATTAAAGACCTGCAAAGCTTTTATGCCCAGAGTTATTCTTCATGCCATCTCCTGCCACAGTGTGTGGGAAATGGGTTAGGGAGAAAATTTGTGGGAAGAGGTGGAAAACTTTTTTTTTTATTCCATAATCACTTGAAGGTAATAATAAGACAGCCATCATTTAAAGACCAAGAGAGGGTTTTACTCTACGGAAAGAAAGTGAAATACAAAGGGAGAGACCAAGCATTTCAAGGACTCTTTGTTACTGAATTGTCTTGTGTTTTTAGAACTAATTTCTAATGTCACAGTATTAATCCCTAGTTAGGGTAAACAGTATTTCCAAAAGAGGGAAAAACCATGACTCCAAAAGCTTCTTAAACCGTAAATCAAATCCCAGTGAGGTCATGAATTTGAAAAGGCTGATGTGGTTGTGTTCTTAAATGTCAGTTCTAAGTATGCAAAGAAAAAATACTAGCAAAATGACTTTTCGTAATAAATTTAGGTTTTCTGAAGGACATAGAAAGTTGCAAGTTGTTACTTTATGGGCTCTGTCAGAAAAAGTTTTCAAAAAACCTTCTTTTGTCTGTAGATAAGAAGGGATCACCTCCCTACCAGAGGCATTCTGGCTGCTTTCACTGGCTGGGTCCTTTTTTGCAGCCCCTATCCAGTGAATCTGGGGTTGTCTTGCAAAGAGAATGTTTCCAGAATTATAGCTCTCTCTTCTATTTTTGTGGGTGATGCTCATTTCTGGCATTCTCTGAAACTCCTGCATACACCCTGATAAAAATCTAAAATCTGTTAAGAGTGTAAAGTCTCAGGTTACAGATAAATACAATCAGTGATTCGCAGCTTTGGACTCTGTCACCTAGAGTTGCTCATTTGGTTGCAGTCTGTTGGCATCTTGGCTGGGCTGGAATTTTAAGGAAAACTCACTCCAATGTCTTATGGTTTGTTTTCCCCCATGTTCTTTTCACGTACCTAGCTAGCTTAGCCTCCTAATAGCATGGTGATCTCACATAGTCAGACTTACACCGCAGCTGGCTTCAAGAGGGAGAGCAGAAATTGCCAAGACTTGTACAGACTAAGCCTGGATCTAACACAGTGTCACTGGCATCCAAGTTACAAGACCAACCCAAATTCAAGGAAGGAAAGTAAACTACTTCTTGATGGGGAGAGAGGCTTGCTCATACAGGGAGAGGAAAAGAAAATGATGGCAAAATACCTACCACAGCCTCATTACTCACTTTAAATTAGCACTATTTAATTTTATAAATTAGTTTTTCTCATATATCTTCAGCTCCCTTTATTAGAACAATCTTACATGCACTTGCCAGTTCCAGCCAGCATCTTCTTTTCCTTTAGGAAAGATGATCCTAATTATTCTTAGTATAATTAGTTAGGCCTTACTATGAGCTGAGCACTGCGTTTAGTTCTTTATGTATATGATCAAGTCATTAAAACAACCCTATGGGGAAGATACTATTATCCATATTTTCTTGATTGAAAAAACTGAGGCTTTGAGTAAACAAGAAAATTGCCCAAGTTTTCACAGGTTATGAAGTGACAGAGCCAGCTTTGGACACGAGATTTCTGATTTCAAAGTTGGTGCTTTTGCACTTAAACATGCTAATCTTTTTTAGGAGGGGTTCCCTGGTGGTGTAGTGGCTAGGCTTCGGTGCTCTCACTGACGTGGCTGGGGTTTGATCCCCACTCAGGGAACCAACCAAAAAAAAAATCTTTTTTAGGTTCATTATGAAGTTTCTATTTGAAACTGCTGTCATAGCTGTCAGCATTAGACTTGTTGACTTCCCTGAATTCTGATTATAGAATTTCCCTGAAATAGATGTTCCCGTTCTCAGCGCAGACCAGGACAAAGGTCTGTGAGATATTTCCATTAACGGAAACTCCTCCAAGCTTTCTGATTTATGGCTTCTCTAAAAACAGAAACAGTTTTGGGGACTTAGGCTATTCTTCCAGACCACCCCTTGAAAGCTCCTTCCCATGTTCAGCAGCTACCCACCTGATTGATATGGGAGACATTTTCACATCCCCAAGTCTTTTTGATTTCTTGCCCAATATTAGCATATCTTAATTACATTTTCATTGCTGAAGTCTTAGACTGTGGCTATCCAGACTACAGAATTTCATATGTTAAACAAATATAAAATTGACTTTTACTATTTTGAATGTTAGATTCTTGTCATGTTTTCTTGTGAACTTTATAGTCTGTTAAACTCTCTACTACCTTTAGGCCATTTGTACTTTCTGAGCCTTTCTATATATATTTTGATGTTAATATTTTATGTTTCTGGTCATGCATTTTCTGTTTACCATCTTTAAAAATAGTTATATTGCTCAATCACAGGCTTTGGATTTTTATTATAACTTTTTAATTACCTGAAACATATTTCTGTGATAAAAATGACATACATATTCAGAAGTTGGTCAGATTTGGCTGTTTTTTAAATATTGCAATTCTATTACAATTTTTTTTTCAGGGAGTTCAAAGAGATAGAACTAGAAAAGACCACAAAAATGTTGACTTCTACACTTTTATATTATGAGTACAAGGGTTGGGCAGTCATGATGACACCATCTTCTTGTTTCAAAACCAGAATGAAGATTTTAATTCAAGGTTGAAATTGGTACTGCATCAGACCTCTAAAATACAGGGTAATTTTCCTAAATGTAACTGTAGTTACCCACATTGTCTTAGGAGAAGTTTTTGATTCTAAGAAATTCAGTGCAGAAATAGAGCCACAGATTTTGATATGTTGTGTTTGTATTTTTACTCAATTAAAAAATACTTTGTAATTTGTTTGATTTTTTCCTTTTCGTGTGGATTATATAGAAATATGTAATATTTAGTTTCTAAATGTTTGGGGATTTTTTCCACAGATTTTTCTGTTACTGATTTCTAATTTAATTTCATTGTGGTCAGAGAACATACTTTGTGTGACTTGAATGCTGTAAATAAATTTTAAGACTTCTCATATGGCCCCAAATATGAATTATCTTATATAGACTGTAGGCATGTGAAATGGGTATATTCTGCTGCTGTTGTGTGGAGTATTCTATAAATGTCAATTAAATCAAGTGGATCATAGTTTTTTTTCATATCTTCTATGTCTTTACTAATTTTTTGTCTACTTGTTCTATCAATTACTGAGGTTGGTGGAAATATTAGCATATTAATGGATTTGTCTATTTCTCTTTGGAGTTCTTTTCTTCATGAATTTTGAAGCTCTGCTATTAGGTGCATAAATGTTTATGACTTTTATGTGCTTTGGATAAATCAACCCTTTTATCATTATGAAATTACTTTTTTTTTTTTATCCCTAACAAGCTCCTTTTTTCTGAAGTCTACTTTGATATTAATATATCTGCTTCCACTTTCAGTTTATGTTAGTAGAGAATAGCTTTTACTCTTCCATTTTACCTTTAATTTTTGGAAAAAAAATTGTAGCAGTGTAGAGTTTGGGGTTGTCTTTTTTTTTTTTTCCTTGCTCCTAATGTGATAATTTCTGCCTTTTAATTGGGTTTTTTAGATCACTTACGTTTAATGTGATTATTAATATAATTGTACTTGAATCTACCATTTTGCTATTTGTTTTCTGTATGTACCTTTTGTTCTATGTTCCCTTTATCTTCTTCTGCTTTCATTTAGATTAATATTTTTGTGATTCTCCTTTGTCTCCTTTATTGTCTTCTTAGCTGTAACTGTTGTATAATTTCATTGGTTGCTTTGGGGTTTATATTATACTCTTTAATAATGAGGGAGAACCAAAAAACCTGAAATTTGTTTATAAAATTGTGTTTTTATTTTTTCATGTTTAAACTTAAGTCACCTTCAAAGTACTCTCAGTTTGATGCAATACACCTATTGAGATGCTTTTTCCACTGTTCATAACAGGTTTTGAACTTGTCAGTTTTCATGTATATAGGCAACTTTTTTCATCTGAAACAAAAATATGTAAGTTTTTCAGAGATTGGGTGAACAGGGAGGATGGGGCACAGGGGTCATACCATTTTTGGTCAAAAACAGCTGAATACTGAGTGCAGTATGGGCAGGTATGTTGTCATGCCTCACGTTGTTAGTTTAAATCACCCATCATGACATGGACAAATGAGTTGAAAGAGTCTCCAAAAAAAATTTACAGTAGCCAAATGCAGCCACTCACAACAATGCCAGCTGGTACACTGATGCAGATAGGTTCCTAGAACACTCACTTAGTGAGGGAAGCCTTTACTACAAGGGGCCCACCCTCCAGAAGATAATTTCAGTTTTTTTGGGGGTCCCCCTTCATATTGTAGTCTACTGTCTAGTGATAGTATACACTTATAGTGTAAGAACTGTACAGTAGTATTCTTCCATTTCTCCTTCCTCTCAAGGCCTTTAAGCTGTTTTTATACATTTCATTTTCACTTGTGTTAAAATTCCTATGATACATTGCTTTATTTTTGCTTTAAACAGACAATTTTCTTTTAAAGAGATTTAAATTAAAAAATTTTTTTTCTATTTACTTTTGTAGTTTCTATTTCCAGTGCTCTTTATTCCTTTCTGTCCATTCAGGTTTCCTTCTGGTATCATTTTCATTGTGTTTGAGGCACCTACTTTACTATTTCTTTTAGTGCATGTCTACTGGTGGTGATTAATTATTTCAGTTTTTGATGTTTAGAGAAGGTCTTTATTTCATCTTCTTTTTTCTATCTATTTTCACTGTTTTTTTCTTCAAATCAGTATTTTAAAGAGGTTGTTATACTATTTTCTAGCTTACATTATTTCCAATTAGAAATCTGCTGTCTTTATTCCTCTGTACATAATGTGTCTCTATTTCCTCCTCTGGCTGTTTTTCACATTTTTCTCTTTATCACTAATTTTAAGCAACTTAATTGTGATGTGCCTTAGTTTTCATGTTTTCATGGTTGAGATTCATGAGCTTATTTAAAAAAAAATTGTTTTTCCCAAGGAGTTTATTTGGGTAGGCATGGGACTGGGGAAGGCCCTGCATCTAAGAGAAGGTATTGGGCCTTTTAGTGGTGGAGCTTTGCTATGCTAGCAATGTAGGATCCATTGGGGCAGCAGGGAACTTGATCTTCGAGTTGTGGAACTGCTTGCCAGTGACATTTGCTGGCCGTGACCTCTTCTACCTTTATGGTCTAGGTTGAGTGGGTCTGGCTGTGGTGCTGGGCACCGATGTCTAGATGGCACTGGGTGCTCATGGTGATCAGGACCTGGTATGCCCGGGACATGTGGATGTCACTGCGATATTTGCATTACATCCATATACCAAAGTTTTTCACCAGAATGGGGTATTTCTTGAACACTTGCCCACAGCAGACACTGTAAAGACTTCTTCTTTAGCTAAGATACAGAGTTCCAGAAGCTGAACTTGGTGACAACATGATTAGGTGCAATGATTTGCATGTGGTGGTAGAGGGTTGGTGAGAGGCATTTGGAGGTGGGCAGGCAAAAAGCAAAGCCCCCTGCCTTGTCCTGGCAACAGCGTGCTGGAAGCTTTCATAGTATTCTGTCCACGCTTGCCACCATCCACAAAAGAATTTATATTTTTCATCAAATTTGAAAAATTTCAGCCATTATTTCTTCTAATATTCGTTGTATGCTCATCCTTTTAGGGATGCCAGCTACATTATATTTGGCCATTTGTAGTTTTCTCATGGTTCACTGATGCTTTGTTTCATTCTGTATAGTTTCTTTTGCCATGTCTTATAGTTTACTAATTTTTTCTTCTGCTTTGTCTAATCTCCTATTTTTTATTGTTAAATTTATTGGGGTGACATTGATTGGTAAAAATTCATAGGTTCCAGGTGCGCAATTCTGCATTACGTCTTCTGTGTGCTGTATTATGTATTCATCACCCAGAGTCAGTTCTTCTTCCATCACTATATATTTGTATCTCTCTCCCTTCTCCCCCACCTTCCTCCTGTCTTACCCTCAGGAACTGTTAAATTATTGACTATGTCCATGAGTTTTGTTTCTTTGTCACTATTAATGGTGACCAAGTCATGGAAACAATCAAAATGTCTGCTGATAGATGACTGGATAAAGAAGTGGTGGTACATTTACACAATGGAATACTACTCAGCTATAAGAAAAGATGAAATAGGGCCATTTATGACAACATGGATGGATCTTGAGATCATCATGTTAAGCAAAATAAACCAGATAGGAAAAAAGAAGAACTACATGATTCCACTCGTATGTGGAATATTAAATTGAAAGCAACAAATAAATAAAACTCCTGGGCACAGTCAATAATCTCCTATTAATCCCATATAGTATGTTTTTCACCTCACACAATTTAGTTTTTATCTGTAGAAGTTCAATTATGTCTTCTTTTTTATATGTTCTATCTGTCCATTTAACATGTCAGTCTTTCCTCTAACATTTTCCTCTTACAATTCTGTGAGTTTTTCAGTTTTATATTTTGAAGCTTTGTTGTGTTAGGAGCATACAAGTTAATACTTTATGTGCATGTGTGTACATGTTGTTTACATACATTCACATACATATATAATCTTCTTGTGGATTTTTCTTTTTATTCTATTTAAAGCTTTTTGCTTTCATTTTTACTTTGAGGCTAAAATTACTAAAAACCACTAAAATTTAATTAGTTTTATTGGTTTCTTTGCTTTTCTAGTTTTCTTTAGGTTAGTATTTGCTTGGCAAATCTTTTCCCATATTTTATCTTCAATTTTTTAAGGTCCTTATTTTTTAGGTGTATCTCTTGTAGGCACCAGAGAATTGAATTTTATTTTGTTTAATCTTATCATCTGTTTTTGAATTAGAAAGTTTAATCTGTTTACAGAGTTTTGTTCTTAGTCATCACAAAGAATCAGGCAGGGAGTTATAAAAATAGCTAATATGGGGGAAGCACAGATGTTTAAGAATTCTTACAAAGGTCTTGGTCATGGGTCCCAATTTAATGGTTTTTACCTTCCTTTCTTGAATAGAAGCTGGTATTCCAGTGGCTCCCATAAATCACCTTCTCGATATATAGACCTGAAGATGGCTGATAGAGTAAAATGACCTTAACTTTCCTAGCCTCCTGTCCCACATTTGGACATTTAAAAAAAATTTATGCACAGTTTATTTTGTATTTTACTTGAAAGTTAATTTTAAGCAATGCTAATTTTTTTTAAAAGAACTCTTTCTTAGTGTGTAGATTTCCCATTTGTCTTCATGTTTTTTAGTTTATTAAGTTGCTCCTTTGGACATTCCTTTTAAGATGGTCATACACTAAGTTTATTTGATCACTGTTGGAGTGATTTTTTTAATTCTAATAGACTATATACTGCTAACGGTCATTTATAATGAATACAAGGTAACATGCCTATTACATAAAAATAAAATAATTGTTTTTGTGAAATGAATTGGAAGATGTGGCATAATTAGACAGTGGGCATTTGTATTCTCCTATTATCACTTTAGAGCTGCAAAAAAATGGAAGTAATTTATTTCATCTTGGTAATGCTCCTTTTTTCTGGTCCAACAATTTATCAGAAATGTTAATCCAGCAAGCAGTAAGTGGGGGTGGGAGGAGGTGGAGAGAAGAGAGGGGGATTTAAAATTAGCCTGGAAATATTGCACATCTCATTAAAAATGTAATCATGCGTAAAATGAGATCAATGAAAATTTATCTAAAAGTGCAAGAAAAAGGCATTTTCTAGTATGATACTGGATTTAATAGACTGGATTTTAAT
The DNA here is from genome assembly GCA_004026885.1 of Lyroderma lyra. Taxonomy (NCBI): domain Eukaryota; kingdom Metazoa; phylum Chordata; class Mammalia; order Chiroptera; family Megadermatidae; genus Lyroderma; species Lyroderma lyra. Next base: position 35,071 of record PVJL010001362.1, on the reverse strand, counting down.
TTAGTCAGTTTGCTACAAAAAAATCTCTCCAGGCTAAATAAAACAGTTTTCCCTCCCAGTTATTGTACAGACAGCTAATTTCAGACCCTTTCCTTCTGATATTCAATCTTATCTCTTGCTGGATATGGGTTTCAGTATATTGCAGAATTTGTTTTCTTTACATTTTCCATTACTGCTTTCATTTGCATGATAAATGATTAGAAGTAGAAACAGGAAAAAACCCCATGCAGAACATTTCTTTATTAATTTTGTTTAAATTACAATAACTTTTTTATTCATTCTCCCCCACCCCATTTAACAACCAGTGTATCTGAGAGTTATTTTAATATTTTGTTGTACAGCTAGAGAAATGGGTTATACATTTTCACCTTGCACTTTCTTCAGGTAACATTTTATTCCGTTTCTATGTTTGTAGTTTGCATTTTGGTTCCTGTCTTGCCCTGTTAATTATATTGATAAGTTTTTCTCTTCACAGACCCTGGTGTTTAAGGCTGAGTCTAAGGTACTGGGTTTAAAGTATGTTGACACTGATGAACTTAAGGGCTTTGGAGATTTATTTTATAGTTAATATCATCACAACTCTTAAACAGTAAATAGGGTTTGTAAAATTTGGCTTCATTTATTCTGCCCCTACACTCTTAGGTATTTTCTAGTCTGATAATTTAGAAATGTGAAATGATGTAACTAACTAAACACATTAATGAAAATCATCTAGTGCCTTCCTTTCCCCCAAGGTTCCAAATGAAAAGAAGCTAGCTCTATCAATAAAAACTTGCCTGGGCAAAATTTGCCTGAGCAAAAAGAAAATTATTGTACAAGCTGAATGAATGCTTTTTGCAAAATTTGTCTATAAGAGAAGTATCCGATATGAGCCTTTTAGGATCATTCACATAGGTAATGTTTTTTATTATACAATTTTTAGGTAAATACTTCCCTGTTTAAAAAAAATGTAAACAATGCAGTTAAGTGAATAGTCCCTTGATCATTTCTTCTATTCTGGTCCCTTCCTTAAATATAACACATTGGTCAGCAGCTGTCCTTCCTGATGTTTTTCTCTGTTATGTGTTAATTTTTGTTAAATTATTCTAATCTAAAAGATATTATCCCATTTTAATTTTTCTGAATTTTTCTTATTTTACTTAACATTATATCTTTGAAAAATTTCCAATTTAATGGATATAAATCTACATTTTCCCTCTTAAAGTGTTGCATAGTATTCCATAACATGGAGCTAGAAAGATCTGGAAAGAACCTACCATCAATAGGAGAATGTTAACTAACAAACAGTGGTGCTATAATAACCTGTGCATATGCCTCCTGTGTACAGTGAAAATATTTCTTTGAGGATGATACTATGAAATAGGAGAGTAGGGTCAATGAGTGCACTTAAATTTTTCTGAGTATGGTTTTACCTAAATCCCACAAGTTTTACAATGCTCTTATTGTCATTCATTTCTAAATAGTTTGTAAGTTCTATATTGATTTTTCTCTTAAACATGAGTTATTGTCATGGGAGTTTTAAAATTTATAAGTCTATAGATTTTTCTGGCTATCTTTTTGATGATGAATCTAATTTTATTTCATTGTGATCAATCAATATGGCTTATATGATTTCTGCTTTACAGGAGACAATAAGATTCTTCTTCATGACTTAATATGTGATCAGTTTTCTTTTTTTGAGTGTCCCTGACTGAGAAGAATGATGTTCATTATGTTCAGTGTTCTATTTTATATCTATTAGATCAAACTTGTTAATTAGCTTATTCAAATATTTTATATTCTTATTTTTTGTCCATATTTTATATGCTGATTCCTAAAAGTTGTGTTGTTAGATATACCTAAAAGTTCATGAGTTGTATCTTCTTTGCAAATACCTCATTTGTCCTTTTTGTGCACTTGCCTACCATTCTTTTTTTCTGTTACAAACAAATATTTAGTGTATCTTTTATTATAGTGTTATCTCTACTCTTTCTGTGTTACCTAATTTTAGATATGGCTTTTTAATATAGCCTATGGGTTTTCTATTGCAATATGGAAGTTTCTGTTTTTCATATAGAATTCATCCTTCACCCAAATTAAAATTACCATTGTGTCTGGACCTACTCATATCTTATTTATATTTTCTATTTTTTCTGTTCTATTGTGCCTTCTTTGTCCCCCACCCCCACTTCTGCTTATTTTGGGTTGGTGGTTTCATTTTAATTCCATTTTTTTCCTCTAGTGGTGGTTTGTACCTCTTATTTCTATTCTTCTAATAATAACAGTTACAATTTTAACATACATATTTATTGTATATCTTCCTACCATTGTGTGGAGTATCTCTACCTTGTCCCAGAATAAGGTGAAAACCTTGATGTATTTTTTTATTTTTTTTTTAATTTTTGTCACTTTCTGCCTTCTCTGACACTTCTCAAGTCTTTAGTTCCAAAATATAAAAGAAGCCGGGCGCGGTGGCGCGCGCCTGTAGTCCCAGCTACTCGGGAGGTTGAGGCGGGAGGATCGCTTGAGCCCAGGAGTTCTGGGCTGCAGTGCGCTATGCCGATCGGGTGTCCGCACTAAGTTCGGCATCAATATGGTGACCTCCCGGGAGCGGGGAGCCACCAGGTTGCCTAAGGAGGGGTGAACCGGCCCAGGTCGGAAACGGAGCAGGTCAAAAAACTCCCGTGCTGATCAAAATATAAAAGAATATTTTTATTTGAAATCAACATTTGTTTAAGTTTATTTTGTTTTACTGGTTTCTTTGCTCACCTTTGCTTTTATATCCTCTCTCTCTCTCTCTGAATACATTCTGGAGAAATTCTTGTTACAGAAAGTTTGCATATCAATGCTTGCGTATCTGAAAATGTTCTTATTTTAAAAAATAATTAGAACTTCTGTAGAATTTTAGGTTCACATCCTTTTCTCTTAGAATATTAGTGATACTGCTCCATTAGAAATCTGAAGTCAATTTTATTCTTATTTCCTTTTAGGTTATATGTTCATGTTTTGTTTTGTTTTCCTCTAGAACATCTCAAAAAATTTTAAATTATAGGCAATAGTTTTACCTAATTCACAAATAAAAATCATAAAACATTGCCCTCAGAATTCCTGCTTTCACCCATATTCCCTATTTCCTATTCTCCCCACTATAGGTAACAATTTCTTTTTTTTTTAAATTCATTTTTATTGATAGACTTTTGGGGGTGACATCTGTTAGCAAGATTTACATAGGTTTCAGGCATACAATTACACAGTGCATTGTCAACTTGTATAATAATTTTACCATCTACTGTGACTTCTCTGTCCATCACCATATATCTAGCTTCCCCTCCCTCCTCTCTCACTCCCTCCCCTTTCTCCCCTCCCTAACCCACTTGTTCCCAAATAACATTAAACTATTGATTATGTCCATAGGTTATTTGTTTGTTTGTTCATTTCTTTTCTCTTTGTTGCTTACAGTTTTTATATTCTGCATATAAGTGATGTTATGCAGTTCTTTGTTTTTTTCTATCTGGCTTATTTCACGAAGCATGATGATCTCCAGGTCCATCCATGTTGTTGCAAATGGCAATATTTCATCTTTCCTTATAGCTGAGTAATATTCCATTGTGTATATGTACCACAGCTGCTTTATCCAGTCATCTGTCGCAGGGCACTTTGGTTGTTTCCATGTTTTGGCCACTGTGAACAGCGCTGCTATGAATACTAGGGTACATAAGTCTTTGCGGACAAAGGTTTTCAAGTTTTTTGGGTAGATCCCCAGAAGGGGGATTGCTGGATCATATGGTAGCTCCATTCCTAATTTTCTGGACAATTTCTATTAGATTTCTGTTTATCTCTTCTGTGTATCTTTATTCAAAGGAAAGCAAGTGTATATTTCGCTTTCCCCCTCTTTGTCACAGGAAAAGCAGCATACTACATAATTTACTTTGCATCTTGCTTTTTTCCAGCACTATATATCCTGGAGATCTTTCTACATCAGTAAGTAGAGATACTCCTGAACCTTTTCTTCAATTGCGTGGTATTAATTGGGTGGATGTATTCATGGTTTTTTCACCCAATTCCATAAAATGGACTGCTGGATCATTTTAATTATTTTGCTATTACAAATAATGCTGTAATGAATAATATTCTATGTATACCATTTTATATATGTGCAGATATATCTGTGGGATAGATTCCCAGATGTAGGATTATTAAGTCAAAGGGTAAATGCATCTGTATTTTTTGTATAGAGAGCCAGATTTTCTCCCTTTCTCACTAGCAATATACCCTCCATGACTATTTCCTGTTAGCCTTAAGAGTGTTGTAAAAATTTTAATTTTTGCCAAACTGATAGGTGACAAATGATATCTCAGTGTAGTTTTTGGTTTATCTTTATCTTACTATAAGGAAGTTTGTAACTTTTTAATAAGTTTAGTGGCTACTTGTATGTGTTGATTTTTTGTTTTTGTTTTTGTTTTTGTTTTTTTGCTAAGGACTGTCTATTTTTGCCTTTTGTCCATTTTTATTTTGGATTGTTCGTCATTTTCTTTCAGAATTCTAGGTAATCTTTATAAATTAGGGAGATCAGTCTTTGTAATATATAAATTATAGTTCTCCCCCTCTCAAATTAGTTCACTTGACTTTTAATTTTGCTCATAAGTGATTTTGAGTATGAAGGTTTTGATATTTTATTCAATCCAATTTATCAGTCTTATATGGCCTCTGCATTTTGAAATCTAACCTGTGAAGGACTTTCCTACTCCATGTTAAATGTATTTCTAGGACTTTATTTTTTTACCTTTAAACTTTTAATACATTTTTATAATCATATACAATCTGAAGTAAAGAATCAAGTTTATCTTTTTTCCAGACTGTTACTAGCTGTCCTGATATTTATTAAAATGTCATTTCCATCTCAGTAATTTGAGATGTCATTTTTATAATAAATTCCTGTACATATTTTGATCTATTTTGGACTTTCTCTTCTGTTCCAGTAGCTTGTCTATCTCTTCAGTTAGCATTGTTCATTTTTTTATTTTATTTTATTTTATTTTATTTTTTTTGCTTTTTTGTATGTGGGTAGCTCCCTGACTGGGAAACGAACCCAGGCCGCAGCGCTGACAGCGCCAGTGCCGAAGCCCTAAGCTGCTACACCATCAGGGAACTCCCGCATTGTTCATTTTTAATTGGTGCATTTTGATAGCTAGTAGGTCTATTCTTTCATAATTTCTCTTTTTTTTTCAGAGTTTTCCTGGCTACTTAAAAATTTATTTTTCTGTATGAATTGTAGGATCAGTTTGTCCAGTTCTAGGGAAAAAACCATTGATATTTAATTTTACTGTATTAAATTAACTCAGAAAGAATTGACTTTGAGTCTTTCTTTCTCTTTTTCATAACTGCTTTTATCTTTTGGTAATAGTTCCTGTTTTCCTCCAATCATTTGGTTTTAACACTTTTCTTGTTAAGCTTGTTGCTAGCTGTAAGTACGGTTTTGTCTTCCATTGTATTTTCTAACTGTTGTTTTATTATATAAAGGGTATTGATTTCTTTTAAATTAATTTTACATACCACTATCTTATTTAATTATCTTATATTTTGTAGTGGTTTTTCAGTTGATTTATTCGGTTCATGAGTATAAAATACTATCATCTAAAAATAGAGATAGCCTGCCTTTTTCCAATCTTATGCTTCTCATTTCTTTTTCTGTTCTAATTGTGTTGGCCCAACATATTGTTAAATATAGAGATGACTGTGAGCATCTTGGTGCCTAATTTTAGCATGAGTGCTTACAGTGTTTCTCCATTATATCAGAAGCTGTATTTGCTTAAATTCTTGTGGTTAAAATTTTTTAAAAAGCAAGAATAACACACAGAACTTATGTTTTTGCTTTAAAAAGTGTACTTATACGGTAATATAATACTAGATTCTTAGGGATTTTAAACATCAAATGTTACAGTCAGATCTGTGAGTATAGGTGGTGCAGGTTAAAGATTTTTTTTAAGAGGTTGCTTTGCTGAATGGGATATGTGATCTCTCAGGAGTTCCTTAAACATGTTCCCCTCCCATGTTCAAACATTTTCTTTTTCTTTTTTTTTTGATTGGTTCCCTGAGTGGGGATTGAACCCAGGCTGCAGAGATGAGAGCGCTGGAACCTAGCTACTACATTATCAAGGAACCCCTTCTTTTTCTTTTTTCATCTTTTTTTTCTATTTTAAATTGGCATTCATGATTATGTATTTTCTTTTTTGAAATTTATTTTTCAATTATAGTTGACATACAATATTAATATTAGTTTCAGGTGTATAACAAAGTGATTAGGCACTTATATACCTTATGAAGTGCTCAGCTCAGTAGGTCTAGTACCCACCTGGAACCATACATAGTTATTACAATATTATTGACTGTATCCATTCCCTATGCTGTACTTTACATTCCTGTGACTATTTTTGTAACTGAAAATTTGTACTTCTTTTTTTTTTTTTAATTTTTATTAAAATGTAATGGCTCCTGCCATGCTGATTTTTCCATGCTGATCTCTCTGTCTGGAATTCTACTGGCCACTTTTCACGTCTTGATTCCAGGGGCCTTCTTTTGATGTAGAACCAGAGTCAGTGCTGGAACTGTGGAAAACAGGTCTAGGCTTCAGGGAGAGGGACTATTGAGAACCAGTCATGGTGTCCAGGACTCTAACAGGCATCTGGAGGCAAGGTAGTGCTCAGTGTGGAACATACTGTTGCAAAGGCGGAAGTCCAGTCCAACCACCTGGACAAACATGAAAGAACTTAGGGGTAAAGTCTTTGTATTTTAGAAACTACATTACTCTTTGACTACTACCTATTATAACTACTACTTGGGTCTGAGAATGACACCTGGCCCAAGGAGGCTCAAGATTAGGAAAGCAAAGTGAATTACAAACATGAGTGACTATGGACCTGGACCTAAGCTATGAATCCTGAATTGGCTGTAACTGACTCATTGGATTTGTCTTCTGTATACATAAGATGAAGCTGATGCCCTTCTGGGCATGCAGGGATGACATGCCCTTTATCAAGGCCATCAGAACAATAGAAGTATTATAAGTTTGTTCTTCCTCCAACGGTATTCACAGACTGTTTTTTAGCAATTATATAAAAATCTTTCCATAATTTGAGAATTTTCTTTCTGGAATAGATGGCACCTTCTTTAAGTTTTCATTGCCCTTGGAAATGTGTTCTTTAGCTAATTTAGAGATAGTAACTTTTAATGTAGTTTAAATAATGGAATTTAAGTATGTGCCTAGGCTGTGAGAATGTAATACAGTAGACTCTCAGTTGAACAGCACCCATCGGGATTGATAGATGCTGGATAAATGTAAGTACACCCTCCATTAACTGGAACTCAAGCAACTGGCAAAATCTCAAGCAACTGGCAGGGAGAGTCCACTGTACATGTTTTCTAGGTGTTTCAAAGTTTAATCAAATAGTTACCAAATAAATATAATAGGTAGTAGTCAAAGAGTAATATGGTTTCTAAGTTACATGGGGTTCACTGGTTTAATTTCAAAGTACTACAGTCATACCTTGGTATTTGACTCCTTTGAAACTTGGTGAATTTGGTACTCAACACATTTTGATGCAAAAATTTGTCCTGGTTCTTGTTTGTTTGGTACTCGTTGTGCCTCCTAGAACCAATTAATGAAAAGTACCAAGGTACCATCTAATTTAAAAATTTTACTAAGGAATGCATAAGGTAGTATTATAAAATATTTTATAAATCTAAATTGATTGATAAATTATTGAAATCTAAGCTTTGGTGAACCATCTGAGCCTGCTGAATTTGACACTCAGGCTATTGCCAATTTGGGCTGTTCCTACACATCATCTATAATGCCTCTCCTTGGTAATAGCCCTTCCTTCACCATCCTCGCATCTTAATAACTTCATTTATATCCATTTTGAACCATCTTTTGCCAGTGAACATTACTTCCTTCCAGTCTTCTCTTATAGCAGAAATATCAGGATTTCATCATTTCAATCTTGTCACACAGCTTTTCCATTTCACTTCTGTAAGGTGGTTCCAAGATGGGTCCCGGAAAATTGGTGTGCAAGTAAACAATTTCCTGCACAGGAGTCCTACATTGCACTTTTACTCTGAACCACAGAATAGACAAAGCAGCTCACATTTGTTTCATGGAAGCTTGATCATATATCTTTATGCTAATTACATTTCCCACTGTGAGGTTTTCTGCATAAATGCATGTTATTTTACTCCAGAGTAAGCATTTCCTTTTTGGTAGGGAGCCCCAATCTTATGGCAAGTTAATATAATAAGATCTTTAATATTACTCTATAAAAAAATAGTATTTCTTAAGTGGTAGCAGTTACCAATAGTACTTGTGGTCACTAAAGGAATATGTAATTGCAGTGTATTTTTTAAAATTTAGATCATTTATACACTATAATGATGGTTAAACAAAATGAATTTCTATGTTTTATAGGATAATATTTTCTTTTTCTCCTCTGTAACAATTTTTTTCAGTGGTTGCCTTTTACTGTCTTATCAGAGATATTCTATAACAATGCCTCTATAGGACTGACTTCTCAGAATCTGAGTGTTTCTGGTCTGTAATATGGGAAAAATAGGAATTGTGCCTTTCATTACCACTTATGACTGGCATTTGACCCAAGAGTTGGCAAAGAGCTTTGGGATTTTTGGAGAATAGGTACATTATAATAAATACGTGGACTCATTATTATCATCTAAATCTATTTAATGTTACTGTGAACATCAATGCAGATTATGTTCACTGCTTTCCTGTCTGTTCTCTACATTATTTCCTTAAAAATTCCCCTGGATAGGCTATGTGGAATTTGCCTTTATGGCACTGTGTACTGGCTTTTATTTCTTTTTCTTTTTCTTTTTTTTCGGCTAGTTCCCTGGCTGGAAATCGAACCTAGGCCGTGGCATTGAGAGCACCAAGCCTAGCCACTGCACCACCAGGGAACCCCCTGCTTTTATTTCTCTGTCAACCTAGATGGACTATGATCTCACTGCTCATTAAGGTCCCCAGATTCACATTGCTTTTATGGTTAAATTTACTAATAATTATTGATCTGTAACATTCGTGTTCCTTAGAAGAATGCAAATTTTGCCAGATTGTGTAATTACCTAATTATTTGAAAATGAAGGATGTGGTCAGGGATAGAAGAACTTATTTTTTAAAAAACAGATTGCTGAAATTTTCTTCTGCTGCTAGAGATAGGAATGTAGATACTCCTATGTAGTTCATTATAGAGTAATTCTATAAACACATTTTCTTTACATAGAAAAATATTCCCTGTGGCTCTCTAAGACTTTATGTTTCTGTTCTATGGACACACTTGGTAGACTTTCATGGAATTTTTGTGATTGAAGGATGTTGTATGAACATTGTAGTATAAAATGGGATATTAAGCTATTTTTGGTTGTAGCCTAGACTACTAACTTAAGCAAAAAAAGGAGTTATGGCTCAACTACCTGAAAAGTCCAAGTAGGCTTCATGTACAGTTGGATCCAATAGTTCAAACTGAGTCACCAAGACTTAGCAAACTTTCTTTGCCTCTTTATTCTGTTTTCCTGTGTTCTATTCTCAGGCAAGCTCCCACCTGTGTTGGAAAGATGGCACTCAGCAGCTCTAGGCCAACAGGTCTTTTCCAGGGGAAGGAAAGCATCTGTATTTTAGACTCTGCAGCAACAAACTGGGGATGAACTCTGATTAGACTTGGATTATGTGAGCATCATTGTTCTTAGGAGGAAGGGATTGCCCATTTGGCAAGTCATGAATCATGTACTTGTTCTTGGACCTGGAGGTAGAATCAGCTGCTTCTGAACCACAGGCATACAAGATTGAACTGGAGTGATTCCTAAGGAAAACTTAGATGCAGGATGATGGACAGGCAAAACTAGCAACTGTCTACTACAAATGGTGACTCAGGACGGTCAGGTGACTTTTCTCAGAGCACAGAAAAGCTGTTCTGCATATAAAGGAAAATAATGTATAGCTAGGAAGCTGGATCTTTTTAGCCATAGTATTTGCCTTACAGTATAGCCAGAACTGACTCTTTAATTATGATGTAGTTTATTCTTGATAATTTAATATATTTAAAAATATAACTCTACATTTAAATATCTAATTTTTGCTCTAGAATATTAAAATAAGTCTAATTTATTTAGTATTCAAAGAGAAATGATTAGCTAGCCATGAAATATTGAAACATGACCTCCTGGTTTAATTGTGATATACTATTGAATCTTTTACTTTTCAGTAGAGAAGTTTACCTGTGAATGCAATTTTCTCATAATGGTGTCTACATACAAACTTTGTTGAGTTTGATTCTTTCATGGATTTGGAGGTTGATAATCTTTTGGTGAGAAGGAAATAAAAGGGAGCAAAACATTAACCAGTATTGACCCCTGTTATTGTCCTCCTCTCACCAGCAGAAGGCAGGTAGGTTTGCTTTCTCTGGTTTGTTTCTCCAGCGTAGACAAGAATATGACTTTTCGATTGATGAAACCATTTCTGATTGATAGGTAGCAACTGCTGTACTGCTTGTGAAGGAGGAAATTTCCAAGTGCAGAAGGCTACAAGAATTGGGGGAGGACCATTCCTGCCAACATAATAGCATCATGGAATCATGGCATGTTAGAGGACAAAGGGATTTTTGAGATCATCTGGTCCCATTTGTCATTTTATACAGGTAGAGAATGAGTTGTTTAGAAGTGATGTGAATTACACAGGGTAGTTTTTGGTTAATGTGAGTGGCAGATGACAAAATGGGGAAGTATAACCCTTTAGAGGCGGACAGAGCAGTGTATAGTTTCCATTTTTCCACTAAGTGTGCTGTCTTGAACCAATTACTTAACATTCAGGTGCTCCTGATGTTAAATTGTTTAGTGGGTCATTAACAGTGATAAAAGATGAAATACTTACTAATGTGCCTGGGATGTGTACAAGGTTAGATAATTATTACAATTTTTTGAACTCTTCCTAGGGAAAGTGCTACATACTTCATTGCTGAATATTACTATGGTCACCTTCAAAGTACTCCCCTTGGGAAGCTATGTACTGATACCAGTGTCTAGTCTACCCTTCAAAGCAATTTTGGAACCTTTTTTCTGGGATGGCCATTAGAGCTGGCATCATACCCAAAATCTCACAATTAAGTTCACAAACTTACCACTTTGCACTTACTTTGGCAGCATTGTACAAACTCGGTAAGGTGTGATAACTATAAGTGCTTGGTAGTAAGTTTGCAAACTTAATTGTCAGAATTTGGCTATGATGACAGCTCTAATGGCCATTCCAGAAAAAGAGTTCAAAAATTGTTTTGAAGGGTAGACTAGGTGCTGGCATAGGTGCATAGCTTCATAAGGGAGTACTTCAAAAATGACCATAGTGATATTCAGCAATGAAGTATGTTGCACTTCTAGGATGAGTTTGCAAAATTAATTGTCTGACCTTGTATACTTAGACACTGCTAATAGGCTTCTCCTATGCTAGGGTATGTCTGACTTCCTTTAGTTGAAATTCCTTCATCCTTATCTTGAAGTGCCCTTGTGAACCTTCACTTTATTAAACCTAGCACTATGTCGTAGATTAGTGTCTACAGTCCACTTATATTTTGTTGATCTGATTTTTTTTAAACTAAGCCTTCTATTATGTGAATCAGGGGGACAGGATTGAGTTCATATTTACTTGGTAATACTAGGTGCTTTGAATATTAAAGTTTATTTCTACGAACATTTCACATTACAACATGGAAGTCAACTCAAATGTAAATACAGGCAAATATAGCTACATGCAACACATAGAGATTCCAGAGCTTGACCTGTCCCTTACCCACCTTTCTACCACCCATCTACCCTGTCACCCTCATTATCAGGTTTCTACCACATAAGCCTTCAGGACATTCCTCCAAAACGTCAAATTAGTTCCTGTTCTGCAGACACGACACTGGCTGTTCCCTGTACCCAAAAAGCTCTTTCCCTATCCTGCTCGGCTCCTTCTTGTCATTTAGATTTTTTCAGAGTCCTTTGCTGATCAGCCAATCTGACATGGCCCTTATTCCTTCTCGATTATCTCATCCTGTTTTATTTTCATTATAGCATTTGTTATTTATAGGTTTGTTCATTTATTTATTTAGTATTGTCTGTGTCCTATTGGACTACTAACTACATAGTGACTATGTAGTTAATATAGTTAACCCTGTTATATAGATAACTACATGGTTATTTCATAGTTATTTCTCTGCATAATCAGTACCTAAAGCAGTGTCCACCACATGGGTAGGTCCTCAATAAATATTTGTTAGATGAATGAATGGAGTGAAGTTGACCATTCCATGTTGGGCAGCATTGTATGTTATGGAAAGAGGTCTGAGTCAGTATTACAAGCTACTTTTTCTCCAGCCTGTGTGATCTTGGGAGAAAAATTGCACTCTTTGGATGTTGATTGCTTTTCTGATAAAAACAAGGAGGTTAAACTGGATCATGTAAGATTTCTTTTAGCTCTTTCATTCTGTGATTCTCTGTTTGTTTTCTTTCATGCTGGACAATTGATGGCATTCAGGAAATGCTACCCCAAAACATGGCACTTTGGCATATTGAATATTTTAAGGTGAAGGAATTTGAGAAACAGCAGGTACAGGAAAGACTTTCTGACCTTCCCTTCTTCTCTGAAGTGGGTCATAGATCCTTATATGAGAGGGTATTATTATATCCAGTGGAACTGAACATCCTTATCTCTGAAGATGGAGGCACACTGAGGAGACAAAATAATCAAACCTGGCTGACTTTCCCTAATTACTACCTTTAGCTCATACCCTTTGGTTCTATCACGTTTTTTCCATAATTTTCCACTCTTCATCAAAGCTAGTATAGAAATATTCAGGTTTAACTAATTCTACCATTCTTCATTTTATTATTAAGGCTCCAGTATAATATAAAACGTGCATAAAATAAAGTTGTCTGCTTTTATCCTGTTAATCTGTCTTTGTCAGTTCAATTTTCAGGACCAGTCCAATCCTGAAAGTGTTGAGAAAAAGTTATTTTTTTTACAAGTAAAAGTGATTTTTTAGAAGACTTCTGTGTATCAAAGTACAAATTACATCCCAGGCAGTAGGTGATATTTATGGAGAATCAGGCAATAGATGATTTAAGAAAGAAAGAATAGCTTTATATGGAGTGAAATGTTCCACTAGTGGTCGAAGCTATATCCATAAATACTGAAGAAACTTTCTGATAAATGCAAGAAAGGAAATAGCAACTAAAACATAAGTACTCATCCAAATTATTCCTTCCTATGTCATTTTGAGAGTTATATAGAATTAATCTTTAGGCCTTATTTATTTCTTTTATGAATAAACACTAATAATTGGTGGAATTCTTTTTATTTGTTCATGCTATGTGTCATTCAGAATAGACAATATTATTTAAACACTCTGTATTAGTTTCTTACTGATGCTTTAATAAATTACTATAAATTTGAGAGTTGAAAATAATAACAAATTTAATATCTTACAGTTCTGAAAGTTAGAAGTCTGAAATGTGTCTCACTGGACTGAGATCAAGGTGTCAGTGGGCCTGCATTCCTTCTGGAGATTCTAGGGGACAATTTATTTTCTGGCCTTTTCCGTGTTCTAGAGGCGGCCCACATGCTTTTAACTCATGGCCCCTACCTCATCTACAAAGCTAGCAATGGCTGGTTAAGTCTTTTTCACATCCTGTCACTTTGCTGCTCACTCTTCTGCCTCCCTCTTCTCTTGTGATTACGTTTAAGAGGTTATTAAAAATTTTAAGAGTTTATTTGAGCAGAAATCAATATGAATTGGGCAGCATCCGCTCTAGAAGACAGAAAGGAGCTCTAAGGAGTTGTTTAAAATGAAAGATTTTTATAGGCAGAAGGGAGCAGGAAGAAGGAAGTTATAATAGGCACAAAACCAAAAACAAAACAAAGCAAAAAAAAAACCGGGGTAAAAAAAGGGTTGGTTATTGCAAAGTGACTTTCGTTTTCAGGGGTATCCAATCTTTTGGCTTCCCTGGGCCACATTGGAGGAAGAATTTTCTTGGGACACACATAAAATACACTAAGATTAACAATAGCTAAAGAGCTAAAAAAAAAAAAAAAACGGCTGCAAAAATATCTCATAGTGTTTTAGGAAACTTTGTGAAATTGTATTGGTCTGCATTCAAAGCTGTCTTGGACTGCATGTGCCCTCTGTGGGTTGGACAAGCCTAGGGTATGGCAGAGGTCTATCAAGCAGATACCTAACTAGCGCTGATCAGGTGATTCCTGATTGACTGCTTTAACATTCCATTTCTGGAAGAGTTGAAACTAATTAAGTCTCAGTTTGGTGATATGTGGCTTAGTTTAAGTGACTCCATTTTGGGCCTGTGGTTTTGTTTTTAACAGGGCCACCCTGAATAATTCAGGATAATCTCCCCATTTTAAAGTCAGATGATTAGCAGCAACCTTAATTTCCCTTTGTCAGATAACAAATTCACAGGTTCTGGGAAATAAGACATGGACATCTTTGAGGGGCCATTATTCTGCCTACCACAGACTACTTGTGAGAAAATGAGTAATCCCTAAAGAAAAACAAACTCCAAGGCATCAAGGCATCTGCTGAAGTGAAAACTATGTATGTATTAGTATGTGAGGACAGCTGCATTCTTGTTTTAAAAAAAGAGGTGACAACATTTCTACTCTTTTGGTTTATTAAAGAACAGCTACCATGTAGGGCAAGCAAGGTGCCCAATAGCTGACTACAAATACCAACTACTGGGGATTGTTTTCCAGATCTCAGAAAACCATCTTGATCCTAGAACTTTTTCTGTAGTCTAACCAGCACCATCTTTCATGCATTAAGTTGGTGGGAATTTGACATCCTATTTACATAGATACGAGTATATTGCCCGTAGAACATGTTCTCAAATGTGATTTGGTTGAAATCCCTTTGCCCTGCAACTCTGGCCTCAAATAATTTATACATGAATCTACAAGTATAACCAACCACACAAAAGAAACCTATAATATTCCCCTGTGGAACAGCAAATGTAAATTTCTGCTTTGCTTACCTGGTAGCAAGATATACAGAGGAAGGAAAAGTTAACTTGGGTCCCTGATTCATCACTTTTATTGAAGTTAAATTCTTTTGTTTTAATGCACACTTGATTGAGCAAGCATTTATTGAAGCAGTTATGGTTGTGGGAGAAAGAGACAGTTGAAGAAAGAACAAATGAATCTAATGTAAATCAAATACTTAGCCCTTTTATAGGAACTACAAAGACTTAAATGTGTGTCCTTAATGGTAATTTTTACAAAACTCCAATAGGAGGCTTTGACAGTGATTGTTCTGGTGGGGAGATGGGTTTTTCCTTTCACATGCTAATCCCCTGCTCCTGATGATATTTTTCTCCTTGACTGCAGTCACAGAATTGAATAATTTATGGAATGAATTTTGTTGTAAATTTATTGTGTCACAAGCAGGTTGTAATTTCACTAACAGTTCACTTAAGTTATTAAGTCGAAAAAATGTGGTTGATAGGATAGTGCATTTGGAGATTTTCTTTTTCCTTCCAGCAAGTTCACATCTTATATATTTTCAAAACAGAGCTTGCCTAATTTTTATTCAGAATCTGATATGCGAGAAGGAAGTGCGCATTAACATAAGTGGAATTGCATTTGCACACTATTGTTGAATTTTGGAAGTCGTAAACAAATTATTGAAGATTTTTATAAAGACAGAAATAGCATTAAACTCACAGTGCTGTGGTGCTGCTGCCATTGTTTTCTGAAATCCCCAGTTTGCTGATGGGGAACAAAAAATTGGTGGTGTAAAGGTGATGATGCTCCTGGGAAGGGAAAAAAGCCACAGTAATCACTTTAAATTTTACTTCTTCTCTGAGACAATGGCAAATTATTACTCCCCCAAATCTTATCCAATCCAAAATAAATACAAAGAAAATAGGGGGGGGAATCTTTAAAAATATCTCACAGGGGTATCTGATTGGGCTCCATCTACATTCATGGCATTCTTAGGCTCCTCTTTAATGGCCGTTCAGCTGTGATAAGAGGAAACATTTGGCTACTGCCGAAAGCTTTGCTTAGTTTCTGCCCCCAATGCTTCAGCATTCAGCAAACACACATTTAAGGTCTCCTGTTATTTACATTGAAATTTTTCTATTGACCCTGTCAGTGTGAATGAATTTCAAACAAGTCGTTTCTTTTTCTGTATAGATGATTTCCCTGGGTTCCTGGTGGGGGTTACTTTTAATTCTTCTAGGAGTTACCTCTATTCTTGTTAGCACCCTGAGGATTTGCTTTCTATTCCCCCGCTCTGTCACCCGGTGTGTGGTCTTCTCTCCCTTCACCCTACCCAGGGTATTCCAATCCTCTGCTGGGACGCTGGATAATAGCCACTATTCTTGAACAGAAATACTGTTAGGCCATCAGAATAGACATTTTCACCATCTGTTACATAGAATCTAAAAATGTGATGGGAAACAGGTTGTAATTAACTAAAAAATGGGTAAGACTCTGTGTCTTTTAATACATTTAGTTAGAGTTGAGGAAATAGCCTCTCAAATTTCCATGAAAAGAAAGGCTGCTTGTACATTTTAAAAAATTAATAGGCTTTACTTTTTGGAGCAGTTTGAGGTTTACAAAAAATTGAGGAGAAAGTACAATGTTCCCATATGGTCCCTCCTCCCCTCTCCCCTGCCCAGTTTCTTCTGTTAACATCCTGCTTTAGTGTGGTGCATTTATTACGATTGATGAACCAATGATGATACTCCGTTATTCACTAAAGTCCATAGTTTACATTAGGGCTTACTCTTGGTGTTGTACATGTGGGAGAGAAAGAAACTTTTCTCTACCCTTCAATATTCTTTTAACTGGTCTAATAATTGAATCTACATTAGACAGATTAATAAGAGAAAATGACTAAATTTAATTACATGTGTTTGTATGGGAACCCCACATGCACGAGAGGTTCAGAAACTGCGAGGGAAAATGAGGTATACATTTGAGGTAAAGTACGTTAGGGCTTCAGAGGGGAAGAAGATTATATGCAGGATTATAAGAAGTGTCAATGTTCAATAATTAGAAGTTTGCCCTTCCCTGTAGATATGAGATCATAAAAAGTTATTTCTGGTGATAACTCTTACTGTGGGCAAGGCTCCTAATTTAAATTCTTTAAGGGAGGAGCAAAAGTTTCTCATAAGCCTGCAGGATCTCGATTGCCTTCAGCTCAAAATAATTTACATGCCAAAGTAGTACATTTTGGGGAGGCCTGTTTTGATCCTCCACATACATTCTATGGGTTTTGACAAATGTATAATGACAGGCATCCACCATTACAGTATCATATCGAGCAGTTTGTTCTCCCTGCGCTCCATCTGTTCAGCCCTACTACTACCCCTAGACCACGCCAAACCTCTAACAACCATGGTTATTTTTACCCTCGCCATAGTTTTGCCTTTTCCAGAATGTCATTATCATAGACATTCACACAGTGAGTAGCCTTTTAAGATTGGCTTCTTTCACTTAGCAATATGCATTTAAGATTTGTTTATGTCTTTTGTTGCTTGATAGTATTGTAGGAAACAAAATTTTTTTCTCTACCCTGCTAGGCTCCTTTGGTCTAATAATTAAATTGACATAGATTAATGGGAGAAAAACAAATTTAATGCCATACATATGGGAGCCTCATATAGACATGAACAGCTCAAAGTCAGGCATTTGAGGCTTCTGTCCCATCCTGAGCTAAGGAGAAGAGGATCAGGGTCTAAGGCTCCAAAGGAAGTAAAAACAATTCACAGGAAGATGGAAAGAACAAATGTTTGATAAACAAATGTTTGTCCCAAGACACAGAGAGTAATTTGAATAAAGAGGCCATGCTGATCTCCCCGAGCCCTCCACACATCACCCATACTCTTCGTAATGGTTCTCTTCCTGGACCAGGCCCTCTATCTAAATTCTTAAAGACATTTTGGGGCTTCCTATGCTACTCCCCTTCAATAGCTCATTTCTTTCTAATTGCTGAATAATCAGCTTTTCAATGGGGTAACATTGAATAGGAACTTAGATTTTCTGATGTGATGTGGAAGGAAAGGTAAAGAGAGTTACCTTTGCTCTCCTGAGTCCAGCCTGGCAGCTTTTCTTTTCTTTTCTACCACTGATAACCTGATAACGTCAAGTCACCAGCATAACATATATCTACAAAATAATGAGGCTTGATTTAATAATCCATACCAGAAAATCAGACTCACTAATTTCATCACTTTTCATATATCCCTGTTAGTGGTTTCCTCTAGTCTCTTGCTCTCTAAGAAAGAGACTTGTTCGTAATGCTCTATGTATATACTTGATCTGAAACCAGGTCAGACAAGTAATAATTTTTCATGTCTATACCTGTATCAGGCATATATTCAATCCATAAATATTTTTGAACACCTACTTGATATTAGGTACCAGTCTATATACTGGGAAGAGATATAAGATGGAGCTTATAGTATTCTATTATAAACAATAGAGAGGTAATAAATAAACAAGTAATAGATATAATTTATGTCCTTAAAAATGCTATGAAGAAAACAGAGTAATGAGGTGAAGTGGGCATGTGTGTGTGCATATTCTGTATGCATGCATGTATGTGTAGTATGTATGTGTGCATGCATGCCAGGAGTCAAGTTGCAGTTGCTTTTGCCAGGGTGTTTAGGAAAGGCCCCTCTGAGAAGGTGGCATGTAATTTGATGAACAGCAGCCAACCATATTAAGACCTGGGGAAGGACATCTAAATAGAAAGAACTGTGAGAACTGTAAGAAGGAACTGTAGCTCTAAGTTGGAACTGGGTTTGTCCCACGAACTGAAAGAAGGCTGATGTGACTGGAGCAAATTAAATGATGGGGAAATGGGGAATGTAGGAAAGGCAGGTAGGGGCCAGATTTTACCTGACATTGTAGGCTGTGATCAAGAGTTTTTGTTCTAAGGTATACTGGCAACGATTAACCTTACCCAAATAGAAGCCTGGCCTTTCCCTTAGCTCCTGAGAATTCCTTGGAATGCCCTGCCTAATAAGAATGTCCTTGATTACCTGGGGTCTTGAGCCACACTGGATATTCTAACAGTATGATTTATGGTGGTGGCTTTGGGCCATATAACCAATTCAAACGTCAGAGGGACTGGAGAATAAAAGTCACATGAGCAATCATCTATGTTTAGGTGGCTGAACTCCAATAAAAACTCTTATCTACCAAGGCTTTGGTGAGCTTCTGTAGTAATACTGGATGAGCACTGTCACCCATCATTGCTGGGAACACTTAGTGCTGTACGTGACTCCATTGGGAAAGGACAACTGGAAGCTCTTTGCTTTACCCCATGTTCCTCTCCACCTGGCTGATATTAATCTATGTCCTTTCACTGTATTATACATAAGCACGAGTAAGCAGCTTTTAGTGGGTTCAGTGCATTTTTCTAGTGAATTGTACTTGAGGGTGATCTTGGTGACACCCAAACTTGCAGTTGGTGTCACAAGTGTGGTTGATCTGGAATTTGGTGGTTGGTGTCATAACTGAGAGTGATTTTGGAGACTTCCTCTATCTCAGTGGTTCTCAACCTTCCTAATGCTGTGACCCTTTAACACAGTTCCTCATGTTGTGGTGACCCCCATAAAATTATTTTCGTTGCTACTACATAACTGTAATTTTGCTACTGTTATGGATCGTAATGTAAATATCTGATATGTGTTTTCCGATGGTCTTATGCAACCCCTGTGAAAGGGTTGTTTGACTCCCAAAGAGGTTGCAACCCACAGGTTGATAACCACTGCTCTATCTGAAGAAGCAACGGAGGAACAAATTTGATTTCTACTTTGGGAAGATGATTTTGACTGCTCTTTTAAGAGTCTGTTAAGATAGTTTGGAAAGACATGATGGAAGTTTAACCAGGATGACAGCAGTGGAGATGGTGAAAAGTGGTTAGATAAAGCACGTATTTTATCAATAGAAGTGACAGTTACTTATTGATGAATTGACTGTCATATTTGCTATCACAAGAAAGTTGGTGATTGGCAGATAAACCCCATTATCAAATACCAAAAAGTTTTAGGTTGTGTAACAGGAAGACTTTCTAAGAAATCTAGAAAATCCTTCTTGGGATTTTCAAGCAAGTCCTTTGAAATTATTCTCTCCTTGGGACTGTGTTCTTAAAACATACTTAATACCATACTAGTATTCACAAACCTTCCACTAACAATTCTCTTTGGTGTAATTCCAAAGTTTATAGTTTGGGAAACTCAGAGAGATTACATGGGTTTTATGTATTGGGTGTGACTTCGGAAGCAGATACTTTAAAGGTGTTATGCTATTGTGTCATACCTCATGTGGCCATGGGCATTCAAGAATGTTATGAAACTTTTTTTTCTTCTACATTAGATATAAATCGAGTGTTAACTTTGAAGAAATATGCTTTATGTCTAGCACTGGATCTGGCATGTAAAAAGTACTAAATATGTATTGGCAGAATGAAGGAAGGAATGAATGAATTGCCTTTGAGCTTTGTTCATCATCCCAACAGCAAACACTTGGAGAACTCACAGGTTTTCAAGTGTTTAGGTGTGGGGACAAACAGGTATCCTTACTCAAGTTTCGATTAATTGAAAAGGATATTATGTGAGTTAATATCAACTCTACTATTAGTCCAAATTCATTCCCTTTTTTAGGTGAAAACATTATTTTGCTGACTCATCATACCTTCATTAAGTTCCCACTGGTTACCAAGCACTAGGCTGGCCCTGGGGATTATAAAAGCAAAACAGACATCATCCTTACCCTCAGTGATTTCATGTTCTCAGTAAGCGACAACACTTCTTTAGGAGGTAGGGAAATGGAGAGAGAATGGGAATTATTTCCTTTAGGACAAGCACTCCCATGGGTGTTGAGGCCCCAGTGGCATGCCGTGGGGACAGAATAGAAAGCGTGAGGTGGATGTGCTGGAGTTTGCTTTAGTCTGTTCTGTGACTCCTACCTGTGTAGGCAAGCAGGATCAAGTATCCAAGGGAACAGGCTGTCACTGCTTCCCTATTAAAAGGCATAAACTCCTCCTGAACGTTTACCTAAGCAGTAAAAAAACTCCTCTGGAATGTTTGCTGCAAATCTTTGTTTTTCTGCCTCATTTTGCTGTGGGCCCTGGGAAGTATATGCTTCGGAACTCTATCATCCAGGCCGCCTTGCTCAAGTTCTTTAGGAGTTTTAACAAGGAATAAAACAATGAACCTGCCCTCAACTAGATTTTGTCTCACACCCCTGCAGAGGACTTAAAGCAGGTTCTTAAAGAAATACATGATAAGGAGAATAACGCAAGTTCAATACAAAGTGCTCTAAGGGGAAAGAAAGTTTGGGGGGCATAAATCATATTGGGTGGGTGGGTGGGGCAGCTGGGACATAGAAGGGAAGATTAGGGGAGGTGGTGGGCTACAATCAGCTTGTATTGCCACTCTGCAGCCTCTTGGTTCCTGTCACACAGAGCTAATTACCCCAGCGTCCCACTGGATGTGGGGAAACCTGACTCTGAGATGAATCTGGCATGGGAAATTCTCTAGGTAGAGGATCTAGCTCAAGTCTAGGCAGGGAGGTAAGAAAGGGTGTGTGTGTGTGTGTATGTGTGTGTGTGTGTGTGTGTGTGTGTGTACAGTGCAAAGGTCAGCATGATTGAGCAGTAGAGGAAACATAAGAGAGCATTATGAATGAAGTTGATAGGCCACTTAGGGTCTTGAATATCACAATATCCAGCTAAAAGACTTTGTAGTTTTTTTGTACTTCATTTGATAGACAGTAGAGAGCCACAGAAGGTTTTGAAGCATGTGAGTGAGATGATCAGAGATGACAATGTATAGCTTGTTTAATCTGTCATCCAAGATCAAGGTCACAGGGTCTTCTGAAACTCCTTATTGCAGGTTCTCTAGGTGCAATCAGTTTCCAAATCTTATAGCTTAAACTTCCAGTTTTTGTCATTCTGCCCTCTCATTTCCATTGCAGGTGGGAAGCCTGGGAGCTGACCTTGGGGTGTAGGAGTGAGCTTCCTGTTCTTTAGAAGGCCTTTTCCACGTCAAATTACATATTTAGTATTTGTTGGGGTGTGAGGTAAGACATTTAATTTAATTCCCCTGCAGATGGCCAAATTATTGACTAATTCATCCTTTCCTTACCAATTTTAAAGGCCAGTTCACACAGATGATCCAGACATACTGTGAGATTGGTGCTTTTCTCAATGAGTTCTGATTATACTATGAGCACCCCTAAGATGCTAAAACACTTTCCTTTACTGCTGAGTTTTCTAAGATGTCTTATCAATTTGCTTGTTTTAATTTGGATTCTCCTTGAAGCAGACTCTGAGGTAGAGTAGGGCATTGGGCAAGTGTAACAAGGAGGGAAAGTTAGTCAACAAACATTCCTTTATGATTCAAGTTTCCATTGTGAGTAATTAGTTTTGGTCTTAATCGGTGAAATAAAAACTAACACTTATGTAGTACTTACTATGTATTAGGCAATCTTCTAAAATCCTTCACAAATCTTAACTCACTCTTTCGTTATAATGACCTCATAATTTCCTCATCTTATAGATGGAGACCGAGGCAGGGAGAGATGAAGTCTGTGTCCAAGGTCACATAGCTTGTAAGGGGCAGATCCAGGACTCTGTAGGACTTTCATAGATTGTAGATTATCCAAGGGGAAATATGGTTAATAGTGGAGTGGTTGAAAAGCCAAGGCTTCTAAAATTATATCACTGGTGAAAATTAATGGTAAGTATTGCTTTTTCCCTTTAGTAATTAAATGTTTGTAAAAACCCAGCCATGGCCTTTAGATATGCATTTCTAATGTGAAACGGAGTAGGCAATAATTTCCCAAAGAAAGCCACTTAAAAAAGTAGTGATTAACAAAGAGTCACTTGAATGATCTTGAAATGGATTTATTACAATGCTGTATGTAGAATAAGGAATGGAGGAAAACACAGACACAAAAACCTTTACTTTTTGCTGGCATTGGTTTATATGTCCACTTTCTTTCACCATCACCATGTATCAAAAATTAAAATGGAGAAAATATTTTTACCTTTCATTTTTTAAATAAAAATATTGTTAGGATGCCAGTGTTGTCAGAATATATTTAATTTTTGCTTTGCATTTCATTTATCTGTTCCATTGGTGTAATTGGTGCTCACTCACTCCAGGATACAGGTTAATAACCTACTAACCTGAGGGGAAGAAAAAAGATAAAAAGAACACCCCATGATTTAGGTAACCATTAAGTCACTGTCTTTCTTTTTAAAATAACCAATTTCTAGCCCTTTCTGCCCATCCCAAACTGTGCTTTCTAAAGCCATATAGCCATGAAGAAAATTAATTACTTCAAAGCATTATTTTCAGAAGAAATCCAAATAAATTACTTTAAAAATTAGATCTTGGTTTGCACCATCGTGCCAAGATGATAAAGTATTTCTATTTCATGTACTAATATTTAAATTAGAGCATTGTTGTTTGTCATTTGCAATATACACTAAGCTGTTTTTCTTATTCTTATATCTTACAAGCAGTGTTAATATGTTCCTTAAGCACATTAGCTAATTAATCTTGTGGAAAGTTATATAAAGATAATAACAGAGTTTTAAGCAATGTGCAAAAGTTGTTGGTCAAGTAGTATGCCAAACCAATGTAGCTCACGTCATTGTGTGTTGTAAATAAAACCATTAGAGTAAAAACTGACATTTCTTTGCCAGCCCCACTTAGCCTAATGTTTTGCACATTGTAGCATTGAATTAAAAAAAATCTTATTGAATGAACAGATGGATGAATGGATATGATGCTTAATTTTCCTGGCAACTTAGCTAGGCCATGGTACCCAGATATGCGGTTGAACATTATTCTAGATGTATCTGTGAAGGTATTTTTTAGATGACATGAACATTTAAATCAGTAGACTTTGAGTAAATTAGATTACCTTCTGTAGTCTGGGTGGGCCTCATCGAATCAGTTGAAGGCTTTAATAAAAAAATGACTGACTTCCCCTGAGATGAAGGAATTCCTTCCTCTAGACTTGAGATGAAATATTAACTTCCTTGGGACTCCAACCTGCTAGTCCACCCTACAGATTTGGGATTTGCCAGCCTCCACAATCACATGAGCCAATTCCTTAAATCTACCTTTCCTTTCCTTTCCTCCCCTCCCCTCTCTCTCCTCTCCTCTGCTCTCCTCTGTTCTCCTCTTTCTTTCCCATCTGCCATTCTTTCCTGTCCTCTATCTGTCTACACACACACACACACACACACACACACAATTGGTTATTGTTTCTATTTTTCTGGAAAATCCCGAGTAATACAGGATCATGGCCATTACAGAAATATTATATTATGACTTGTTCAATTGTATTAGAGCTGTTAAGACAGAAAAATATACTCTCCCATAATCTTGTGTTGAGATGAATATCAACTTGGTTATTACCACTGAAATTATTTTGAAACTAATTTGCCTTGTGGTAAAATGATCTTTTCTTTTCTTTCTCTCTCTCTCTCTTTTTTTTCATGTCTTTACTAAAGCCTTCATATATCCATTTTCTTTTCCTCTTTTCCTCTCCAGACTGACTGGTCTCTTTAAAGGTGTTCCTTTACACTCCCCTCTCAGAATTTAATTTGAATCTATGGGTATAGCATGTTATTTTCAACATTGGGTACATTTTTTTCCCTGGGTTTTTCATTGAGTAGCATTGATGACCTTGAGCAAATCACTTAACCCTCTCTGTCTTGTCTGATAAATGACAATCTCTAACATATGCACAGCTTTAGGGGGTTCCTGGTGGTGTAGTGGCTTTAGGGGGTTCCCTGGTGGTATAATGGCTAAGGCTTCAGTGCTGTCAAGGCCGTGGCCTGGGTTCGATCCCCAGCCAGGGAACCACCAAAAAATAAAAATAACATGTGTACAGCTTTAAAAGTTGATGATACCACTAATTTATTCAATTATCTTTAAAAGGTAACCTTTGTGGAATGTAGCTTAATACCTAATTTTACTGTGAAAACAATGTGGCAACAGTAATTCTTTTGGTATTTGTTACCTTTTGTTCTAGCTGTCTAGGTAGAATTACAAGTCAGACAAAATAAAAGCAAATTAAAACCTTGTGTCCATTTTACAGTCATCAGTGATTGTAGCATAGGGGAATGCAGATTGCATAGTAACTGAACTGTGTGCATCACAGGACAGAAAAACAGAAAGCAGCCATAGAGTAATTGTAGAACAGTGTTCAGGAGAGACTACTTCACTGTTATTTCGGCCATGTGCCATTGGCCCAAGCCCATTGTGAGGCCATGGCAAGGGTTTGGATGTGAGTGAGGTTAAAAGATTTAGTGCCAATCATTCCATCTGTACTCTATATAATACATAGTGTTCTATACTTTAAAATTAAAAAAAAATTATGATGTATCTGGGAAATCAAAAGGAATAATTTTTAGGGGATTTGCTTTTATTCCAGCAAAACTTGATCTGTATAGATTAGCATTCTATTGGGTGGATAATTAATAAGGATATTAATTTAAAATTTGGATGAAGAGCTCCTTTTCCATATAAGCTATTGTGATTTCTGATGCCTAATTTGATTAAATTTTTCATGGAGGTAAAACCTTCCCACTGGGAGTTATACACATTACCTTAATTCTTTGAGCCAGTTGTTTCTTCTGATGTAGGCATCTTCACAGTATTCTTGCAGTTGAGGGAGTATTGATCAGTTTGCCAGCATTATAGATTTTCATTCAGCAGCAGGGGTCCTGAAACCAGTGCAGAATTCTCTTTGAGAGAAATGTCCTATCAAACTTTTAAGAACTGGAGCAATGACTATTTGTTCTGATTATTTTAAGTGCAACCCTTTTGGCAGCCTGGTACAGAAGATGACCCCTTTGGGCCCTTTTCAGTAGTGTCATTTTAAGATTCTTTGCTGGAAAAACTAACCACATCTCTTGCAGAAATAGATCAGCAAGGGACTCATAAGTGTTCATGGTTTTACATTTGAGAGTCTTTTGCTGCTCTGAGGATAAAGACTGGCTCATTGCTGAGGATTAAAGGGTTTCAAGGTAGGCCAAATAATAACCAGCTGGTCTCAAGTAAAGTTTATATTCTAAGCCTTTCTTTTGTATCCCCCAAAGATTTTTATGTTTACAAAAGAATTGAGAATGAATTTATTATTACTGCATGTTGGTATCCTATAAGTCTTATATAGGAAACTGGGGAGGAAGATTAGGAAGATGAAAGGAAGGAGGTATAACATAGCAAATATAAGTGAGGACTAAGGAAATTTTGTAGGTTTGAAAATCAGTTGTGGACACAATAATGTGTTGGGAAACACTGAAATCTGGACTGGTAAATTCCATGTTTTCACCAACCTAAACAAAAATCCAGAATTAGTAAAATTGAGCTTGATTAATAGTTTAATTCTCCTATACTTTTTTTCAGTAGTAATTCTTTAATAAAAATAATGTACTTAAGGGAGGGAAATATATTCTTAACAAATGGCTTGTGCAAAGTCCTTCAGATGTGGTATTCTATGATATTTAGCTGAAGATCAACATGACAACAGTTGAGTAAGCCCCAATGACTCTAATTTCTAGGCAAAAGCAAAGGTTGCTGTTAATATTTTGGTGGAGGGATGTATTCACTGAGATACAAAGTCAGTCCCATTTTCATGAAGTTTCACTTTTATGTTTACTTTCTGCCCCATCAGGATTCTGAACAACATCAGGCCTGAGCAAACCTTGTTTCATTGTGAACATTTTGCTTCTGTCTTCTCTGCTGCAAACATGCATATATGAAATAGACAGTGGGGCAGGGACAGATCCGGGATTTGTGGGGCCTAAAACCTGTACAGTTTTAGAGCACTCTTTAAGAAAACACAAAATGATGGGTACAAATTATGTATGAAAGTAGATATTTAGATTAACCCTTTTCCCATTGGCCCTGAAAATACTCAACGGTAGTGCTTATAGCTGCAGCATTTACCCCTAGATAACTTGCAGATTACAGTCCTAACCTTACCCCCAAAGTTCTGTGCTTTGAAATTTACCACACCAAAAAATATGATTAAATACTGATCATTATATACATTTCCATTACATTAGGATTAGAGACAAGTTCTGTTTAGAAATAACTCCAAGAATAGTTTTTATATTATATTTTCATATTGAAAACCATATTTGTATAAAATTAAATGAATGTGGCAGTGAGCTGCACTTAAAAAAAAACCAAAACTACCGAACTTAAAAAGCAGACAAATACAACAAAAGCCATGTGATCTAGAAAAATAATATACCATTTTTATTAATTGACCAGTATACCTCAATGATACTTTTTTTCGTTACAGTTTTTGGCTGCATAGTCTTGACAATGATTTTTAAATTTTGCTTTCTAGTCAGAGGACAGAAAGATGATTCAGTCTTTTTTTTTTCTAGAATGGTTGGTAGACATTTTTTTGTTGTTGATGCTTATAAAAATTTGTTTTAGTGTTCTATTGGTAATGCCATGTAAAATTTTAATTATTTATTTTTCAGTTACAGTTGAAATTGAGTATTATTTTATATTAGTTTCAGGTATACAACATAGTGGTTAGACATTTATATAATTTATACAGTGATCCTCCCATAAATCTAGTGGCTACTTGGCATCATACATAGATATTGTATCATTATTGACTATGTCCTCTATGCTCTACTTATGTCCCTGTGACGATTTTGTAACTACCAATTTTATTTTTTAATCCCATTACCTTTTTCACCCAGTTCCCCAGTCCCACTCCCCTCTGGCAACCATCAGTATGTTCTCTGAATCTATGAATCTATTTCTGTTTTATTTGTTTATTTTGTTCTTTAGATCTCACATATAAATGATATCATATAATATTTGTCTTTCTTATTTGAAATAAGTCTGACTTATTTGACTTAGCATAATACCCTCTGAGTCCCTCCATATTGTTGCAACAGTGAGATACCACCTCACACTTGTCAGAATGGTTTTCATCAGTAAATCAACAAACAACAAGTATTGGAGAAGATGTGGAAAAAGGGAACCCTTATGCACTTTTGGTAGGATTTCCATAGTGGTGCTGCCACTATGGAAAATGGTTTGGAGGTTGCTCAAAAAAATTAAAAACAAAACGACCTTGTTATCCAGTGATTCCACTTCTGGGTATTTATCTGAAGAAACCCAAAACACTAATTCAAAAATATATATGTACCCCTGTGTTCATTGCAGCACTGGTTACAATAGCCAAGACATGGAAGCAACCCAAGTGCCCATCAACTGATGATTGGATAAAGAAGATGTGAGACAGACACACACACACACACACAAACACACACACACACACACACACACACAGGAATATTACTTGGCCATAAAAAATAATAAAACCATGTAAAAATTTAAGATTGTTTAGAATTTAAATTTTGGAAACAAGTTTCTTTTCTGTTTGGGCAATGAGATTTCAAGGCATTTCAAGTTTCCTCAGAATAGTCTTGGTCTTTGAATTGACAACACTCATTGTTGTCAATTTCCTATACATTTTAAGTTTTATGTTGTTTTTCATCAATATCAGAACTTCCTGTCAAATCAGGAAGAAATGTCATCTTTTCCCCAATGTGTTTATTTGGGTTCCTCCTCTTTATTAATTTAGTGATCAAACAATATGTATTAATTATGACTAATCAACATTTATCTTTTCCTTTAATGAATTACTGCTTTTGTATGATTTAAACATTTGTTTTAAGGGACATATTTTTATTTTTTTTACTTTTAATGATGGAAACAAAAAAGATCTAAAACCATAGCTTCTGGCAGAACTGTTCATTTTTGCTGTTCTTGCACCTCTCTTCGAACTTCACCTTGACCTCCCATTGGGCCTCACGTTTCAGAGCAGAGTCTCTGAGGACATCTTTGTTGACCCCAGTTTTGTCCAAGGGGATATCCACAGAATACTTTGTGGCCATGAGGTGATTGTAGTTATAAATTTTCACAAAAGACTTGATCTTTGACCTCTTAGCAATTTTTGTAACTTGCCTATGGCAGCTGTCACTTTTTTGGGATAGAGGTCAATTCCAGCCACCAGAGCATGGCTGTACGGGTGATCTGAGGTGCCATCATCAATGTTCTTCATGGTGACCACTTCACCTTAACGTCTGGCCAGGATGAACACTACCTTTCCAGGTTTCATAAACTTGCCCATTTCGACAGTAGTCACTTGATACTACAGCAGAAAGAAAAAGTGATTTAATCATTTTTGATTCAATTCTTTTCTTGATGTCAAAGTAATTTCTGTTGACTTCAGTTCTCATCTTTATCACTTTTGTTACATATTCCATTAATTTTTATCTGAACTTAAAAGAGTTATTTTATAAATAAATTTAAAGAAGCCAAAAGAAGGTACCCTTTATATACATCTAAATCAGGAGTCTGTAATTTCTTTCTTATTTTATTAAAACCTTCTAAAATATCTTTCTAAATTATAGTTAAAATGGTGTGTTTAAACTTTCCTATTAAAAAAAGAAAAAAATGTATGTTGTGTTTCCGTGTATACACCATATCATTTCTGACAGGAGAGAGCTTGTTTTGACTATGCATTGATGAGAACTGAATCCTCTCCTTGTGATTTTATGTATCTTATGATTGAAAAAAAGTTTTAGAGTAGCTTCTGGCTTGATGATTTTCAAATCTTGTCATATCATGGTACAACTTCTGACTCTGCCCCTTCATGTCATCTAGCTGAGTTAGTGGGCACAGTGGGAAGTATGGCATACTCCTGGAAGCCATTCCTCTAGGAAGATGAGCAATATTTTACTATCCATGGAAGTGACAGCAAAACACATTAGTATATCCCATAAACCCCAAATCAATGTATTCCCAACTCAACTTCCCCTTTACCAAACATCAAAAATGCCTGCAGTCACTCTAATGCCACCTGATGCAGGGGAA
This sequence comes from Lyroderma lyra, assembly GCA_004026885.1. Classification (NCBI taxonomy): domain Eukaryota; kingdom Metazoa; phylum Chordata; class Mammalia; order Chiroptera; family Megadermatidae; genus Lyroderma; species Lyroderma lyra. The sequence continues at coordinate 5,092 of PVJL010001362.1, read as the reverse complement.
ATGTGACAGAGAAGTCAAGAGTGGAAGGAGACAGTGTCTTAACTAATTATGGTTAAAAATACATTGACTTTGAAAATTTTATAAAAACATATTGCTCAGGCCTCTCCAGGGCTATGAAAGAGGCTATGCTAGTGACAGGCCCTAAAGCTGAAACCTCATTAGCCTCATGGGAAAGGTGCCTTGGCTGTAAAGATAAAATGTACTTCTGTGTGTTCTACTGAGGTTTTCTCTTGGTTATCGATATAAGTGTTTTCTGGAGCATAAATATTTTTATGTCACCTAAGGTAATTTTTGCATGAGAATGTTTTCTAGAATACTTTACTCATTATCTCCTGTTTCTGGTTTTTCCTTTTTCAGTTCCTTCTATCCATGTGTTTCTCTTGGAGGAAACATTTCTTTGGGCATAGGTTGCTCCAAGTGGTTAGACAATTTTAACTTAAGAGTGAAGCCATATGTTTCATATGTCCTTCATAGTTGCACTTGAAAATGGTTCACTTATACATTTATTTTCATTGAGTTTCAGAGGCTCCCTTGAAACTACCTTAAGCATCCTATACATAGTTCTTTTTTTCTGATTTTTATATTTGGTATGAAGATACTTCTTCAAGTTTCATTTTGCATTGAATTTTTTATTATAGCTGTTTATAAGTTATATATGCAAATGACTTGCCCCCATTTGTATAAGAGGTGTGACAGTTGGGATGATGGTGTCTTATCAGGGATTTGCCACATGACCATAAATAACCAGTCTTTGCTTAGGTGTGTGTAAGGAATCTTCTAGGAGTGATCTGAGGGTAGCAGAAATGGCTGGCTCATTTGTAGTTATAAAAGTACCAGTGATGGAGACGTATGATACTACCAAGTGAGTGGAAGCCCACAAACTCCAGAGAGACTTTGGCCACCTAGTTCTTGGATTTTTGGCTTTAATTTTGTGAGATGAATCCACCACCTTTAACACTAAGCTAGATGTTAGCTAGGTATTATTTTCTAATGAAGAATACTTTTTTCAATATAGCGAAGTTACTCTTAACAGAGATCATTTTCTCCTATCTATGTTTGTGTAGGGAAAAAATAGCTAAAGATTTTTTTTAAACAGGTAACTCATAAGAAAAGCACTATCTGATTATTGTGATATTTTGAGGGTACCTTCTTAATTAAAAAACTAAATTTCTCTCATTTTATGGGAAATTCAATGTAGTTCAGATGTGAGAAGCCAAGTAAATAGTGTATATTTTCTCACTGTATTACTCCAATCCCTTTCTTTAGGTCAAGGTTAAGCAGGTCTAGGAAAACAGACATCTGTGTTTGTAATACAATAAAGTATAATGAGTGTGGTGACTTTTTCTAATTTACCTCAGCTGGATATGCAAATGAAATGATTAAACTTATAACCCATAACTGTGGGGGAACTGATGGGTAACGAAAGTGCACAGTATTTACTGTAGCTAATGGGAAAGTTGTTAGATGATAGGAATGTAATATGCTCTATTTGCAGATGTACTAAAGAGCTAGTTAGCGGTGTAAATGAGGATTTGGTTATTTAGGAATAACCTTCAAATTGGCAAAATTAGTCCCAACAGCATGATTTAAATTAAAAAAATCAATCATTTATTTTATGGTGTTCGAGTTTACTAACTACATCTTGTAATGTGTATTTAGAGATCTAGTTTTATAAATGGGAAGTCAGTAGTCTCAATATGTACACAAGCATCAATACAGTATACTACTGTTTTTATTTTTATGTAATATTTTTCTTGATGAAACATAATACTTCACAATAATCAACTAGTTATTCCTGTAACATACTTATCAAGAAGGCAAGAGTTAGGGTTATAGTAATAATTTTATAGATGTAAAAATTATAGAGTCAGTCATTTGTTCAAATTCTATCATTAAGGACAGTTGGAGAAAGACTTTGGTATTTTGTCTCGCTAATATTTAGACAAAGCAATCATTTACTTCCTATAGCCAGTTATAAAATTTTCCATTTTGTAACCTGTGTATGTATATATTTTGCAGTCTTCAGGAGTCACCTTCCCCTTTTATATCCAAATGACCTGCCCTGAAGTATTGTATAGTCATAGGGACAAGTGAGTAAATAGTTGCAAAATAGCGTGAAAGAGGTAAATCCATCATGTTAAGCAAACAGGGAGAAGTCCCTCTTCAGACTCAGCCTGAAAGAGTAATGTGCATAAACCATTCATGAAAACATGGACTCTTATGATTAGAAGGGCAGATGTAGTCCACCTTCCTCATAATGTTGCATGGATTGCTTTACTTTGTAATATCCTTGACTTGAGCCCTTGCTAGCACAGGAAGCTTGCGGGTATGTAGAATTGCTGACGTGCAACCATTTTTGATTTCTAAAATGGCAATTTTATATAGTTCATCCTAATAATGTCTTCCTGTCAGAGGCCAAAATCTAACTCTCTGTCCTGTTGCTACATAGTAATATTCTAAAAACTGTTCAGGAAAAGAGATTAAACTCCATCTTTGGTATACTATTCTGGTATTTCACATTTTTTACACTTTTAAGTGTTAAATACAAGAAAAACAATTTGAACCTATATTATTTCAAAATTATGTCTTTAAAAATGATCTATATATCCTAAATAGAATTGAGTTTTGCCTCTGAGTGGCCCAGTTTTTTAATACTCTATTGGTCTGTATACTGCTCTATTATGCTCTATTGGAGATAAAATGAGGTAGGAGGGATAAGGTTACACCATCAAACCCTTTTCTGAATTTTCCTAAATAATGATCATGTGTTTTCAATAAAGCTGGAAAAATAAGTCATGTTCCTCCCTATATCTCTGTATTTCTTTTTTTTTTTAATTCATTTTTATGTTAGACTTATTGGGGTGACATCTGTTAGCAAGGATTACATAGGTTTCAGGCATACGATTCTACAGTGCATTGTCAGCTTGTTGTGTAATAAGTTCACTACCTAATGTGACTTCTCTTTCCATCACCTTATATTAAGCTTCCCCCCTCTTCTCCCACCCCCTCCCCTTTCTCCCCTCCCTAACCCACTCGTTCCCAAATAAACATTGAACTATTGATTGTGCCCATGGGTTGTTTGTTTGTTCATTTCTTTTCTCTTTGTTGCTTTCAGTTTTATATTCCGCATATGAGTGAAATCATGCAGTTCTTTGTTTTTTCTGTCTGGCTTATTTCACTAAGCATGATGATCTCCAGGTCCATCCATTTTGTTGCAAATGGCAATATTTCATCTTTTCTTATAGCTGAGTCATATTCCATTGTGTATATGTACCACAGCTGCTTTATCCAGTCGTCTGTCACAGGGCACTTTGGTTGTTTCCATGTTTTGGCCACTGTGAACAGCGCTGCGATGAACATTGGGGTACATAAGTCTTTGCGGACAAAGGTTTTCAAGTCTTTTGGGTAGATCCCCAGAAGGGGATTGCTGGGTCAAATGGTAGCTCCATTCCCAATTTTCTGAGGAACCTCCACACTGCCTTCCACAGCGGTTGTACCAGTTTGCACTCCCACCAGCCATGTACCAGAGTTCCTTTTTCTCCACATCCTCTCCAGCACTTGTTATTCCTTGTCTTGTTGATAATAGCCATTCTCACAGGTGTGAGGTGGTATCTCATTGTGGTCTTGATTTGCATTTCCCTGATAGCTAATGAGGATGAGCATTTTTTCATATGTCTGCTGGCCATTTGTATTTCTTCGTGGGAGAAGTGTCTGTTTAGTTCTTCTGCCCACTTTTTAATTGTGTTGTTTGTTTTTTTTTGTTGTTGTTGTTGTGTTAAGTCTTATTAGTTCTTTATATATTTTAGATATTAGGCCCTTATCTGATGTGTTATTTGCAAATATATTTGCAAATATCTCCCATTCAGTTGGCTGTCTCTTTGCCTTGTTGATGGTTTCTTTTGCTGTGCAGAAGCTTTTTAGTTTGATAAAGTCCCATTCATTTATTTTTGCTTTTACTTCCCTTGCCTTTGAGGACAGGTTCATGAAGTCTTCCTTGAGTCCTAGGTCTATAAGTTTAGTACCAATGTCTTCTTCTATACAGTTTATTGTTGCAGGTCTGATATGAAGGCCTTTAATCCATTTCGAGTTAATTTTTGTATATGGAGAGAGTTCACAACTCAAGTTCATTCTTTTGCATATGTTTTTCCAGTTTTCCCAGCACCACCTACTAAAGAGGCTATCTTTTCCCCATTGTATGTTTTTTTGTGTATCACACTGACTGATTTTCGTATGTTGAACCATCCTTGTGCTCCTGGGATGAATCCCACTTGATCTTGATGATTGATCTTTTTGATGCATGATCTTTTTGATGCATTGTTGTATTGTGTTTGCTAATATTTTGTTTAGGATTTTTGCATCTGTGTTCATCAGAGATATTGGTCTATAGTTTTCTTTCTTTGTTTTGTCTTTGCCAGGCTTTGGTATTAGGGTAATGTCGGCCTCATAGAATGAGTTAGGAAGTGTTGCTTCCTCTTCTATTTTTTGGAAGAGTCTGAGCAGGATAGGTGTTCTTTGAATGCTTGATAGAACTCATTGGTGAAACCATCTGGTCCAGGGCTTTTGCCTTTAGGGAGATTACGGATAGTCATTTTAATCTCTTCGCTATCGATGGGTCTATTTAGATTATCCAGTTCTTCTTGGTTCAATCTAGGTAGGCTATAAATTTCTAGAAACTTGTCCATTTCTTCTAGGTGGTTAAATTTAGTGGCATAAAGTTCTTCATAATATTTTCTTATAATCCTTTGTATTTCTGTGGTATCAATGGTAATTTCTCCCCTTTCATTTCTAATTTTGGATATTTGTGTCCTTTCCTTTTGTCCTTTGATTAGTCTAGCCAGGGGTTTGTCAATTTTGTTGACTTTCTCAAAGAACCAGCTCTTCGTAATATTAATATTTTCTATTGTCCTTCTGTTCTCTAATTGGTTTAGCTCTGCTTTAATTTTTATTATTTCTTTCCTTCTGCTGACTTTGGGTTTTGTCTGCTCTTCTTTTTCTAGTTCTTTAAGATGGAATGTTAAGATGTTTACTTGTGATTTTTCTTGTTTCTTAAGATAGGCCTGTAGTGATATAAATTTCCCTCTTATTACCGCTT
>PVJL010001361.1:58915-271797 GCA_004026885.1 Lyroderma lyra | reverse complement strand
TGCCTCACCGTGCCTCACCACAGTATGGATGCTGGTCCTCTTTGCAAAATTATCAAACCAGAGCTGACTGGTTTTAAAATCTTCAACTTTCTCATCACCCCTTCCTGGCTGATTTTTCAAAAGATTGGCCTGCGACACCTGTGCTGTTTCACACAGCATGGCTTCCATACACTGTCACCTGCGAGATGCTTGTTGTTTAAACGAATTAGTAACCGCTCTTCTACCTCCTCCCGTGCTGGGGACACAGCTTTGTTAGTGCTTTAGCTCCTTTGCAGAATCAGCCCTTTTTATTGCTCCTTTATTCTTAATGATGGTGGAGACCATTGTTCTAACCGTACCGTATTTCCTAGCAGGACCAGTAATGCAATACTGCCCTCATCTTTGCCCTTTCTCTCTCTCTCTCTCTCTCTCTCTCTCTCTCTCTCTCTCTGTGTGCGCGCGCGTGCGCAATGGTGGTGTCTGTTCTCCTCAACGCTATTATTGCTCATTTTCTTAGGACCCATGATGAGAAAAAAAGCACAAAAACACACACAAAATGACCACAGAAGCTATGACTACAAGCTCATGGGCACAGGGCACGTGACCTATGGGTGATCCCTTGTTTGGGCTGAAAAGCGTAGTGAGTCAGGAGGCAGTTGACACCGACCACTTGTAGCTTGCGTGTCCAGTACCCAGCAAACTGCAAGTACAGGGACAAACCGCATTACAATGCGTCAAGTACCAATTCAACAAGTTTCAGAGCAGCTGAGTGCCAAGGTATGACTGTACATATGCGTTTCCATCCTAAACCCATTAGCACATGTAAACGGAAAACTATTCATGACAGTCAGGGCTGTATGGGATGGTAACCAATGCCTTGGATGTTTGGGTAAGAGCCCTGGCTCAAAGAGTAAAAAGTTAGTTGAAAGCAAGACCCCACTAAAACTCAGCACGGAATGGTTTGTTTACGTGCATTCAGGAATGTGAAAGGAAAACAGGGGAATGAAAGGAGCAAGGAAGATACGGGACCCACCCTGACCATGCTTCTGAGCTGTACTCTACGAGGTTACCCAGTGACCCAAGCAACTGAGCCTCACTAGAGAGTCCTTCTGGGGAGGAAGCCCTTTCGGTCTGTAATCCATAACATGGGGCAGGACTTAATGGAAGGCCTGGAGCTGTTCTCCTCTGTGGGCATCCGTAGTTCTCTAACCCCTACTGTGCCAACACCTCTCATGGGGGCTCCCACCTTCCCCAGAGTTCTTTGGCATTGACCTACAGGCTGCTTCAAAGCAAGCTGTAGCCCCCTGAGGGCCTCACTCATTTACTTACTCACCAAGTATTTACTCAGTGCTGATGGTGCACCAGGCACCTCGCTGTGCACTGAGGACACACAGATGAGACAGAAACCTCATGCTCACGACATTTCTCATTCAGAGACCAAGAAGGAAATGCTTGATTTCACCTGAGAATGAACAGTCCTACTCCATATGTGACCACGGGGTCGTGTAGGGCCACCCAGTAGGGCCCAAAACCCTGCCTGAGGGCTCAGAGGGACCTGCCTGCTAAAGGGACATTCAGAGCTACATTCCGTCCTTGTGTGAATTTGGCCAGAGTGGTGAGAAAGGCTCACAAGAAGAAGTGTATGCGAAGGCCAACGGGTGGAGGTGTAACATGCTTGGGCACTGCCAGGAGTTCCATGGGCCCAAGGCACAGAGGCTGCAGATGAAGAGAAAAGTCGAAAAGTACAGAGCAATGCTGCTGGGCGGCCAGGTAGGAGCCCGGACATGAAGGACATCGCTCTCGTGAACAGAACTCGTATTTCCTCCTGAGGACAATAGGGAGTCGCCGAGTAATTCGCACAATACCCAGCACACAGGGAAAATGCAGTTAATATTAGTGGTGATTCAATCAGTCATTCAACAAATGCTCATTGAACACTCAAAGGACCATGTGCCAGACACCTTCCCATGTTGGGACTGATGAAAATAGTGAATCCAGTCTGGCATTATTCTCCTCTCTTGGAGAGGCCCATCATCTCATGGGAAAACCAAAGATCAGTAAGAACTAATGCAGAAATGCAACACTGCACCTGAGTTCCTGCTCTGAAAGAGATGCATGTGGTGCTGGGAGGTCCCTGTGGGGTGGGCTGGGGGGCAGCCACACCCTGAGATCCAAAGGAAGAGGAGACCTCACCACAGGAGAGCAGGTTAGTTCTAAGAAGGGAGTTCCGGGCAATGGAGAAACTTGACAAAGACCTTGAGAGGAAATGCCGAGAGTCATGACTGAGAGACTGACAGAAGGTCAGGTGTCTTCAGCCACATATAGATACATGAGTAGAAAGTCCAAGCGCAGCTGTTTGCCCGTATCCACTGCCAGCCATGTGAGTGATTCCTCTTGTGTGTGTGACCCAATCGGACCTTCCGATGACTCCAGTCTCAGCCAGTAGTTGGCTAATGTTCCAAGTAAGAATCATCCAACTGAGCCAAGTCTATCATCAGAAATGCAAGGCAAATTTAAACACAATTAAAGTGTTGTTTTAAGCCACTTAATTTTGAGGTAGTTTGTAACCCAAGAATTGAGAACTGAAATAAAAACTTCTTACAACAACAAAAAACAAACCAGGCTATGTATTACTTAGGCATAAACTGATTGTTACCACCAGGGACTTGCTAAGTAATGAAAGGAGCACAAACACACTGCAGCTTTTCCTGTCTGTGGGCATCCAGCAGCTATTCAATAATGCAACCCCTCTTAGCCTGTTCTCAATAAGTGAGCTGATCCATGTGCTCTGGGGAACTCTGCAGCCAATAGATTGTTCTTTCTGAAGCCAGCTTCTGGAAGAATAATTTGTCCCCATTTACCTGTCCAAGGAGAAATTCTCCAAAGATGAAGATGGGGAGATGTGCAATCTTTCTTTCTTCTAAGGAGATCAAAGTAGACTCTGGACTTCTGTCAAAACTCTAGAAAGATGCACAGCATAGCCACGCCTCTTAAGGAAATGCATTCTATTTTCTGATCTGAGTGCTCTTCCTGGGAGCTCACCCTACTGGGAACGTAACAATGCACTGAACCGATCCAGTCAGTGTGTGTGAGGGGTGTCGGGAAATGCTGCCAGCCACCAGTAAACCAGAAATGCTATCCGGTAGCATTTCTCAGACACACTGCCACTTTCAACTATAGCACTGTTTGAATGTATCACTGTTTGTTATACTTAGTCAGTGCCAGAAACCATTGTAGATATCTTATTTAATTCCTCACAACAATTTTCTTTTATTCCAAAGTTACAGAGATTTTCAACCACGCTAAGAAGGCATTTTTACCCCCATTTTCATGCAGGAAATTTGATTTACAGAATCTGGGACCTAAGTTCTATCTGAGTTGGATGCCTTTGCTTGGCTCATCTGCACGCTGCCTCTGCTTGCTGTTATCCATGTTTGCTGACTTATCTGTGTCCCCTTTTAGACTATGAGGTTATCGAGGGCAAAGACCATGCCTTATTGATATTTATATCTCTAGGAAATAGCATAGTGCTAGCTCTTAATTATTTACAATATGCCACTTAAATTTTTGGATTAGAAGTTGTATCATACAGATCTTGGTCTAAGTATTATATTATCTCCCTTCACCAGACTGTAAGGACCTGGAAAGTATCACATTTCACTCATCTTTGTGTTCTCTGCATTGAGTGTAGGGACTGTCACACAGTGAACAGTTCAGAGTAGAACAAATGAATGACAGACGCTGGCTCCCCCAATGGCCCTGGCCTTCACCAAGTGGCAGTGGAATTCCAGAAAGAGCTAAAGAAAGCTGTAGGGGGATTAATGAAATAAGATTCCATGCATAATTTAGTAATGAACATTGTCTACCTTTGCATTTATTTACATAATGCTTCCTAGCTTATGAAATGCTTCCACATCAATTTTCTAACATGATCTTCACAACATACCTATGAGGTACGTAAAGCGAATGTTACTGGCATTTTATAGAAGAGATTCTGCCTTACCCGAAGATGCAGAACTAGGAAGTGGTGGTGTTGGCAATAATGCTCAGATTTTCTATTTTCCTGGGTACAGCTTATCCCACCACATCACCCTTTGACCCAAGTGGGTAACTGAACATTCACTTTGTAATCCATCCATTTATACCTGAAGGCCTGCAATCAGGTCTTTTAAAATTTTTGAAATTCAATGTCCTCATTTGTAAAATAGTAATAGTTATTTATCCTTAACCTGCCTTTCTAACATGAGTCATGTTTATTAAAATATTATTATTGTGTATTCATACAATTTAACATATTCATTCACTAATTTCATAATAGAATTAAATTGTATAACTAAAGGTTAATATTTATGAAAGAAGTCATATTTATTTTTAGTAAAAGTAAAAGCTTGAGGAAGATAAAATACTGACTATTTTACAATGCAAAAGTATTAAAATTCTGAGGAAGAAATGATAAATCCTCCAAGAGGAAGCAGGGAGATTTGACCAGGGATAGCTTTCCTAAATGCTGATCCTTGATTCCTCCCTTAGCCTGAGAGTCCTGTGGGGTAGAGCCCTCTGCCACCCCAAAGCTGGCCTTGGGGACAATTTAAGGAGTGTCAGGGGTCAGGGGTCAGGCCTGGCTGGCTATGCACCCTGAGTTCAGGATTTGGGCTGCATCGCTGGTGCTTTAATCTAGCTTCTCACTACCACATTCAGAATTCTTTTGGTAATTATGCAAATTTATGTAAACTTATAAATTCAAAAAGGGAAGCTACTTCAGAAAGTTCTTCAGTGCGCTTTCTAAGTGCCAAAGGAAAGGTCACATTCATTTGCCAGTTATTGGATTAACAATATACTGCCTTACGATGCTACAGATAAGTGCCCAGTATACTGCCTTATGACGCTACAGATAAGTGATCAATATGTATTTTCGTTTGTTTAGTTTTATTTTGTTTTGTTTTGTTTTTTAGCCCAGGTCTAGTTCTGGACAAAATGTTATTAACCTCCTAGGGTTTCCAGGGCAGTCAAATCTAGTTTTCAAGAATTCACGAAGTCCTCAAGACTACAAAAATGCCAGAAATGCCTGGCTAACAACAAAGGTATTAGGTCAAGTGGTGAATCTGAGTCCACTCAGATTTCCCACTGCCTCAAACATACATCTTCAGCTCCAGCAAATAGCAGGATTCCCTCACTTCCCACAGGCTGTACAGTTTTTCCTATGCCTGTGATTATATTCACTCAGACCACACACTAGAATGCCTTCTCTGCTCCTCTCTGATCATAAATACAATGCTAGCATGTACTATTATCTAACATGGTGCAGCTAATCTCACATGTGAAGTCACTGAGCACTGATTACATGTCAGATATTCTGCTAATGTTGTGAAGTCATAGATGACGATTTCCTCATCTGTGAAGGAGCTTATTTAGATGTGGACTCCAGATGCAAACACATGATCGCAGTGTAGGAGGACAACTAAGAAAAGAGAAGCACAGAGTGTTTTGAGCCCTCAGTGGAGGAAATGACTCCTAAGCCAGTGAAAATTGGGAAGATCCCCAAAGAACAATTTATACTGAGACTTGATTGATCAGTAAGACCAATGTGTGAAAACACATAAAGTTTTAGGTACAATGGAAAAATCATATAAAGGTTCTTTAAAAAGACTGAACATCTATCTATATTTGAACAGTAATTACAAATGAAGTTACTAGGATATGGTTTAACTGGATGGAAATATCAGAAAATGAGACAGGAAGATATATTAGGAACAAGCCTCAAAGGGCTACACAGAGAATATGCACTGTTCTAAGCCATGAAATACTGTCTGCTTGCTTTTTTTTATCTAAGAAGAGATATAACTTAACACAACCTGTAGATTATCAAACTGACTCCCTGGGCACTTCCTGTTTCTGTAAATAAGGTTTTATTGGAATACAGCCACACCAATTCATTTACATATTGATTATGAGCGCTCTCATGCTACTGAGGCAGATTCGGTAGCTGAAATAGGACCTGCAAAAACCAGAAATAGTTACCGTATGACCATTTATAGAAAATGTTTGCTGACCTAAGAGAAGGAAGTAGAAGCAGAGAGACTAAATGAGGAGACTGTTGCAGTGCTTTGTGGCAAGCATGGATGATGGTGTTGAGGTAGATTTGACAAGAGACTTGCAAGATTTGTTGAATAAAAAATTGGGATTATGTGAAGAACGGAAAAAATATGGAACATTTCTGCCACAAGTAAAGAAACTGGAGGCTAGTGGCACCTCCTAATGGGTGAAAATTTTAGGTAATGTGTGGTCTACATCCTTAGATGAAAGGGAATTTCCTCCTCATCAATTCACCGATCATTTGCACATGCTCTGCAGATGGCACCGATTCCACAATATGCTTGTGTGGTCACTAGAGTGTCATTATCCCCAGTGGGAAGCACTTCGATTCTCAGAAATGTTCTAGAGCCATGCCCTTCTTTCACATTCTTTGCTTTTATGACAAAATTCCATGTCTTACAGGGAGTATTAAAGTACAAACACCACTGGCAGGTGATACCTGAACCTCTGAGAAGGCACTTAGGGGTTTACAGAGTAAAAAAAGTTCATTAAATGAACTTGAAACTAACAGACAGAGCCCTATGAGTCCTGGGAAATTTGGAGACAACCTCAAAGATAGTTTGCACTGAGACCTGAAGACCATTGAGAGTGATCAGGAATAAAGAACCATGAAAAGGTTTACATTTTTATTCTGCATAGTGAGAAATATTAATCACAAACTTAATTTTTAAAGTCAGTTCAAGTAATATTTAAAATTAAATGTTAAACTGACAAGTAAATAGAATTTTTCCAGTAGAACCTTAATGTATACATGGTTGACAAAGACTCTACTGCTATATATAAATTTCAGTGTAATTCTGAAACCATAATTAAAAATACACATATTTTGTAATCTTCATTTCCTTTATTATTATTATTTTTTTTTTTTGCTGAGCCATCACTAGGTAGGAATATCATTGCTAAACCTTCTTATATTATCCCAAAGCCTTGTCCCTCTGAGGCCTTAGGAAAATTATTTACATGTCGTTTCTCATTTTTTTTCCCTCTGCCCTCTTACAAACTCCTGTGAGTTTGTGCCAGGCTTTGTGCAACACAGAGTATGAGGGCTTGGAATTACATGCCATCAGAGACTGGAGAAAGGTCAGAATGTGCCGTAGTTAAGAGTACATACAGGCTTTTGAAAGCCTGATGGATCTGGTTTCATAAAACGTCCCACCGTTAAGCAGATTATTTAAACTTTCTGAGACTCTGTTTTTATTTATAAAACATGGGCACAGATATCTATTTTCTAAGTTGACATGGGGATTTAGTGCTAATTTTTTGCGTACTAAATCATTAAGCTCAGGTCTGGCACGTAGTAGATATCTAATAAACACTAGCTTAGAGAACTATTGCTCCCAAATGTAATTGATTTTCCGGTTTTGAAGTCCGCTCAGCCTTCTGGTACCATGATAAGTTTTTATTCTTTCCCAACTTTTGACTTCTCAGTTCTGCTTTCTGCCTGGATGTGATAACAGTTGTTCTTCCATCAACCCACCCACCGTCCTTGACTCACGGTTCTTTTGCTGAATCAGTACTGTATATGCACATCTCTTCTGTCTTGATGCTTCCAGAAGGCTTTAAATAGTTGCATCCAATTCCTCCTATGCTGCTAGAATCTCATGAAACCCCAAATAAGGTGTTACATATAAGTGTGACCATGTAATTTTCAATAAAACAGGGATAATTTGGGAAACAAAAATGAATGCTATTATTAGAGCAGGACATGTGGTGTAAACCAGGGCTCTCTGGGACAAACAGGTAGGTAAGCAGAGTTACTGCTGAAATTTAAACTCTAAAAGCACAGTATAATGCATTTCCTCATTGCCATCTATCATTGAGGACCTTGCAAATTGTTTCATTTTCTAAAAAGTGCTGATCCGTGTGGTTTCTGCCTGCTCAGATCTGCTTTATGTGGAGAAATGGGAACTGGCTCAGTGCCCCAAACACTTGCAGTCAGAAGATGTAGGTGATAGTCTCAACAGTGGAAAACCCAGGGGAACTTTAAGGACAGGTAATCCGTGACTCTGCATGTTACCAAACCACATTGACCATTTTGACAGTGGGGTTTTATAGTGATTCATTTAGTTGTCCAAATAAAGATTGATGTGGATAGCCAAAAATAAATTCCCCTAGTTTTACTTACCAAAATACAAACAGTGCCAAAATTCATGAATGACTGCAGTGGCAATTAATCTGAATCACGCCCCAGATAGCTTTGGTCAGTGCCGTTTCTCTGTGAATGCACTGGGTTTAATTTAAAATGGCAAAGTAAAGGTAAATAAATCAATGGGTTGTTCTGCTAGATTTCTGTTGTGTGTGCGGAGTAGCTGAGTGCAGGAGTTGGCAGAAGTCCCCATTAAGTCAGTGAACAGTTCATCGTGCAGATGCAGTGTGTCAGATACTGTGTGTCAGGCACTGTGCTAGACACCAGGACACTGCCAGGTTAAAAAAAAAAAAAAAAGCAGACATTTGTGATACCTGTCACTACACATCACTTAGGTTGATAGGACACACTTATCAATTCCAGGTTTTTCATATATAACAGATACATAAGTGAAGAGGGCATAACTTCTTTGCTCTTTGGAAAGAGAAATAACTCATTTATGCCACTCGGGGAAAATTGGCAATATTTACTTGTCACCTGATCTCTTCTACCAGTTTATTCCCTCTGGAGAATTCTGAGTTGCTAGAAACCACTCTATTACCTTAAACAGACCCCTCCACCAACAATTCTATCTCACTAGTATTCCTGACTGCTGGATAGATGATTTATGCCCAGGACTTGGCCCTCTCCTCTTCCTGAAGGTAATCACACCATCTGCTTAAGAACTAATGACGTCCTCCATGAATTTAAGCTTGACTTGGATCAGCTTTTTGGTTGCCAGGCTACTGTACTAATCTATTTGATTGGCTCTTTCTACCCAGAATTCTGGTAATTATTGATATTTCATTCCTCTGCAACATTGTAAAATTGTCGCCGAGGCTTATAGAGTCCCTAATCAGTGTATGGATTAGTTTCCTGAGGCTGCAATAACAACCAACCATTACCTAGGTGGCTTAAAGAATCAGAAATTCATCCTCTAATGGGTCTGGAGGCTAAAACTCTGAAATCAAGATGCCAGCAGGGCCATGCTTCCTTTGAGACTGTGGATAGACTCCGTCCTACCTCTTCCTAGCTTCTGCTGGCAGTCATCCCTTCTCGGGACTTCGTGACTTGCGGCTGCATCACTCAATCACTTCCTGTCGTCACGGGGCATTTTCCACTTCTTATGAGGACACCAGTCATACTGCAGCAGAACTCATCCTAACAACTTCACCTTAGCTTGATATATGTAAAGACCCTGTTTCCAATAAGGTCAAATTCACAGGCTGTTAGGGTTAGGATTCCAACAAATATTTTGGGGGACAAAATTCAACCTCTAACAGTCTATGATACTCATGTATGAATCTGCTAGAGTCAGATTTCAGGAAATTGCAATATCAAATAAAGCAAACTCTCCAATCACTGCAAGTCTTCCCTGCTTCCTAAAGCAGAGTGAATCTATCTTTTCACTTACACATATGTATGTCATTATAATCACAGCCATGAGTTATATTTATTTATTTGTCAGTCTCCAACTCTGTGGGGACATCCTTGGAGAGCAATATGAGAAAGAAAACAAAAAGATGAACTGTTGAGTGAGACTCATTTTAAGTTTTAATTTCATTTCTATGCAGGTTGTGAGGGATGCTGTCTAGTGATTCTATACTAGATGTCCCTTTGCTGTCATCTCTCCTTAATGCTATTTTTTTTTCAATAGAGGGTATTTTGATTTGAATACCAAAACTAGCAAACATAATGCATGAGAAATTGAAGTGTTAATATGAGCCTTTGAACAATATTATCTTTCTCTAGTATTGACATTTTTCTGGTGGGTAGATGGCGAATGGGAATATCATATTCATATTATTCATAGGTCATGGTATTCCCTTATTATCATTGATTTCAGTGGAGTCAGTGGTGATGACAGCTGTTTTATTTCCGATGTTGACAATTTGTGTCATCTCTGGTTTTTTGTTGGTCATTCTGGCTGGATTTTCTTTTTTGTTTGCTTATTTTCAAAGAATGAGATTTCTGTCTTAAATGTACTTTGTCTGATTTCTGTTATTTAAATTTCTTAAGGGTTGTTTTATGGCCCAGAACATGGTCCATCTTGGTGAATGTTGTGTGTGAGTGTGAGAGGAATATGCATTTCTGCTGTTGTTGTTTGGAATGTTCTATGTATGTCAGTTAAACTTGATAGCTAGTGCTATTCAGGTCATCTATTTTCTTACCCATTTTCCATCTGCTTGATCTATCAATTATTGAGACAAAGGTGTTGAAATACCCAACTATAGTTGTAGATTTGTCTACTTCTTCTTTTATTTCTATCACTTTTTGTCTCATGTATTTAGACACTCTGTTGGTGTTATACAGTTTTTTTAAATGCTACCTTGACCTGGTTTTGAGGCCCTGGCTAGCAACCTGTCACTTCCTCTTGAGCAGCTAAGTCCACACTCCCAGAAACCTCCTTTTAATGAGGCATCAGGCTCCTACACTCCAAGCCACTTTATGCCTATCCTAATTACTCCAGGACCAGGTGCCAGACAACAAGGATGCCGCTCTGCCCCAGAGTCTGATGAAATTACTCAAACAAGTCATTCCTAAACCTGCTTGTCTACTTTGCTCTTTCCTTCCATAGAGACCTGAGTGACTGGATGGTAGACTGCGTTCTTCCCAGGTATAACAAACGATGAGACTTTTCCCATTTTCTCACTTGATCTGCGTTTGATCTCACGATACACCACCCAAGATAGTATGGTTAAAACAATTAATAAGTGCACACATATTTAGTGTAAAGTATTTATTGGCGAATTGACCCCTTATCATATTACAATATCCCTCTTGTTCCTGATAATCTTCCCTGGCCAGAGGTTGGCTTTGTGTAAAGTTATTATAGCTATGCCAACTTTATTTTAATTAGTGTTAGTGTGTTATATCTTACTGCATCTCTTTACCTTTTTTACTCTATCTGCTTTTTTAATACTTATCATCAATTCCATGTAGTTGGACTTTGTTTTTTTATCCAATCTGTCAAATCTCTCCCTTTTATAAAATTGTATCTTTAAACTATTTGCAAATAGTGATTTTTAATATATTTGGATTAAAATCTTGTCAATTCTTTTCTGTTCATTACATTTGTATATTGTTTATCTTATCCTCTTTTTGTGGTTGCCGCTGTTTTAATTAAGAATAAGTATGCTTCCACTTTATTTCATCTGTTCAGTTTAACACAGAGCATATACTGAAGGGGACATTTGGAGCTGTGAGGCAGTAAATTGAGAACAGACACATCCTTAACAAATCCCTTCATGTATCCCCGAGTGGTTCTTTTTCTCTAATTACATCATAAACTGGTACTTTTTCTCACAGTGAGATAACATATGCAATTTATGGCATGTTATTATATTTTAGTAGACATTAGATATTGATATTAATAAAAATAAGTGTATACTAACAGTTTATAAGAAAGTTTTGTTCATGGAAAACAAAATTATATGTAAAGCACACAGATATCATGAAATAAATGAGCTTGAGGAGTTGATGTCTGATCTGGCTTTAGGAAGATAAGAAATTCAAGTGATCATAGATCTGGAGAGGGACCCTTTCTCAGAAGGGAAAATGAACTGTGCAATATGATATTATGGGAAGAACATACAGGACTATGAATGTGATTCCTGCTGCTCTATGAAATGGTGCTTTCTAGAAATGTTTGGTGATAAAAATCACCTGTGTGATTCAGGACAGTTTGTAGAGCCCCCACTACACACACGCACACACACACACATGTACGCACACACAAACACCCCCGCACACACGCACACGCTTATTCAGAATTTCCAGGTGTGCGGGCCTGAGGATCTGTTTATTAAGTACTCTGGATCTCAAGTTGAAGCAAATTGGAGACCTGCTATATAAAGAAGGATGTTGTAGTTGAAATTATATCTTTCCAATCAATATGGAAACATTTTCTATTTTTAAAAAAGCTAGGTAAAATTTCCTTTTGTGTTTAAGGGATAAATTAATTTGCCAGTACTCCCTCCAATCATATAACTAAACCGAATTAATTGGTTATTTGTCTTTGGTTATTTGGGAACTTATTGAGATTCTTCATCAGTATTTGTCTCATAAAACATTAGATCATGTTGCATCCAATAAATTAAAAGCACATGAAGAAACTCTTTCTCGTCTTCAAAACTTTATTTCCAACTTTATCATTTTATCATCTTTTCCCAAATATAACTTAGACATTTATTTTGTTTCTAATGCTCATCTTTCACCCCACCCTCAAACATGCTGTACGAAATGCTCATGTTATAAACTTTCTCCTCTTTTTGGAAAACTTAACTGGCCTATTTCATTATCTTGTTTGAGCCATTTGGGAAGTATTTAAAATTGTTATGAGTGAGAGGATCTTTATTTCCTATACTTCTCCTTTCAGAAAAACAAAAAAACAAAACAAAACAAAAAAAAGAAGGTAAAATTATGAATGCCCCCATTTAAATAGAGAAACTGAAAATAAGGAAGTAATTGTTTAAGCCCTCTTGGATATAAATACTGTAATAAATTACACTATTTATTGCTTGTTCTGTGCAATATTTATTATTCTACCCTGGTATAATGATATGTTAATAAATTTTAAATTGCTTAATTAGGGAGAGGCTAGCACCCCAAACTATGCTTTGGTTGTTTTTGTTTGTTTCTTTGCTTGAATTTATTGGCTTTCTTTTAAAATTTGTTACCTTGTCAAAATAATAATTTTGACTTTTTATATCTTTGAATTCTTCAATTTGATCACTTCAGTTGACATAATTAGATCTTTAAGTCACATGCCTAACATTTCCCATTTCTAACATTTCTCTAAAATGAACTTGAATACCATGTTTTAAATTTTTTTTTACTGGATTAGTTAAATGTCAAATATAGGAACAGTATATTTTACAAATCTGAATAGTAGAAAGAATTCTTTCAAATTCAAATTCATGTTTTACTTCAAAACACACTCATTCATTCTTCTCCAATGTGTGTTTTCTAGAATTGGTCTTAATCAGTTTGTTTGTTCTCACAAATAAGATGTTTTGTTGAGCTCCCATTCTTTTTTAGTTCTTTTTTAGAATTTCTTTTTGATGAAATCTTTAGATGTGTAATGTCCTGAAGTTTTTCTTGAGCCACCTTTACATTTGGGTAAATTTTTATTATACATTATTCTTTAATGGTGAAAAATTTCTTAACCAATATGGGTGAAATACACATTAAAAATAAAACTCATTAATGTAGGGAACTATAACATGGAGCATATATGAAGAAAATATTTAATGCTAATGTATTGCAACATAAGAAAATAAAAAAGGACTCTGGATTTTAATTTTAGTTTGGTAGGGATACCATTCTTATCTATCAGATAAGAGCAATTTATTCAAAATAGTATTAAATGACTATAGTTTATGAATAAATGAAATAAATGATATCAATTATTACAATCAGTAGAAGGAGGGGATTGGGAATACTCTGTTATAAGATACCTACACTACCTGTGAGACATTATAGTGTTATTTGAAAGTGAACTAATATTAATTGTAATGCATATTGCCAATTCTAGGACAACCACTTACAGCATTTTCAAAAGAATAACATATATTAACAGAAAAGAGAAAATGCAATCATATAAAATGCTCAATTAAAAGTAGAAAAAGCAGACAAAAGAGTGGAAGACAAAAATAAAGAACAAGGGAATAAATAGAAACAGTTTACAGATATGAAAATAATACATGTATATTGTTAATTACTTTACATTTGAATAGTCTTTATATACCAATTAAAAGATAGAGACTGCCAGAGTAGATTTTTAAAATAATAAACTCAGTTCTGTGCTACCTACAGGAAACCTACTATAACTATCAAAATACAACAGATTAAAAGAAAAAGAATTAAGTCTCATTTGAACTTCAAGGTGACTTTAAAAGCTCTCTATCAGTAATCTACAGATCCCACAAGCAGAACATTAATAAGCCTACGTTACACTGAACCATATGGTTTCTAATTGACGTGTACAGACTCCATCCATCAACAGCAGCACACTCATTCTTCTCAAGCTCCCATGAAACCTTCACCAAGGTGGATCACATTATGGGCCATAAAACATGCTTCAACAAATTTAAAGAATAGAAATTATGCAAAGTATGTTCTCATACCAAATAAAATTAAACTAAAAGTTAATGCAGAAAGATAACTGCAAAATCCCAAAATGTTTGTAGATTAAACAACACACCCTAGACAACATATAGCTCAAAGTGAATGTCTCAAAAGAAATTTTAAAAATGGTTTGAACTAAATGAAAATATAATTTATTAAAATTTCTGGGTTACAATGAAACCTCTGCTTGGAGGGACATTTATAGTATTGAATAAATACATATATTAGAAAAAAATCTAAAACCAATAATCTAATATGACGCTTTAGGAAATTAAAGAAGTGCAATTTAAGTCTACAATAACAGAAGTAAAGAAATAGTAAATTTGAACAGAAATCAATACATTTAAACACAGAAAAAGCAATATAGAAACTTAACAAAACCCAAAGCTCTTTCTTGGAAAAGCTCAATAAAATTATAAACCTCTAGACAGACTAACAATAAGAGAGAAGACACAAATTACTAATATTAGAACTTAAAGAGGTACCATCGGTACTGATCTTATGGACGTTAAAAGAATTATAAAGAAATATTACAAACAATCATATTCACAAATTTGGTAATTGATTAAATAGGCCAATTCCTTGAAAGATGCAGACTATCAAAAGGAAGAAATATATAATTTTCATAGATGTATACTGATTAAAGGAAATAAAGCAATAATTAATAATCTTCCGAAACAAAAATCATTAGGCCCAGATGGTTTAACTGGTAAATTGTATCAAACATTCAAGGAAAAAACAATATCAACTTTTTAAAACCTGTTCCAGAAAATAGAAGTGAAGAAGACTCTTCCTAAATCATTCTATGAGACCAGTATGACTCTAATATCAAAACCAGACAAGGATGTGTCAGGTAAGCAAAAGTGTAGACTAATGTTTCACACGAATATAGGTGTAAAAGCCCTCACCAAAATATTAGCAAGTGAAATCTTACAGTGTAAAAAAGAATTGCATGCTACAGCCAAGTGGGATTAATGCCAGGTATGCAAGTCTGGTTTGACATTGAAAAAATCTATTAATGTAATTCATCACATCAACAGTCTATAGAAAACAAAACCATATGATTATGTCAACTGATGTAGACAAAGCATTTAACAATACTAACACTTATTCATGATAAAATCTTTCAGCAATATAAGAATAGAGGAAACTCCTCACCTGCATAAATAACACAAAAAATACGGATAACATCATATTTTATAGTGAGAAGCTAGATACATTCCCCCTAAGATTGGGGACAAAACAAGGAGGCACTGTCTCACCACCTTATTCAGTGTTTTACTGGAAGTCTTAGATAATCCAATAAGGTAAAGAAATAAAAGATTTACAGATTGGGAAAGAAAAGTATAAAATCATGTTTTTTCATAAGTGATAGGTTTGTGGATGTAGAAAATCCCAAAGAATTGATAAAAAACAAAACAAAAGCTTTTGGAACTAAGGCTGCAGAATACAAAGTTAATATAAATAAGTCAGTGGGATCATGTACATTAATGTGGTGGGTGGAAAAGAATCCCTACAAAATTCATGTCCACCCAAATCTTTGAATGTGACCATATTTGGGTCTTTGCATATATGATCAAGTTAAAAATGAGGATCTACTCTAAATCGCTCATAACTAGTATTTTTATGAGAAGAGAGAAATTTGAATACATACATAGTGACGATCATTTCATGTGAAGACCAAGACTGAGATAGGAATTTTTCTACAAGCTAAAGAATGTCAAGGAGGCCACTAGGAGCTAGGAGTGCCAGGTAGGCAACCAGTTTTCCCTTGTAACCTTCATAGAGTCATGGCTTGGTCAACACTTTGATTTCTTATCTAACTTCACCTTGATTTCATTCAAAACCGTGAGTGAATGAGTTTCTGTTATTGTAAGCCACCCAGTTTGTGATATTTTGTTACAACAACCCTAGGAAATAAATGTAACCAACAATAAACTGTTGGATTTTGAAATTGAAAACATAACACCATTTCATTAACACCAAATAAATAAAATGCTTGATACAGAACTAACAACTATTTACAAGATCTTTATGAGAAAAACTTCAAAACTCTGATATTTCATGTTCACAAGTAGGAAAATCAGTATTATTAAGATGTCAGTTCTTCCCAAATTGATCTATAGATTAAATTAATTCAATTGAAATCCAAGAAAGTTATTTTTATTGAAATTCACAAACTGATTCTGAAATTTATATTAAAAGGCAAAGACCCAGAACAATCAAGACAATACTGAAGAACAGAGCCAAAGGAGTGATGTTACCCAAATTAAAGTCTTACTATAAAACCACAGTGATCAAGACAATGTAGTATTGATGAAAGATGGATATACAGATCAACTGAACAGAGTGAAATGCCCCGAAATAGACCCAGGCAAACATAATCAACTGATTTTTTACAAAGGAGAAGAGGCAATTGAACTGAAAAATATAGTCTTTTCAACTAATGGGGCTGGAACAATTGGACATCCACATGCAAAAAAAAAAAAAAATCTAAACATAGACCTTTAAATCTTTCACAAAAAATTAACTCAAAATGGATCATAGACAATGTAAAATACAAAAGAATAAAACTTATAGAAATTAACTCAAGAGACAATCTAAGTGACCTTGGATTTGGAAAGAATTTTCAGAGGCACTAAAATAATAATCCATGAAAAAAATAGGTAAGTTAGTCTTTGTTGAAAGTAAAAAACTTCTGATCTACAAAAGACACTGTTATTAGAATAAAAAGACAAGCCACAGACTGGGAGAAAATATGTGCAAAAACATAATCTGATAAAGGATGTATAATATAAATATACAAAAAACTCTTAAAATTCAACAATAATAAAATAAACACCCCAATTAAAAAGATGCCAAAAGATCTGATAGACACTCCAAAGAAGATACACAGATGGTAATAAAAAATGCTCAACATCCTATGTCATTAGAGGAATTGCAAATAAAAACAGCGCTGAGATGTCACCACTTACCTATTGGAATGGCTAAAATCCAGAAAAATGACACCACCACATGCTGATGAGACTACAGAGAACCAGGAATTCTCATTCATTACTGATGGGAATGCAAAACGTTGCTGCTATTTTGGGAGATAGTTTGGCAGTTTCTTACATGGCTAAACATAGGTTTAGCAAATGATCCAGAAATCAACTCTCCCAGCTATTATATACCCAAATGTATTGAAAAGTCATGTCCACACAAAACTCCACAGACAGGTGTTTATAGCAGCTTTATTAATAATTGACAAAAATTGGAAGCAATAAAGATGTCTTTCAACAGATGAGTGGGTAACCAAACTGTGACACACACATACAATAGAGTATTATTCAATGATTAAAAAAAAATGAACTGTCAAACTACAAAACGTCCTGGTGAGCCTTAAATACATATTGCTGAATGAAAGAATCCAGTCTAAAAAGGCTGTTATATTTAAAATGTGTGTGGTTGCCTGGGATTCCAGAGGAGGAGGGAAGGGATGGACGCAGAAGTGAAGTCCAGGCATTATAGGAAACTACGGAGCATAACACAGTGATAGTGGATTCATGACATTATGTATCTTGCAAAATCTATAGAACTATACAACAAAACAAGTAAAAAACATAAATCCTAATCTATATTATGGAATTTAGTTAATAATTTATCAATACTAGCTTATCGCTTATAGCAAATTCACCATGCTAATGCAAGATGTTAATTTTAGGAGAAACTACGTGTAGACATAGGGAGAAAGAGAGTGTATGTGAACTCTGTACTTGATGTAAAATTTTTCTGTAAATCTAAGACTGATCTAAAAAATAAAGTCTATTCAAAAATAAAAGAGAGACAAAATCTTATATTCTCATAAATCGGAGATGATCAGTATAAACATCACTGTATTTTATTCCAGTATTTCCCCCATATTCCATAAACATAAAACATAACACTTTAACATAATTATGTATTATATTTAATTCACATGATAACATAGTAATCCTTATAATATTAGAAATTCTTATGATTTTACTGTTTTCATACAAAGGTATAGGGCCATTATGGAGAGCAAAACAATTGTAGAGATAGTTGATTGAAACTATATATATAATCTCACATAATATATATAACAGAAATGCTGTTATTGATTACTTAATGTATTTCCAATAAAGAAAGGGTGAGAAAATGATGCCGCTAGTTTGTAGAAATGTTTATGAAGTAATTGATTATACTCATAATTTGGTAATAGCATTAGGTACCATTATTCTGTATCAGCCATCCATGTTCTTCCATGTATTATCTGATTGAATGATAACAGTAGGTTTATAAGGAAAGTACTAGTGTCATCTCCATTTACAGATGAGGGAACTGTAACTCAGAGGGGGTCTCCGTAACTTGTGTGCTATCATGCCGGTTATAAATGTGAAAGCCAAAATTCAAACCCAGGCAGCGTGCAGCTCAAGAGCTCATGGTTATCGTCGGAATGTACTACTGCCTCCGACCACTGAATGGTCCCCAGCCATGGCTGTGGAAAACTCATTATTCTTATCCTTTATATCATGAAGAGGACCCTCAGTAAATATTTTATGTTAGAAATAATGAGTTTGAAAGTTAGTGAAATGTCTGTATGTTAGGCAACTACTTATAGCAATGCATTTGTCACTTTTACTCTTTATCTAGATGACTGAGAGATAATTCTAGGTTTTATTTATTTATTTATTTATTTATTTATTTATTTATTTGGTTTAAATTAATTACTAGAATGAAAAAATCAAGGTGACAAAACAGAAAAAGGAGTAACAGGGAAGACAGCAATTGATTTTTCAATTCTTAAGATTTAATGTATATTTGAAAAACGTACAGATTTATGCTTAATGATCCAGGAAGAATTCAAGAAAAATGAAGGAAGTGAACAGAAAGTATTGAGATACAGAGAAATTTAAAGGAAAAACTTAAAGTAAGCAAATAAAAAAAAAAGGAGAAGACGTTTTAGGCTCACTTTCATCTCAAAGTGAGGAGAAAGATTTCTCCTTCATTTCCTTGTATAAAGCTGACTATGCTTTTAAAGTTCTCTTCTATTGTGTGATTTTAGGGTAATTTTTGTAATCCTGATGGTTAGCAATGCTAAAGAAGAAAAGCAAATTTAAACAAATTCTCAAACAACGCTGACATATCCCAAGAATAAGCAAAATACAAAAGCCTGAAGACATTTAAGTTGCCATTTGTATGTTTTAAGATTTCCTTGGGTGATTTTAAAGAAAACTTTCTATGTTTCTTAATATTTTCCATCTGCTACAGAACTCTGAAATTGCTATGGAACAGTTAAACCGAGAATGCCCAAAACTTTTTAGTATGTGACTTACACACTGGTAGGAAATTACCTTGTTGCCATGGTTCACTTGCTGGCACGCAGTGAGCCAGCAGGTCATGGTTTAAGGACTTACATCATAGTGGTAATTCATAACCAGTTCTCATTGCACTTCAGCATGGTTCTGGGTCAGAAGCACCATTATCCTTCACTTCAAGTTCATACATGTTTTGACCCATCATTTTTACTTTGATAAATTTTCTCTTGAGAATAGAAAGTGTTATTTATCCTGGAAAGATATGTATGAGACTATAGACAGGTAGATAAGAAATCACTTATCAAAAAAAATTAAATTCTTTTAAATTTATCCCATTTAGTCTTCACACACACACACACACACACACGCACACGCATGCATGTTCTCAAACATACCCATAGGACATTGTAAAATATGTCGGGCTACGAACAGTGAGTAAGAGCAATAATTCACACCCCCATTTTCTAAAATAGCTAGATAATATCTTTTTTCCATTAAAACCCTGCTGTTACCAACCTGTCTTGCTAATATTGTTTCATACTTTATTGAGCAAAAAGCACTCAGTCAGAAGCTGTCTTCTCTTTCCATTGTGTCTATGGGTATATTCTCCTTTTCACTCTTGGGCAAGAAAACAGCCCAGTTTTTTCAAAGGAAAACCCCTGTGCTTGATTATGTGTCCCAACTCCTCATCTCTTACCTCCCCAAGGACTTCAGCCTTACACGTATTTTTTTACTTATGTCATTACTTTCTCTCTTTGGATCTTTAAGCTGACAACAAGCTCTGGTGTCTGGAAAAATCAGTCAATCAAACAAACCCACCAATAAACAAACATAAGCCCTGTAGTTACTGTAGCCCTTCTGCTACTTTCTCATTACTCTGCTTCCTTTCTGAGAAATAAATTAAACAAACAAGCAAATAAATAAAAATTAAAGAGTGGCTTTTATTTGCTGACTCTTATCCACAACCTTATATTTATATTTTAAACTGAACATGAAAGGTAAAATAGTAAAACTTCTAACATATTGTATAGGTGAATGTATCTTCATGGTCTTGTGGTTTCTTAAACCATACCCAAATAGAGCCAACTGTGAGAGAAATATTGATAAATTGCACTACTTTGCAGTTAAAGATGTATATTCATAGGTACACATTAGAATGAAGAGACAAGCTACAAAATGGGAGAAGAGATTTGCAAATAAAAAAAACTTAGGAAGAACTTGTATTCAGAATGTGAAGAGCTCCTACATGCCTATAAGGAAAAGGCAGGTAATGCAATATTGGGCAAAGACGAATTGATACTTCACAAAAGGGACATACAAATAGATAATACTTATAGAAATTTTGTTTCAATGCTATTAATATTTAGGAAGTGAAAATTAAAACAACAATGCAATTCCCATTCCAGAAGGGATAGAAGCGAAAAGACCTATAATATCACTGACAAGGATGAAGATCCATTTGAATTCTAGTACATTGATAGTGGAAATAAACAGAGGGTGCCAAAAAAACATATACACAATTTAAGAAAAGAAACGACTTGTATTAAAACTGTAATATTCAAGATATACCAATAGCAGAAGAAGAATGCAAGTCACATTTGACTTCTGCAATTACAAAAGGTGCTCAAAGTGGTGACCATCAGTGTCTAGACACTTCTGATTACGGCAAACTACTGCTTGAGCAACGTTGACCAAAGTCTTCACTTGTATCACTGCACATGCCATTTCAGTTTCTCACCAGTACCACCAGTGTAGCAGTTTTCTGTGGCATACCACATCCTTTAAAGCCCCCCATAGGCAGAAGTCAAAGGGTGATAAGTCAGCAGAACATAGGGGAAACTCAAACAACATTCTCAAATTTCAAATTCCACTTCAAAATGATCTTGTGCTCCTCTAACAACAATCACACACTTCCATCATTTTCTTTGACTGTCCTTCCTGTCACATAGAAGGACATGGTGATAGGAAAGACACCATGCATTCATTTGATTAATGTCATCTTTTTAGTGAATGCCATAGTACACATTGCTACCATAATTCAGTTCAACTTTGAAAAGTAATACATAAATAACATTTCTTAAAATGTGTATGCATTTTTTTGGAACCCCTTTATGTACAACTGTTTTAGAATACAGTTTAGGATTATCTCTTGAAGTTAAATCTAGTATTTCTAAGTATATAATAGAAGTAAGTGCATATAAATATTCACCAGAATATATACAGATATATACAAAAGCTTAATTTTAAATTTGTAATAACCCAAATGTCTATCAAAAGTAGCATGGATGAAGAAATTTTAGTCTATCGAATGAATAATATACAGCAATGAAAATATTGATATATTGATATATATGTATACATTTTTATAATGTTTAGTGAAAGAAGCCAGGCATATATCAACAGATGAAGTGTGATTTCAATTATATTAAATTACAAAAGGTAAATACCATTCAAAATTCCAATACCATAAATTTGCTTTATTTAAATCATACATGTAAACTCTATGGATTATTCTGGACACAACACACCTGTGTGACTACCACCCAGATCAGACATACTGACTGCCCAATCCCAATCACTACTTCTATGTAATAACGTAGGCATTTGCATCAACAGTGAAGCAAGAGACCAAAATCTTAAATTCTAAAGGCAAATTTATTAATAAACAAATGATACTTAGTATGGCAGAGAGTTCCATTAAGCTTTCTTTTTATTAATTTTTATTAAATTTATTCAGGTGACATTAGTTCATAAAATTATATAGGTTTCAAGTGTACATTTCTATAACACATTATTTATATATTGCATTGTGTATTCATCACCCAGAGTCAGTTCTCCTTTCATCTCCATATAAGTGATCTCCCTTTTCCCTCTTCCATCACCAAACCTCCCCACTTACCCTCCGGTAACTGCTAATGGATCTATGAGTTTCTGCTTTTTAGCTTGCCTTTTTTGGTTTTTGCTTTCAGTTTTATGTCACATATATGATTGAAATCATATGGTGCTCAACGTTTTCTGTCTGACTTATTTCACTTAGCATGATAATCTCAAGATCCAACCCATGTTGTCACAAATGATATTATTTCATCTTTTCTCATGACTGAGCAATATTCCATTGTGTTTATGCACCACATCTTCTTTATACAATCGTCTATCAAAGGACACTTTAAAACAATACATTAAAAAGACTATGCATTGCAATCAAGTAGGGTTCATTCCAGGAGCACAAGGATGGTTCAACATATGCAAAATAACCAATGTGCACACCACATAAACAAAATAAGGGATAAAAATAATCATACTATCATATCAATAGGTGCAGAAAAGGCATTTGACAAGATACAACATCCATTTATAAATAAAACACTTATTTATAGAAGGAAGGTACCTCAACATAATAAAGGGTATATATGACAAACTCTCAGCTAATATCATACTTAATAGTGAAAGACTGAAACATTTTTCTGTAAGATCAGGAACAAGACAAGGATGCCCTGTCACCACTGTTACTCAATGTAGTAATAGAACCCTTAGCCACAGCAATCAGGCAAGAGAAAGAAATAGAAGGCATCCAAATTGGACATAAAGACATTAATTGTTACTTTTTTGCAGATGACATTACTCGTCATATAGAAAACGCTAAAGACTCCACCAAAAAAGAACTATTAGAAACAGTAAACAAATACAGTAAAGTTACAAGACACAAAAATCAATGTACAAAAATTTATTGCATTCCTACATACTAACAATGAAACTTCAGAAGAAGTGAAGAAACAAAGCAAAAAAAAAAAGTTGCTTTTGCAATTGCAACAAAAATAACAAAATACCTAGGAATAAACTTAACAAAGGATGTGAAGGACCTATACCCTGAAAGCCATAAAGCTTTCATATCTCCTGTGATGTCCTCAGTGATTTCTATAGACAACAAGAAAGGAGAGCTTGTTAGCAGGAAATCCACTTCAGACTTAACACAATCCCTGTCTGTGACCACTATCCAGTCTATCAAGCAAGAGTCATTTAAAATCAGACATCTGAAGTGTTTTAATGTTACTAGCATCCTGATAGGTGGCAAGAGAAATATGCCTTTGTAAATGCACATAACTCATCATGTCTTCAATGCTTTACATGATCTAAATTTACTTTCAATGGTTGATGAATAGTATTTTGTCCACACAGCCTGACCTAGGTAGGAATTGTGTGTTACTGAAACAGTGTCCTAATTTTCCATCAATATTGCATCATAGCATCAGCTATACCATATTACTCCCATTTTGACAATAATAAAACTGAGCTTCAATTATACCTAGTAAATGATACATTTGATTTTGGAATGCTATACTGCTTATTATTACAAGCCATTTTAGTTATTCTGGATTTTACTTTTGATCTATTATAATATAATTTACAATGTATCTATTCATTTATTTCACTATGTTCATTAAACATTGTTTACAAGCCTTGCTCTACCTCATGACAACTCAAAACGAGTATCTTTGCATTCTTGCAGTTTGTATGGCAGTGGAGGAGTATTAAAAGGAGAATAAAGATAAATAATAAACATAATAAAAAATAAATTATATTGAATATTACAAAGTGATACATTGTGAAGGAAATAAAAACAGAGTGAAAGGATCAGAAACTCTGAAGAAGACAGTGCAGCTTCAAACGGGGTGATCAGATGGGCCTCTCAAAAAGAATGCTGCTATGAAAGGACTTGAAGGAGAACAGGGAATGACCCTTACAGATAGTTGGGGAAAATACATGCCAGGAGGTAAGAGAGCCGAGGTTTGAGGGTGTCGGGGTAGTTGTAACAGACAGATGGAGTTGAGATCAGAGATGTAAAATAGGGTCAGATTATGAGAGTCTTTTATATTAATGTAAGAACTTTCATTTTTATTATTAAAAAATTATAGTTGGTAAATCATTCTCAGCAGAGGGATATAATATGATCTAACTTATGTCTTTAATCACCTCAATTTCAATATATTTTAGGGGCACAAAAATGTAAGTAAGGTGTTGGAGATCAGGCTAATTCAGTAATCCAGGAAAGAGGTGATTAGCAACATTGGAATTGTTAAAACCTGGGTGTATTTTGAAATAGAGCCCAACATATTTCCTGATGGATTAGATGAGATGAGTGAGGATTTAAAAAAAAAAAAGGAGTAAAATAACTTTATTTGTGGTTACTTGAGCAAATTGAAAGAGATGGCTATAATTGATTGAAATATTCAAGTCCATGGGTGGGGTTGTTTAGAGAGGAGCTAGTGTGGAGCATTTTTAGTTTAAGATGCAAGTGAGATGTGGAAATGATAGTGACTAGTAGGTTGGGCCTATTAGTCTGGATTTTAGGAAAGTGGTCCATGCTAGAGATATGAACTTGGGGATTATCAGCATAAAGATAACATAAAGAAAGACATAATATTGGATAACATTACCAGATAAGAGGATGTAGATAGTTAGAGAGGAGAATAAGTTTAAGAATTAAACATTTGAAGACCTCAGAATTTCTATTTATTTTGTATCTATTGAATACAGAGTATCATTAGAAAATTTTAGGTTCTCCTGTTTTTGTTTGATTGAAAACTAAGTGAAATTAACTGAATGCTTTAAAGAATATGCTTTTTTAATCACTGTACATTTGTTAGTTATTAATAATACTGTATTAATGTCTATTATTTATTTATTAAACATTTTTAAATCATCAAAACCCATTTCCAAATATTACTGATAAATGGGACGACTATATCTTTATTATAAACCTTTAAAATAAAGTTTCAGATCCACTGACAGTGAAATTCTTCAAACTACTTTTCTATTAATATATCCTCTTTAAGACAATATCTGGAATTGATATTCAATAATCTACTCCTTGAAATTCATCACAGCCTCTACACTTTTACAAATAAAAAAGAAAATTGGTTTCATATAATTTATAAAGAGAAATGCAGACTCAACTTAGAGAATACAGAATGCAAAGCATGAAAGAAAACAATTGCTTCCATTTATAAAAAATAGTGGCTATCAATCTGATTGATAGCCGCCCTC
This sequence comes from Lyroderma lyra, assembly GCA_004026885.1. NCBI lineage: Eukaryota > Metazoa > Chordata > Mammalia > Chiroptera > Megadermatidae > Lyroderma > Lyroderma lyra. Next base: position 246,108 of record PVJL010001361.1, on the reverse strand, counting down.
AAATGGAAAAGATGCTGGTATACATCATAAAAATTTACATCGAGATGGTGAGAAATCAAACATTGCACTGATACTCTCAAATGGGGACATTTCCTATTGTTATATATTTGAAGTATTCATTTTTTAGTCTAGTTATTTGTATAGTACAAATAACTATGGGAGGTATTCATGCACACATTTCAGACAAAGTGATGCCACTTTATTTACTGTCATTATTTAACAGAAAATTATTCTAGTTATTTTGAATAGGGGAAAATCCATATTACTTAAAAATATTTTGTAGATATTTATATTCTAAGTATACATATTCTAAATGTAATATGCTTTCTTTGTTAAAACTTTTCATTCTTATGTTTGGTCAGTTCTAGCTTTCTGAACTACAAGGTATATGGAAGGCTATTAACTAGGGAAGAGCGTGAAAAATATGAGTTCAGGACAGTTCTAGTTTTGTTTCATTGTAAGCTAGGGTAGCACCATAATAAATGATTTGGAGAATAGGTTATGTACTTGATAGTAAATTAGGTGAATCTCCAACATATTACCTTGTTATAAATAAAATTTGCTATAGAAAAAATTCTTGTTTACATTCAAGACATATTTACCCTGAGGGTTAGTAACTTAGAACAGATGAGATAAAGGGGAAAAGAAACATTTATCTATCACTAATGGCTGTTTTCATTTTGAACTAAAAGGACATGCGTATACTTTTCTGTAATAACAGAATCTATCTCCAACTGTCATTCTCAGGAAAAAAATGTTGTTCATATAAAATTCACAGAACTAAAGGAGTTCCTGTCATAATGCTTTCGAGAGAGCACTGTCAAATCTCTCTGGGCCTTTAGTTTAAATGTCATTTCTAGTCAATGGCAGGGATCTTTTTAAAGTGTTCCAGCATTGGCTTTTTCCTAGGGGGTATATTGAGTCTTTCAGAGAATTTATGTTTTTTATTAAAGATAGTCTAGTGCCAATCCATGTGTGTGTGTGTGTGTGTGTGTGTGTGTGTGTGTATATATATCCCTCCCAGATAGTGTCATTTGTAAATGACTTGCAAGAAAAAAACATGTAAGAATCTTTCATTGATTTTCAAATGGTAGAAAATGGACAAAGATTGCCAGGATAAGAGTTTCATGAATAATATTAATCCTACAGGGAGACTTTAATTTTACCATATAGAAGGGTTAATTATAAGTCAAAACTAAAGTGGATTTCTCCAAAGGAATTCAGATCAATCCATACAACACTGGATCCACACAAAAGACCATCCAGTTATGGTGAGCATGAAATGACCTCATAGGGACCTTTTAATATCTTAATCTTTTTCAGCAACTCTTCCTTAGCAAATACCCATATAAATTTGGGATATTCTTTTTCCCACTTGCCAATGTGTAATTCAATACAACTTCTTTTAGATGCATGCCATAAAATGTATCTTTTCTTCCTTTCCAAAATACTTGGGCATGGTTTCTTCTGTTAGACATGGTCTTAAGTAGATTGTCATTCTTCTACTTAAAATGTATATGGAGACATTCTTTTTTCACCGACTAAATCCCAAACATTTAAAGTTAGCCTTTATTATTTATGAAAAAACTATCCCCAATAGTAATTCCCTCTATATATGTCAGTTATTATTAGCCTTTGCATTTCAGCTTATTATTTAGTTAGCCTTCACAATTCTCATTATGAGTTACTAAATAGCAACCAAATCAAACACATTTTAATAAATACTGTGTGAATGAGGGGTAATGTTTAGAAAGTATCATCCTTTGTTTAATCTGGAGAAAGAAATCATACAATTTAAGTAAAAGAAAGTTAATAATACTTAAACTATGATAGAGTAACTATAAAGACATAAAGATAATATTAAAGCATTTCTTAGGGCTCAAGTTGTATACCCACAGAAGAACGAATTTGAGCAGAAGCCCCACCCTATGACTGGTTTGCACCTCATTGGTTCCACTGGATGGTGGAGTTTACTAGATTATCTGGGGTAGAGTTTCCAGGCATGCAGAAAACAATAGTCTGTAATACAGGTGACTGAAGCTAATGGGCAGATTCAGAGTACCACTGTGAGCATGACGACTGGAGTACGTGGCGTCTGTGTTGAAAGTACTGTGGAAAGGCCGTCCGTGACTCGGTCCCAGAGCTGCGTGGTTACCGGAGAATGCACACTCTTGACATGGCCTGGCAAAGTTTCACTGGTTATCCTCACCCACCTGCATCACTGGCTGACGATACAGCCAGAAGAAAAAAGACAACTCAGGACACCAGGCACAGAAAAATAATCCCCCTTCTTCCTGAACTGTATGTCCAGCAGCCTTTACAACAAAGTTTAATATTGTTCTTGCTGTGAAGAAGATGTGCTCAAATTGCCCAATTCATGTTCTTGGAGCAGGCCCTAAAGAGTGAACTTTGAGCTGAGAGGCAATGCGTTGGTCACTGATACACTAAGATAATGAAACCTTTTGTCTTTTGTCTTAAATCTAAGAGGACTCAAATTTACAATAATTAGTCAAATAAGTACATCTCTGATCTTGATTCTCTGCTTTGCTCTTCAGAATCATGTCCAATAAGTGAGGCAATGCAAGTTGAGACATGTTCCAAACCTCTAAGTTAAGATATTGCTGTTTCAATAAATGCAACACTTCTTTAAGAACCATTGAATGTAAAAATATAAAGAACAAATGTCGTACTTCTTTTTGCACCATTTCTCAAGGTTTGTCTCAGAGACAAAAAGAGTATAGCTATGCTATGGCTGAGTTAAGTCTAGAAATAACTTCTAAATTCTAAAACAGTTATCTTTTCTTTTCTTTTTTTCTTAAGAGGTGAAACTAAGAAACAGTTTATTAAAAGAAAAATAAGGTGAAACAAAGAGATAGTTTATTAAAAGAGAAAGCATAGTCCTAAGAGGTAGGAGCAGGCTCCAGCAGAAAAATGGCTAAAGAGCCCCACTTTTCTTTAAAATGGCTCATGTTCATTCAAATCAAGGTTGACTCAAAATTTAATATTAATGACTATGTTGACTTAAAATTCATATTCAAATATTTAAGATATGAGCAACTGATTAATTGAGAAGTCATTTAGCATGGATTATCAATGAGATAATTTACATAAATATTTTGAAATTCCAAATTTCATATTGAGACAAAATGATATAAAGGAAAGACAGTTTTTTTAAACTTGATTTCTGGTTTTGTATTCCAGCTTTTCTACTTCTTAGCTGTATAACTTAGTACTTACTATATTTTATTAAGTAGTATTTATAAATATAAAAATAACCTCTCTAACAATTTTTAAAAAGTATCAAATGCAACACTCATAGACTCACCATCCAATGTTTTAGGAAACACGAAGGCTGTCTGAAAAGAATACAGCCATAAATGCCTCTGTTTTTCATATTACATGGCTGGATACTTTCCAGACAGCTCTCATAGAATAGTATGAGGGACAGTAAAAACACTTATGAGCTCTATTCTCAACCCATTTACTTCTCTATGTTCTAGAAGTTGCAGTTAACCTGAATTTTGTGTTCATTATTTTTTTACATTTTAGTTTTCACAGATTTGTGTTGCATCTAAAATTACTCTTAAATATTATTTGGACTTCTTGTCATTTTTAAAGTTAACATGGTATGATCCCCTTTTTTCTCCAAACTTGCTTCATTCACTCAATGTTATATTGTTAAAATTTATCTATTTTAGTTTATAACATTGTTCATTTATTTTTTTCCCCTTTTGTAGATATTCTATTACGTGAAAGTAGCACTATTTATTTTATACATTCTTCAGTATGTGACTATAGTTGCCTTCATTTTATTGCTCTTGGTAACAATGCTAGTTTGAATGTTCTTTTACATAAAACAGACAAGATTTTTGTATACTGTGTATACTTGATAGGAAAAATACCAAGTTGTAGGCTAAGTGTATATTCAAATTTTAAAGTAGTTGTATCAATTTACACTTCCATTACCAAGCTATAAGTGTTTCAGAGGTTCCACATTTACATAGACATCAGCTATTTTCTATGACTTCTATTTTGCCAATGTAATGGATATGAAACTGTATTTCACTGTTAGACCTAAATTATTTTTTCTTGATTAGTCATCATTACTTAATTATCTGTTCCTATATTTATTTTCTGCTGTGTTTTCTCTTCTGTGAAATTTCTGTTCTATTTGTAGTCCACTTTTCACTCATTTTCTGATCTAATTATTATGAATTTAGTATGTAAGTTGCAAAATCTCCCAGTCTGTGGCTCCTTTTCAAGAACTTACAGTGTTTTTAGATAAATATATATTCTTAATTTTAATGGAATTTATCAGTATTTTCCTTTCCAGTTATTGTGTGTTTGGTTAAAGAATTCTTCTCTAAGGTCATGAAGTTTTATATTTTCCATTTAAAATCTTGATATAACTATTGCATATGCAATTAAGTTAGAATCCAATTATATTTATTTATTTTTCTATATAACAATTGTCTCAACACTATTTATTGTTGAGTTCATCCTTTCCCAGCAATATACAAGCTAATTTTATAGAAGTGTTAATATATGCATGAATCTATTTATGTACATTAGATCATGTTATTGATAAACTTTTACTATCATTTTATGACCACCAAACAGTATACATTAATTAAATTTATAGTAAGTCTTGCTAATAGTCAGGAAAAATATTATATCATCTTATTTTTCTTCCAGACCTTTTTGTTCTTCTAGGTTGCTTTGCTTTTTCCATATACATTTTTGGATCACCTGGTCAATTTTCTGGAAATACCCTGTTGAGATTTTGACTAGATTTACCTGGACTAAAGAACAATTTGAGCAGAATTGACAACTTCAATATAATAAGTCCTCCTTTCCATGAATAAGATATCTCTTCACTTATCTAATAAGTATTTTTAACTTCTTTAAAATAAGTTTTAGGGGAGTTCCCTGGTGGTGTAGGGGCTAGGCTTTGGTACTGTCAGTGCTGTGGCCTGGGTTCGATTCCCAGCCAGGAAACTACCCAAAAAGAAAAAAAAATTGATGAGTTAAAATAAGTTTTAGAATTATGTATATTAAAATATTGGCTATCTTGTGTTAAAATATTGGCTATCTTGTGTTAAAATTATCTCTAAATACATTTTCTTTTTGTATCTACAATAAATAATATCTATTAAAAATTTATATTTGTTTTACACATAAATCATAGAAACAGCCACTTAGCAAAACGGTAGCATTAATTCTAATAATCTACCTGTAGATGATTTTGGAATTCTTCTCTAAGTAGTTTTATTTTTTTTTTCTTTCCATTTTTTTTTCACATTTTTTTGTTTGTTTTTGCTTAGCTATATTGGAAAGGCTTTTCAGAATATAAAATAGATACGAGTTGTAATAATGGAAATTCTTACTGTGGTCTGGATTTTTATAGGGAATGCTTCCAATGATTGAAACAATATTTTGAAATACTTGAAAGAATAATTTGTAAGCTTTTTATACATCCTTTTTACAGGTTATCTACAAAGATAGTAGATAATCCCATTTTAAATTTGCTAAGTATTTTAAAATCATATATGTATGTGAATTTTATCAAATATTTTTTAGAGTTAATACAGATTACTTGAAGGGTCTTCTCTCTTCTTCATAAAGTTTTCAGAGATTTGTATATATTATTTCATTCTAAATACTGACTTCTGTTTTTATTAAACCTTCCTATTATATATGTGTTTTATTTAGTAATTTTTATTATCTTTTCAACCATTTCCTTCTCTTTATGCCACTACTGATCTGGCTGGAGGCGGAGCTCCAGCCTAACAAGAGCAGTTGGGGGCAGCTGTAATTGCAGATGAAGCTTTGCTCACTCCCTTTCCATTCACCTCCTGCTGTGCTGCCTGGTTCCTAATGAGCCGTAGACCCGTACTGGTCTGTGGCCCAGGGACCGGGGACCCCTGTATAAGTTATACAGTTGGACGTGTAGTTTATTAATTATCCTACATTATTTAAAATATAGGTTTATAAAACTGCACACATTTAGCAAAATATTACATTCTCTGTGTTCTACAGTTCTGATCTGTGATATTATAGTTATTCTTTTGTTACACTGTAATTTTTACCACGATTTACTCCTCAACTGATGTGTTCCACAGAGCTTCGCCTGGATTCTTCCTCTGTGCACTACTGTCTGGACACTGTCTTCAAGAATTTAGCTTGTGAAATTATAAGGCTCATTGGTTTCCTGTCTCTCAGGGATCACTGTCTTCCATTGCCAGATGTCCAATGTCTTGAAAACGGGTGTTTGAAGTGAGAGGGTAAACTTGATCTGTTTTACTTCATCTTTGCTAGAAACATAAGTCACATCATAACTTAAAATTCATTTTGAGATCCTTTTGTAGTTCATAATTGTGATGATTGGTTGTTCACGCACTTGTGTGAGATGTGCCACCCACAAACCTTGTTACGACATCAGCACATTACCCATCTGACGTGAAAAAAAAAATCATTTTGAACCTGTTACAAAGTTGAGGATGTATAGAAAGCTAAAAAAATTCAAGCAAGCCAATAGCACCTCCTGGTTGAGAGGAGGCCCAAGTTTGATTTTATTCTTAGCAGCAGTGGGAGAAGGTGGGAACTGCTTATAGACAGGGATTCAATGTTTAAAAAGTTGGATTTTTCACAAATATTTAAAGGCCAAGTGCTGGCTAGCATGTTGTTTTTTGGAACCCCAAGATAACCTGCCAGCTTTTCCCCAAGAAACCTTAATGTTTTGTGAAATTAAGTTTAAAAAATTACAATCCAATTATATACTGTCTATAAGGAAAATATTTTAAATATAAGGCACAGTGATGCTTAAAGTGAATGGATGGATACAAACAATGGGAATAACATAAAAAGGCAAGAAGGTATTTAGATCATATAAAACAGATTTTGAGATGAAATGTACTACTGGAGACAAAGCCAGAATTTCATTTGGATAAAAGTCTTAATTTGTAAGATGAGAGAAATGTATATGGCCTAATAAAGATCCTTCAGCATAGATCCAGCAAGAACAACAGAAGGGAGAAATAGTAAAACCCACATAATGATTGGAGACATTAGCAACTATGGTAGCTAGAATTTTAGAGATTTTGCAACATTTCTATCCTTCGGTTAACTAAGCAAACACTGATTTGGGTACTGCTTGCTATGAAGGGTAGCAGATTATGTATGCAGATATAATTAAGGTTACTAATTAACTAACCTTTAAAATAGAGAGATATCTTAGATTATCCAAATGTGCCCATTGCAATCACACGAGACCTTAAAAGCAATAGAGAAGGACTGGAAATTCAATCAGAGACCTCGATGGGGACAGAGGAGAGATGAGGCAAGAGGGGAGGTCACAGAGACCTCAAAGTGAGAACTACTCGAAATGTCATTGCTGGTTTTCCAGACTGAGGAAGGAAGAAATGAACCAAGGAATGATTTTTAAAAAATCCTCTGAATGATAGCTAGTAAGGAAAGGGGTGACCTCAGTCCCACTAGAGCAGGGAAATGAATTCTTCTACCAATCTAAGTGAGCTGGATAGTGGGTTCATACCCAGAGCATCTGGAAAGGATAACAGCCCTGCAGACATGTTGACCTGTGAAACCCAGAGCAGAGAAGGAGCTGAGCCATGCTGTGCCTGAACTTATGGCCTATAGCAGTGGTCCCCAACCTTTTGGCACCAGGGACCTGTTGCGTGAAAGACAATTTTTCCACAAACCTGGTGCAGTGGGGCAGGGGAAAGGATGGTTGCCGGATGATTTGAGTGCATTACATTTACTGTGCACCTTCTTTCTATTACTATTACATTGTAACATGTAATGAAATAAGTATACAACTCACTGTAATGCAAAAATCAGTGCTAGCATCACCACCTCAGCTCCACCTCAGATCATCAGGCATTAGATTCTCGTAAGGAGAACACAACCTAGATCCCTCACATGTGCAGTTCCCAGTAGGGTTCACACTTTTATTAGAACCTAATGCCACTGCTGATCTGACAGGAGGTGAAGCGCAGGTAGTAATGCCAGGGATGAGGAGCAGCTCTAAATACAGACAAAGCTTCACTTACCCTCCACTCATGTCCTGCTATGCAGTCCAGTTCCTAACAGGTCATGGACCACTACGGGTCTGTGGCGCAGAGGCTGAGGACCTCTGGCTTACAGAACTGTGAGATAATGGATAGGTATTATTTTAAGCAACTCAATCTGAGGTAATTTTTTTACAGCAGCAATAGTTAAGTAACTCAACAACCTTTCTAAGCAAATAATAGAGCAACAAGAGAAAAGTATTTATATTGATATTTATGAAACAGTAGATCCAAAATCTACCACATACCTGTTTTTTGGATGTGCATGGGATGTTTACCAGGATAGGTCACATTGTAGCCCCAAAAATGTAAAGTTGGAAAGATTCAAATCATAAATCATTAGCAATTAAGACAACTAGGAAAACCTCATTTACTTTGAAATTTTAAAACATACCTCTAGATATTTCATAGGTCAATAAGAAAATCACAAGAAAATTAGCAATATTTTTATAACAACAAAAATACAAAAATATTAATACTTAAAGAGAAATTTATATGTTAAATTTATATATTAAAAAGGTATACTAGAAAAGAAGATCTAAAAAGCAAAATTCAATAACTTGTAATACAAATTAACACCTCAAAAAACAGGAGAGCAAATTAAATACAAAGTAAGTAAAGAAGATAGTAAAGAAAAACAATAAGATAGAACTTAGCAAATGGGAAACTCAATGAAATTAGAAGAGGATTATTTGAATAGATCAATAAAATTAATTAGCTTCTAACTAGATTTATAAAGAATAGATTTAAGACACAAATTACAAAGAGGAATAAAAGAAAATATCATAACAGATCTTACAATTTAGATCCTAAATTACAAGATCATAACAAATGCTCAAGGAAAATATTGGAATATTATAAATAACTAATGCACAAATTTTATAACTTAGACAAACAGAAAAAATTTTGCAAGAACATCTACTAAAACTGATCCAGGAAGAGATACCAAATAGAAATCTGACTGAGTCTATGTCACTTAAATAAGTGGAAAATATAATTAAAAATCTCTTGAAACAAGTGTAAAAACAAACAAAATTATAGGTCCAGAATGCTTTCTCTGTTGAATTCTTTCAAACATTTAAAGAATAAAGACCAGTCTCAAAAACTATGTAGAAAACAGACTTAAAGGAAATTTTTAAAAATTTATTTCTGTTATGCTAACATTACTCTGATGCCAAAATGAGACAAAAGATATTAGAATAAAAGAAAAAATATGGTGATGGAAAGAGAATTCACACTGGGTAGTGAACTTATGATACAACAAGTTGACAACGCACTATAGAATTGTACACCTGGAACCTATGTAATTCTTGTTAACCAATGTCACTCCAGTAAGTCTAACAATAAAAATAAATAAATAAATAAAATAAAAAGCCCCAATTAATAGATTTTTAAAAATTTAATAAAATGTTAACAAATTAATTTCTGTAATTACATAAAAAGCAGAATGAACTTTGATCATATGTGGTCTATTTCAGACATTCAAAGCACAATATTAACATGAGAAAATTAGTCACTGTATTTAGCCATTATTAAAAAGTGAATGTCTGAATAGATGCCAAGTAAACATTTGACATAATTCAAAATCTATTCCTAAAAAAACCATCAAACTGAAAATTAAAGAGAACTTAGTCAATAGATAAATGGCACCTACAAAAATAAAGTTTAAAAGTATATGATTGTCCCTTCAGGTTAAAATCTGAATGATGAACTTCAAGGGAAAAAAAAAATACATGGATATTTTCTCTCACCACCTTTACCATTTAACTATTGTTCTTAGCCAGTGCAATAAAGCAAAGTAAAAAAAGAAAACGAAAAGTCATATAGAGACAAAAGAAGTAAAATTCATTTTATTTGATTACATAACTCTGTATGTAATCTACAAAGAAAAGTGGCAATTTCTAATACATGAATGTAGGAAGGCTTCAGGATACAAGATAAACATTCAAAACACAATTTTTACTATATCATAATAAAAATAGAAAATGAAATAAATGCTTAAACATTAATAATATCAAAATCATATATTTAGGAATAAATTTAACCAAAAATTTATTAAACTTACACATTGAAAACTACAAACCATTGCAAAGAAAAATTTACAAAGACAAAAGTAAATGGAATGATACATTTAGGAATTGAAAAATTTAATATTGTCAAAAATGGAAATTCTCTTAAATTAATCTGCAAGTGAAATTCAGTCCCATTCAAAATTCTAGCAAGCTTTTGAGAAGAAATTAGCAAGTTGATTTAAAAATGTATAGATAAGTAAATACTCTGGAAAAGTCAAAATAATTTTCTAAAAGCAGAACAATTTAGAAGACATTTCAAAAGTGTAGTAATCAAGATAATGTAATCAAGAGGAAATATTGGTGCAATAGGGCAATGGAAGAAAATAGAGTCCAGAAAGAGACTGACACTTACGTGGTCAATTGAATTTTGACAATATTGCCACATGATTCAATAGAGGAAAGAGGTCTTATCAACAAATGGTGGGACAACAGAATACCTTGAGGGCAGGGGATGGGAAAATGAGCCTCAATTTTTACTTCAAACCTTGCATTAAAAATAACTCAAAACATATGGTAACTAAAGCTATTAAATTTTATGTGAAAATAAAAAATAATTTTTGTAATTAGGAAAAGCAAAGGTTTCTTTAAAAGAGAAAAACATCAAATTATTAAAATTTTAGGTGAATTTCACCATAATTAAAAACATATTATTTTCAAGACAGTTAATAAAATGAAAAGATGAGCCACACTTGAGGGAAATTATATTAAAAATATGTCTTACAGAGATTCATATCTAAATAATATCAAACAACTTAGAAAAATAGGCACATAATTTGAACATGTCAAAATGAAGATATACAAATGGCCAATCAGCACATGAAACATACTCAAATAATCAGCAGAGAAATGCAAATGATGACCATAAAAGTACGTCAATGGATGTAAAACAACTATTCAACAAATTTTAACATCCATTAATGATGAAACTCCTCAGCAACCTAGGATAGAATAAAACTTATTCAATTCATAAGGGGAATCTGTTAATATCTATAGCTAGCATACTACTCAATGGTGAAATTATGATAAAGGCTTTATTCATGAAATGGGAAAAAAAGGGAAAGATGTTTGCCTTATCACTTTCATATTTGATGTCCTAGCCAGTGCAATAGCCAAGAAAAAGAAAGTAAAATCCATACAGATTGAAAGGAATACAGGTGTTTTACTTGTGACATGCTTGTGCATGTAGGAAATTCTAAGTAATATTTTTTAAAAAACTTACTAGAATGTGAATTTAACAAAGTTGCAGGATACAAACTCAGTATAAACAATTAATTGTAGTTCTATGTGATAGCAATGAACATTCAGAAAATGAAACTAAACAGAAGAGTATATATCACTTACTGTGTTATGCAGAGTAATAAAATAGAAGCTTCTTGTTTATCCAAACTGGTTAATGTGCTATCATTTCAAATTCTATTGAACAGTCTGGTTTTCTATTTCCAGTAAAATCTGTCTTAGGCTTGGCTGTGTTAGTGTCTCCCATGTAAAACATTAAACTCCATGAAGGTTATTGGCCTACAGAATGCACTTTTTTTCCACAGGGCTTCCTAGATTACCCACCATGGACTCTGCCCCTGACATCCTGCACCTTGGCTAGTCATCTTTGGAAAACTCTTAGCCCATCATCAGGTATAAGTTAGACAGAAATTAAAGTTTTGTGGTAAAGTATGGAGAAAATCAAAATCTCAACTCCTGACTAATAAGCGTGATGAAATGCACTTAGCAGAACAGATTAACCAAGCAAGATTAGAGTCTAGATTAAACATGAAGAAAACCCTGCCAATTCTTTCAATGTATTCACTCATTACATGAAAACAGAGTTCTGGAAATTTTAGCTGCTATAAAATTATGATTGGTACATAGTTCATACAAAAAGATATTTCATGCATATGCCTTGTTTTAACAGGATGTTTAGTTGGACTTACATTTATGTGTGAAACCAAGTATGCTTATGTCTTAATTGACTTTATTTTATTCACTTTATGTTTATATTCTTAATTTTTTTCTTGTGTTGGTTTTTCTCCCAGATTCAGCTGTAAATTTCTCAAGTGCAATGGATGTGTCTACTCTTGCCTTCATACTTTCCCTAACAGTAACTCCAGTGTTCAGTAAATATTAACAATCTGAGTTACTATATAAAGAAAATTAATCAGATCAGCAGCCTAACCACCTTAAATTTTTTCCCCAACGTGTGAGAAAGAATAGAATTCACCAATTAAAATGGCCCCATAAATTATACTTTTAAGCTCTTTTTATTAAGTGCACCTCAAATTTTATACTCATATCTCTACCCTAGAAGATCTAGAAGTATTATGTAAGAACAGTTGTTGATACTCAGCAGTCTAGAAAGTGTTTGTTCACTGTAGTTTCAGATTCAACAAACAGTATCTGCCTCCTATGAGCCAAATGCTTTTACATGAAGTTTCATTTAATTCCTTCACAATTGTGTGAAGTAAGTAGTTTTTTACCCATTTTAAAGATGAAGGATCTAAAAATCAGTAAAGTTAAGTAACTTACTCAATTTAGTGCAGCTGGCTCAGAAAAGACATTCTGGCTTGCTGTCCAATAGCATTCTGTGGTCTGATGGCTGAATTAGTAGATCAAGGTCAAAAAGAAAGTCTAGGCATTCACATACCTACACATACTATACAAGTATATTTATCTATATAACATATGTTAAATGTATACTCAATAGAATATATAAAAAAAACTATATATATTCAGATAAAAGGTGGGAGGGACTTTGTTAAGGTTTATGTTGGAAATTTCATCCCAGGAAAACAAATAAAAATGGTTTGAATTGAAGTTCCTTAAAATCATGAGAAAATTTAGAAAATTTTCTCAGGGACAAACCATTTAATGGCTGAGCTAGAGTTAGGATTAATTAATTAGATTAATACAGGGCATATTTATAGGGCTCTACTAAATAGTTTAATCCATAGCCACTTTATTAAAAATAATACAACCTCCTCTAAACTATATATATAAAATTCTTGTTTCATTTTCACATTGTTTTATTGAATTTTTTTCATACTATCTCACATAGACAATAATTTATTTATCTTATTTTTATTCTCTATTAGATTATAAGTTACATTAAGGCAAATGTTTTTGTACCTTCATTGGTTTTCTATTTGACAGATGTCTACAATAATACCAGACTATTTTAGGCACTTAATATTTTTTTGAAGACTAAATGAGTAAATGGATGAACATGAGATTATATATTTTTTAAGAAGTAGGTCTCATTGCTTGAAACTTTAAGGGATATTTTCCTCTTAACCGTGGAACTGGGAAGAATGAAAGGACATTTGTCAGCTTTGCTGACTGGTGCAGATCAGCAAGAGAGAGTTAATCACCTGGAGCCAAGCACTTCAGAGAGTTTATTCTGAGTTACTGTGGTTCTTATTGTCTAGTGGCCTTAGTTCAATGCAGGTCATTTATCCTTCTTTAGTGCTTCAATTTTTAAGTTAACCAGTACCCACTACAGTAACAATAGGTTGTTTCTGGTAGCAAAAAGTCAGGTATACTCATCACAGCATTGTTGACCTGTCTGCCTATACAAGTAAATTTTCTGATAACCAAATACAGTGTGAGGTGATAAAGAATAGATTAACATTAAAAAGCTGTTTTACACACTTTTACTTGACAGCTAATGAGTAGAGCAAGATAAGCAATGAAGTCTGAAAAGATCTCAGAGAGGCATTCTTGGGAAACTTCAGATTCACAGATTCAGAAAAGGAAAAATTATTAAAGAATAAAAGCAAAGCCAACAAATTCAACAATCTCAATTGTACTCCACTATTTATATAATATTGAGTATGTACTTACTATAATTATAATTTAATTATATAAATATATGCTATAATATTTATTACATTAACATCTTTGTAAATAAAATATACAATATGATATTATAAAGTCATTTTATCTATCTATATTTTCTCGATTTTTTTCTCTGTTTTAGGATATTTGAAATGATGTTCACCAAATAGCAATGGAGGTTTCTTCATTATGAATATAGGGATAATTGTTGATTTTGTTTTTTTCTCTTTTATATTGTTAAATAATTTACAATGTTCATACATATTTACCTACTAAATATGCAAGGGCACTCAAAAAATGGAATTCACTTATAAAAATTGTGTGTTTATTCTTACATGTTTGAACTTCTCCATTTGAGATGCTTTTTCCACCGCTCAAAACGGTTTTTGAACTTGTCAGTTTTTATTTCTTTTAGTTCTTCTGACGGTTTTTGTTCCACCTCTTTCACATTGTCAAAACCTTTCTTTTTGAAGACTTTTTTCATCCAGGGAAACAAAAAAAGTCTCTTGGAGTGAGATTGGGTAAACAGAGAGGGTGGGAATGGAAGTCATGCTGGTTTTAGTCAAAAACTGCTGAACACTCAGTGCATTGAGGGCAGGTGTGTTGTCATGCTGCACGTTGTTCATGTAAATCACCCATCATGAAATGCACCAAAATGTTGAAAGAGTCTCCAAAAAAATGCACTGAAGCCAAACACAGCCTCCCACAAGACCAGCTGCAACACTCATGCAGATAGGTTTCTAGAACACTCACCTAGTGGGAGAAGCCCGTACTATAAGGGGCCCGTCCTCCAGAAGATAATTCCAGTTTGGTTTTTTTGTTTTGTTTTGTTTTGTTTTTGAGTCCCCTCTCATATATTGCTGTTATTCTTAAAAGAGAATATGTAAAATCAAAGCAAAGTAAGCTTAGAACCAATAATCTTTTTGAGTCTAAAACAATGTGGTGCCAATAATAACAATATCCAGGAATGGCAGCAATGCCTGGGAGTAAAATTTTAAGCAATTTCCCTCTGAGAAATCAAATTATAGGTTACCATGAAGAATGAATGGGTATGGAGTGATAGTCTAACTCATTGACTGTTTTAGTGGTTTAAGGAATAGACTATAAATATTACATCAAGTCTGAAAGGAATTTTGTAAAATATTGGTTGAGTGACCAATAAGTTATATACCAGAAGCTAAAGGAGATACAAAATGAATAAACCTCCATTCTGCCATTAAAATGTCTAATTCCTTGGGAAGTTAAGGCCTATCCAAAATTTACTGTAAATAAAATAGATGGAATACAGGAAAGGGTAAAATCATATGGTGCTGAAGGAATTAGAAAAAAATTGGATAAACATATATTGGAATAAAGCAAGGAATATCAATAACTAAAAACGTGGTTGTTCATGGCAAGTCTGCACGTATTATACATGTTGCGTCTACAACTAGTCAATATTATTATTTGTACTTGTTTTCAATTGCTGCTACAACAAATTGTTCCACATTTTGTGGCTTAACACAATGCAAATTTATTCTCTGAAAGTTCTGTAGAAATCTGTCATGGGTCTCATTGAGTTAAAACCTAGATGTCATCAGGACTACATCCCTTTCTGAAGACTGGGGGCAGAATGCGTTGTATTGTTTTTTTAACTTCTAGAACAGCGGTTCTCAAACTTCCTAATGCTGCTGCCCTGTAATACAGCTCCTCATGTGGTGGTGACCCCCAAAGAATTATTTTCATTGCTACTTCATAACTGTAATGTTGCTACTGTTATGAATCCTAATGTAAATATCTGATAGGTGTTTTCTGATGGTCTTAGGTGACCCTGTGAGAGGGTCTTTCAACCCCCAAAGGGGTCATGACCCACAGGTTGAGAACCACTGCAGAGGTTGTCCACATTCCTTGACTCATGGCCTCCTGCCTCCATCTTCAAAGCCAGGAACATTGCATCTTTCTGACCATTTTTCCACAATCACATCTTCCTCTGTCTCTAACCAAGAAAACTTCTTTGATTTTAAGGACCCAATGAACCCACCCAAATAATCCAGGAAAATCTCTCCAATTGAAGGCCCTTAATTTAATCACATCTACAAAGTCTCTTTTGCCAAGCAAGTAGCGCATTCCCAGCTTCTGAGAATTAGGGCGAGGGGATCACTTGAAGCTATTATTCTGGTTGCTATATTCTCCCCTCTGGGCCCCAAAGATCCATGTCCATCTGACATGCAAAATACATTAGTTTCATCCCAGGTCCCCAAAATCTCAATTTATTGCAGTATCAATAAAAGTTCAAAAATCCATCTGTATTTCATCAGCTCAATAGCCCTATATCTTAACACCTATATCAAGTATGTCAGGTATGCGTGACACTTTAAGTATGATCCATCTTGGGGCACAATTGAAACTTGAGTGTGGACATGTGAAACTCAAGAAACAAATTACTCTGTTTACAAAATACAGTGGTGGGACAGGCATAGGATAACAGTGATAGATATACTGAGTCAGAAAACTCACAGTGCGTTGTCATAAGAATAAATTTCTTTTAAACCTTTTTTCTTATTTTAAGTTTTATATTGATACTCATCTGCTCCCCAATATAGGACATAGAAGAAAACCCAACTGTCACCCTTGCTGCTGAAAGAGCAAAAATAACTAAATTTGTCATCGGGAAACTTTCTGGTTATTTCGTCTATAAAGCATGCCAAGCACCCATAGAAATAATCAATTTTCATGTGAAGCCCCTACCCGAAGAATTTCTTTTCCGGTTGAGGAGTAACAGTACCTCTTATTTCTTTGACTGACAGCCTCACTAGTTTCTGTTTGGTGATGGGAGGTGAGGTAAAGCTGGAGAAGATGCTGTTCTATGATCGCAACAGAACATAGAGATTTTCACACAGAAATCTTGGTCAGACTTAATCCTTTTGGAAGTAGGCTTGAAGGATTGCTGCCTCTGCTCCCATAATAGTTGTAGCAATAAAAGATCAATAAACCTTTCTGAGATGCAGTGCCCAGAGCAGACACTTTCTTCTTTGTTACCTCAGAATGCTGACATACTGCAAGGGTGGGAATGCTACATGATAATAAATAATATGTATTAAAGAATCATATTATATTTTATATATTATTTATATATTTATAAATAAATTCCACAATATGATCTATTTTAAAATCATATTTCTGTTTTTTTTATTGATTTCTCAGTGTTTCAGGTATCTGAAATGATATTTATTTATATACAAATGTATAAAATACAATATCCTCTAATATCTATTAGATATATATGATACATATAATATATATGATTCTATACATATTGATATCACAGTTATGGAACATTATACATTCTTGCATATACCTACTACCTTACAGAGTATGCAATTATATTTATACAAAATTAGTTTGTAAGTAAAATAGATTTTGCCTCTATAAAATGTGATAAATACAAAAAGTTTAATTTGACTTTTCCCTCTAATTCTGAGCTATCTTATTTCACAGTAATGTCTGTCATTGTTAGAGTTACTAATGTGCAGGGAGTGTAGTCCTTCCATGACTTGAGAAGGGTTCAGATTGTTCCCTCCAGCAGCCTGCAGAATATGATGTCTTTCTTTCCTACTACCTGATCCTAAGAGGTTTCTTCCTTTATCCTGAGACTCCATTAACCTACCTCTATAGAGTGTCTGAGAAAATGTCTTACTGAGATGGGAGACTAGCTTAAAGGATGCATAGAAATCTCTACAGCTATTTGCCGTGGGTTTCTACTACTTTCAGTGCTGAGCTGAGCTACACGAGAAATACCAAGAGGCAGTCCATGAATGTGTCTGGCAGAAATACAACTGACCCTTAATCCTGATCTTTTTCTGCAGCTTTCAGAAGCTACGTGCTCTCAATCCTCTCTGACTCCTTTTAAATTGGGCTTGCTTGCCCTGTTAGATTTTATTTCCTCATTAGTTACAAATGAAAACTCATCTGATTTTTAGGTTCCTCATATGAAATTTAAACATAGGAGAGAATTACGAAGAAATAGAAATTAAAATATTTTGATTCTTGACATAAAAATTTCTGTTTAAGCTTCTAGCTCATTAATGGACAAGAAGAGAGTGTTCTTACTTTTTTTTTTTTTTTGAAATTAGATAGAATTCTGATAAAGGTAGTAGAAGTAGTAGCTTCCAATGTTTTAGTAAATGAAGCTGCACTGCAGCAAATTCACCCTTATTTACTGAAAACTCTGCTGAAAGAATTTGAGTTCACTTCAGGTTACATACTGAAATCTTCCTCCTGTGGACCAGCAGGTTCAACCTGAATTTCCAAGCATTCTCCTAGCTGTAATACTTTTATCCTTGCTGTATTACTTTTACTTTTGATCCATCTATCACCTTGACTTTTAAAACTTAGAGTTCAGATGCACTAAATTTAGATTCTTGCTATTGGCAGTAGCCAGTTATTTCATGGATTTCTTTCTAAGTTTATCAGATTGTCAGTTACCTTCCAATTACAGTGGATCAGCTTTCATTCTAATTTAAATAAATATGTGTATATCAGAGTGCAATATCCTGGCATTACCATATCCTTATTAGTGTTTTTCTTCTAACTGATGCATATTTGGTTTCCTAGCCACTGAACCTTCATTATGTGGTACACTACCCTTAGGATGATTTGGTAGCAGATCTATTATCCTGCCCTTTATGGCTTACTATGGAACCGTTTGGTTAAAATAGTAATAATGATGATGATGATGATGATGATAAGATTTCAAACACAAAAGCTTAGTGCAGGAGGTAATTTATATACTCAAATCGATATGATTTCAGAGAGACTAAAAAGACAAAATATTATCAGAAGGAAAAGTAATGATTTTGCCCTAGATGTACTATTGCTAGAGAAGATTGCCCTCTGCTGTTAAAAAATTGTGACTTTCTAGTACAATTGACTGAACTCTAGTTCTTGAAAGTTCCTGTCTTTAGAGATTTTCCCCATAAATGATGTTCTTCCAAGCAGGAACACGTTATTAACAACTATAAGAATGTTGGATAGTGAGTCTTTTCCCTTGTTTAACCTTATAGGTATCATGGCCTGTCTTCTCTTTCAACGACGTGGTTTCATTGCACTCTGATGAATGTAAATTTCTAACCACATTGGTAAATATCACTAAAGGTTAATACTATTTCAAAACCTGATTAGTATATTGAACCAAGCCCAAATATACTCCCATGAAGCTTTAGTTTTGGCCTTTGTTAGAAGAATCCTACCAAGATACCAGTCAAGAGGATAAAAGACCCCAGACTGAGAATGGATTAACATCCCAGTTGCTAAGTTTTCTCTCTGCTTAGTTTGCCATAGAATTATGTAATTGCTTGACTTTTGAGAGATGATATTGCCAAAAATTTGTAGGCAAAGATATTAATTTCTCACCAAGAAGTCAGGGAATGATAATTGAACATGTGGGAGCAAATCTTTCTGTTGCCATGCTGCTATGAATTTGAGGTTGATTGAGCTTGCTTGGTAATGTGTCAGTAGGGGTAATGACAACAGGATGTCAGTTCCAACAGCAATTAACCAGAATGATTACAAATGTCTATGGTGACACATTAAAGTTGACATGTTTTTTACTAAAAGTTGGCATAAGGTTATGAGGAGTCTGTCTTCTGTTGACTCCAAATTTTAATAGAAGCTTCCAGAAAATACATAAGCATAGCAGATCTGTTCATTTAGCAATCTCCAGGCTTATTGTAAATTCTTTGGTCATACCAAGGGTGTCACACAGCACATATGAAAACATCCATTATTATGTTATTTTGCACCACTTAAACCTGGATCTCTGATGCATTCATTTTTGGGAGTTAGAAGGAGAAATGGATAAGGTCCATCTCCCACTCTGTATTTTATAGATCCATTTTGAACCCATTTATTTCCCCTTTTTTCCATCTAAAAAAGGGATATTTTGAAAGCTGCCCAAGAAAATGACTCACCTTCAGGAAGGTTCTGTGTGCTCTACTCCACACTGTAATAATAAGAAATCTTTATGTCAACACACTTCACATTTGTATTTTAACCTAAGAGAAGTATGATT
The DNA here is from genome assembly GCA_004026885.1 of Lyroderma lyra. NCBI lineage: Eukaryota > Metazoa > Chordata > Mammalia > Chiroptera > Megadermatidae > Lyroderma > Lyroderma lyra. Next base: position 226,075 of record PVJL010001361.1, on the reverse strand, counting down.
AATAACATGTATTGATTAACTTACTTTAGTTTACAAACAAAAAATGAATAGTAAATTTTTTAAAGTTGCAATAAGTTAGTGGTAGTTAGGATTTAAACTCTTATTTCCTGTTTTATCATACTTTCTATTTTAAAAGTCTCCCTATAGCTTTAAATATACGATTTTCTAGAAAGAAGTAAATAGGACTTGCTTGCCTGGAACTTTATTTCAAATAGCTCCCACTGGCAGGAAACTTTGCTTATTCTCAGTTTTTTTTCCAGTTTGGGCCTGTTTTCAGTATTTACGTCTACAGTGCAGAGAAAGACAAGTTTTATTTGCTCTTAGAAATGAAGTCAATATTTTTTATAATTTAACAATAATTTATTGAAGACACATTTTTTTCATTATCAGAGAAAAAAAATATGAAAGAAAATCCATACCCAGCAACAGTTTACAATTTTACTGTCAACAGAGCATATTAGAGAAAAATGGATTTGAGTAACTGTTAAAATAATAGACATATACTGTGATGCCAAAAAAATATATACACATTTTGAGCAGTGTTATCTTTATATTACTTTTAAAAGTTGAATTGAATTAATGCTAGTGTCACCACTAGACAGTCAGGACAGTCAAAGAAAATGGTGGAAGCATGGTCGTCCTTAAAGGAGCACAAGACCGTTTTGAAGTGGTATTTGACATTCGAGAAAGTTGTTTGAGTTTCCCCCACATTCTCTTGGCTTAACACCCCTTGACTTCTACCTATGGGATCACCTTAAAAGATGTGGTGTCCTGTAGAAAACCAGCTACATGGGTGGTACTTCAGAAGAAAATTGAAATGGCATGTGCAGTGATACAAGTGCACATTTTGGTCACCGTTGCTCAAGCAGTAGTTCGTCATAATCAGAAGTGTCTGAAAGACAATGGAAACCACTTTGAGCACCTCTTGTAATTGCAGAGGTCAAACGTAACTTGTATTCATCTTTTGTTATTGGTATATATTAAGTGTTACAATTTTAATACAGTTTTTTTTTTCTTTCTAAAAGTGTGTATACAGTTTTTTGGCACCCTCTGTATGTGAATAAGTGTTAAAATATAAAGTAGTGATTTTAATGATTTTGCTTGATACTCCACAAGAGATTTTTGATAATGATGCATTTTTATACATTTTTAATTGCTTTAAATTTTTCATAAATTCAAGTGGTTTGAACTTTATGTGTATATAAATAGAGTTTAACTTGTTATTTGCTATGACAATAAGCATCAAAATAAAATGATCTGGCTTATGATGTTGCCACAATTACTTTAAAAATAGAACTGATAAAAAAACAACACTTTTAGAAAATGTGTTAATTATTAAACAGAAGATAAAATATTGGAAGTCTCTCTTCTTGAGATTAAAAATGTTCTGATACTTTTCATCAGTGTAAGATTATGATTTACTGCTAGCATGAAACTAGTGCAGCACTGATTTAATTTTTTTTTTGTTTTTGCATTTATATTTGAAGTGCAGAAAAGCCTCCCACACATAAATAAGTAGATAAAAATGCAAGTCCATTTCATATGACCAAGTCACTCAAGTATTTGAACCCTTTCAAATTATATACCAAAAGTCATGTGATGTTTTACAGTCGGCAAATATCTAAATGATAGTCCATTTGAAAAAACATTTGATTTGTTTTCTATTTTCTTTAAATGAAAGAATTTTAAACCATGTGACTTATAGAGGTATTATATCCAAACAGTGAAGATAATTATTTTTTGTATTTATAAGAGATTATATATATGCTTTACTGAAACTAAGTATCTTATCATCATATCTACAACTCTTCGTTTTTAGAGGTATCTTATCTGTGGAGTTGAAATGGACCTAAATAGGCATTCAAAGTCCAAAATGTTTGAGGAGTTTTTCTAAGTGACTTGGTTTGATATTGTGCTTTTAGGAGTACAACTTATTTATTTTATAGGTAGTAACCAAAAATAAATAAATAAACAAAAGAAGGCCTTTATTAAAACATTTCTAGAAAAAAGAAAAGGAGGGATTCGCTTATAATAACTTTGAGGCTCTCTCTCTCTCATAAGCGAGCTATTCTGGGAGGTGCAATAGTTAACTTCATGAAAATAGAATTGTCAGTTCTCCCACTATCCCACTGCACAGTACTACACCTGAATTTGATTTCAAAACATCCTAACTGCATTTCACATATTTCATCATGTGCCAGGCTTACCCTAATTAGATGTAGGCTTAAGTCAGGGAATGTCACAGAGCCTTTGCTGAGTGATGTGCTTTCATTAAGGAAGCTTTCTCAGACAATCTTTAATCTTATTATTTTGTTTGTGCCTCAGTGCATTACAGGAAGATTCTTTATGAGTCAGTGTCATATATTTCTTCCTATAGTGAGAGAAGACAATTACGAAAAAAGAGATGGAAAAAGAACCAATGCAAATCTTAAATAAAAAGACATTCTTATATATGCAGTTCAAATGTACAAGTCTGTAACCATCATCCTGCCTACTCAAAATTCCATAAAATAGCATAAAAGCTATAGGAAAACAAAACAAAAAATAAAAAAGACATTCTGAATAAGATCGATTTCCAAAAAAACTTCAAGTACGTTTGTGTCCAAGTGCGAGTTCACAAAGTTCCTTCAGCTGCATGCCTCTCAGAAAGTTTTTATTTACCTAATTGTGATGCACATCGCACTCTTGACAACTGCTGATGGAAAGCATAGCTAAAAACCAATAAAACATATAAAAGGATTAAATCTGCATAGGATCTGATGTTGACAAAGGCCACTGTGGAGGATGTAGGGAGTGCTCTGTACCCATAAAGATGAATGGAAGTTTGGCAGACAAACACTTGAACTATATAGCTAAACACAGTGAACATTTTTAGAATCAGGGTACAGTTCTTGGGGGAGAGCGAAGAGAGTAAGTTAGCTAATGTAAAGAACGTGTTTAGCTAGGGTAAGAGGCACGGTTAGAGGTCCTTTGTACCTTGAGTTGGGAAAAGCTGTGCTTAAACTTCATCCCGGAGGAAGAAAACTTGTCAAAGTGGAATCTTAGGACTGTTGGCTTTAGAGTCACTTGGGACTGCTATTTAAAACACAATCTTGACCCCAATTCCAATGCTTCTCTAAAAGGATATCTACAGTGTTTGATATCTGCATTGAATTTTATCTTCAAATAAATTAATCATTCAATTACTCACACCTGGTTCTTTCAAATTGTCTGCCATTTATGTCTCTCAGAAGAGAAAAAATGAAACAATCAATTTATATCTAAACAGATGTTATCTGAAATAGATCAGAATATTGAATTAAAGATTATTTTACGTCCTAATCCATAGACACCATAAATTTTAGAAATATTCTGTAAGAGTAACATAACAAAAGTATAATGTAACTTACTGCCCTTTGTATCATTGAGAAATACATCACTTATTCTTCCTTCTAAATTTGTTACTGTTTGACTTGGCCATTCATGACCTTAATTTCTCTGGGAACAGGCTCTTGCAGAAATGCTTCATGTTAGGTTTACTCAAGAAATGAGACATGGGAGAAAAAAAATTGTGATAATGGTTTAGTAAGGAACTAACTGATGTTAATATGAACTACTCCCCTTCAGAAGCTTAATTATTGGCCACAAATTCCAAAACAATATTAGAAAATAATATAAAGGTTGATAGGGAGAAAAGAAAGAAAGAAAATCACAGTGACTCATTTTCATTCAATATCTGATTTTAACTCAAGTGCAATAATAAATGTGGGTAAGGGAATACTATATGTAAGAATTCATTTCCTCAAAACAGAAGGGCAAATGTGTAAAGATGTTTAAGTTCTCTGAGCACGTTTTTTATTTTATTTTGAGTGTTTTAAGAAAGTCCCTTTCAGTTCACCATGCCGATTAAGGAACAAATTTATTCCCTCCCAATCCCTCCCAAGCTCTTCCATTTCACACTGTAATACTTGACTAAAAGTATTAAAATGCAACCAGACATAAACTACATTCATATAAGGTTTACATTACAAAACATATGTGACCATGAGAGACGAAATGGTGCATGTATAAGAGTATTCAAGGAACTCACATAGAAAGCGTTTCACCTAATTAGGATAAAAACATCTTCACACTGCCCTTTCGCCCATCTTCTTGCTTCTGGATTTGGTCATGACTATTAATCAGTATACTATGGTTAATTTCAGGATTCTGAATACAGCAAAAACAAGTAGGATTTTCTCATTTATTAGGAGAGATAAAACAGAAAAAGAAAAAGAGAGAGAACTATTACAATTCTTGTGCAATTTAATGGCAGAGCCTCCAATGGGAGAACATTAAAAAGGGTTAGTTTTTCACTTCCACCTTTTATATTACATGGCTTAGCTGTGATCGAGATAGCTAGAGATAAAGAATGAGTGAGGTATTGTCAAGGCAAAGCCTTAGAGGACTTTGAGGCTTACACCTGAGGAGGGTGACATCAGCCCAAAATAGAGATTCTAAATAGATTTGATGTTAAAATGTGCATCTGATTGAGATCAGGATTTCTATCCCAAAAGACTCTACCTGGGGATAGTAAATAGGAACACAAGTTTCTATACAGGTGGTAAAAATATTTAAGGAAAAAGTTTTAATGTTCAAGATGGTTCATATTAAGTGGAATGGAATCTCAGAAAGTTAAAATACAAGGGACTAGTCTCTGGCAATTGTAACTTTGCTTTTCTTCATCAGTGATCTCCTTTAGGACCATTTTTGCAAATACCTACTCATGCCAAGATTTTCAGTTAAGATTTTCCTGTTTCTCTATCAATGTTTACTTGGTCTGCTATGCTTCTCACAGTGAGCCGACAATTTTAACACACAATTCTATGAATTTTTGCAGTGTTTTCATCAGTTCTGCTCATTACTGGCCGCCTTGACCTCTCTTTATCAGTGACGTTTTCTCTCCCCTCAGAAAAATGTTTAATCCAGTTGTAGACTGCCGTTTTCTTCATGGCATTATCCCCATAAACTTGGACTAACATGTTCCTGATTTCACTTCCACTCTTGCCAAGTTTAACAAGACATTTAATGTTTGTTCTTTGCTCTAATTCGAGCTCCAACATTCTCACAATGGCACACAAAAACACACAACAAGAATAATGAACACCACTCAGCAAGACACCACCACACATCCACATGAACACAGCTGTGAGCCACAGATAGACAAAGGTTATGAAACCTTATGGAGTTGTTTGTACGGTGCTGCCAACCTAAGAGCATGGTGGCAAATTTGCAAACTTCATTGCCTGACCTCATGTATTATATATATATATACACACACACATGCATCCATGTAGCTGTCAATCAATGTTCATCTATCAGGATCTGCTAGAAAAAACTATATTTATGCAACTAATTAGGAAAGGGTTTTCCTTGTATTAAAAATTATCCTTCAGAAAAAAAGAAGATTGCCTTATATTTAAGTCTCTGTCTCTCTCAAGATAGAGAGCTTTCTCTACTGATTTATCAATTCTCCTTCCATCATCATATATGTATGCTTCCCCCTCCCTCCTCTCCCACCGCCCTCCCTCTTTCCCATCAGGTAACCACTAAACTATTGACTGTGTCCATGAGTTTTTGTTTCTTTGTTGCTTTCAGTTTTATATTCCATATATGAGTGAAGTCATATGGTTCTTGATGTTTTCTGTCTGGCTTATTTTGCTTAGCATGATAATCTCAAGATCCATTCATTTTGTCACAAATGGCAGTATTTCATCTTTTCTTATGACTAATATTCCATTGTGTGTATGTACCACCATTTCTTTATTCAGTCATCTATCAAACCCGCCCTTTCAAACTGGAATCATCTATGAATGCAGTCTCAGAATTGCCAGATCTTCAGATTTTTCAATGTATAATAGATTTATGCAATGTTGCCCAATTGTAAACATTAAAATCTAATTATATTTTATATAAAAGAAAGATAAAAAAGAAAAAACTTTATTTGGGCCCACACTTTATGGAACAATAACCATAGATCTAGTGTGTAGGTTGCCACTGTGATCCATTTCCATATCACCAAGACAAAATCAAATATAAATACCTAATATTTGAGTATCTATGCCCTGTGCCTATGTGCCTGTATTATTTTGAGTTTGATCTTAAAATAGTACCACAAATTTGTCTTAAGAAGCCCCAATCTAAAGTGTTTGGTATCTGTAAGCTTCATATTGACATTGTGGGCCCTGTTTCACAAATGTTCCATGTATACCTAAAACATTCATTATCAGCCATATTTCCATGAAACTGTTTACACAAAATAAGACTACTAGTCTAAATACCATTTGTTGAGACTATATTATATGTTAGTCACTCTTCTTACCACTTTATAAATTCATTTACTCTTAAGAACAACCTTGAGTAAGTAGCACTAGTTTTTCTATTTCACATTTCATGGAACCAAGGGGAAAAAAAAGAAGTCTGAAAAAGAGACATTGTTTTTACTGAATCCCAGAAAGAGAGAGGTCTTTAGACTGCGTAGGTGGTTTCTAACTCCGAGAGGCCCCCTCCCTCCCTAGCCAGCCCCAGCTTAGCACCGGAGCCAGGCAGGTCTGTGTTGCATTTACTTGGCTTTCGGCTTTCCTCCCCTGTCTCTTGTCCTTCAGTCAACATATCCCTTGTTTCTTTCCTTTTCGTTTTCATGGCCCTCTTGTCTAATAACTCATGTGAATAACCATAATTTTCCTGATATTTCCAAAAGTAATATGAAAATGTATTATGAAAATAGTTGTATTTTAAAAAGTGAATAAATAAATAAATACATAGATAAATAAATAAACTTTAGTGGCCTGTGTCAGAATTGTGGAGAAATTTGGTTTTTTTTGACAATGGAGAGATTTTGTGTGTCACTCTTACCCTGAGATTACCTCTCATTACTTTTTATACATAGAACTGGCTGTTACGGTATATGCCTTTGATTTAAGAAAGAAACATTATATAGAGAACGATTGTTTCATCTGAATATTTATTGAATAAAACAAAGAAATGGGCATTTTTCAGCCCACCTGTCTCTAACTGATTATAAACATTGGGACAAGTTACTGAATTGTAGTTTACGTGCTATGAGATGATTGTTGAAATGGTTATTACAAAGCAAAGCTAACTAGCATAATGAACATTGACAACACCCAGTACTACTGAGGGTGTTTGGAAACAGGATTTTTTTCATTCATTGTTGGAGGGAACACAGGTGGGCACAGCTACTTTAGAAGACAATTTGCCTGTTTCATACAAAACTAAACATATTGTTTCCATGTGATCCTGCAATTGTGCTTCTTGATATTTACCCAAAGGAGTTGATAACTATGCCCACACAAAACCCTGCACATGGGTGTTCATAGGAGCTTTATTTACAATTGGCAAAACTTGGAAGCAACCAAGATGTCCTTCAGTAGATGAATGGATAAATAATTGGTACATCCAAACAAGAAAATATTATTCAGAGCTAAAAATAAATGAGCTACCAAGCCATGAAAATACTTGGAGGAAAGTTAAATGCTTACTACTCAGTGAAAAAAGCCAATCTGAAAAGGCTACACACTATATGATTCTTTATCATAGCAGAATTGACCCAGGGGAATTGTTATTCTTTCCAAACGACACCAAACATTACCAACGGTAGTAGAATTAGATATGGTATGTCACTGTTGAAACTTAGGTACCAAGAACTCAATTTTTTCCTAGACTTTGATCTGCCACTGAGAGAATTCTTTGTAGACCCCATGACCCTAGAGTAGGGGCATTTGATTGGCAAATTCAAAGGCATATGTTCAGCAAAGAGGATGTGATATAAGCGTGTGGTGTTTGTTTCAGCCATATTCTACATTGATTTCAAAAAAATGTATATTCCCAGGGAATTAGCTATTATTTAATTAGGCCACAATCTAGAACCAATTACTAAAAATACTTTATAACATGTTTACGATATAACATATTTAACAAAATATTGGAAGATTTTCTTTTGAAATTCTGAACATGGCAAAACTGTTACTCTTAAATTTCTTCAATATTATAACCAGACAACTAGTCAATAAAAAATAAAAATGAATAAAATATTTAAAGATTCAAGAGGAAAAAATGAAACTATTATTACTTATAAGATAATAAGATTGTAGTAAGCAGGAAATCTTATGAATTAACAGATAGATCATTAGAATAATAGTTTGTCAAATTTATTCCATAAAGGTAAGTATATTTTAATATAGACCATTGATTTCTAAATATTATTAACCAACAGAAAAAATAGTGTATAAAATTACCAAAATAATTAGGCAACAAAAATAAACTTAAGAAAATTTGCATACAACTTTTTTAAACATAAAACATTGACAGATGTATTGTGTTTATGGATTGGATGCATTAATACTATAAATATCCACTGTAAATGTAATAATGAGAGTTTGCCTGTTCAAATGTTAATCTAATCTAAAATCACCCTCACAGACACTCAGAAAAATGTAGGAGCACCAAATGGCCCATTCAGATTGACACATAAAATTAACCATCACACTCTCAGTAGCTTAAATCTTCTTTGTGACCATAGTTCTCTGCTTAATCTGAAAAGACAGCCATGATCAGATTTTTAAAATAACTTTGCCTATTTACTAACTATAGAAGCATACTTATGAAATCCTTATCACCTTTTCTCTGCTGGGGTGGGTCTCTTATACAATCTTCCTTTGAAATTTAGTACAAAAATGGCTATCTCACAAATAAAACTCTTCCATAGAAGTTAAATTTTCAGTTCCCATCAGATATTTTTAACAAGTGTTCTATTTTCTGCTTTTATTTTTTTACCTTCAGTAAATGAGGTAGTGAGTTTTAATTCTTACAAAATATTCATATGTGAATATTTGTTTCTTATGCAGTTTTCCCCTAATATTTAAACATGAGTGGAAAAGGGAAATAGAAGGCTATCAAAAGATACAATTTAATTTTGGCTTAAGAAAAGATTAAAGATTCTGAGAGAAACACATTTTTTTCTCATTGTTTCTTTCTTTTTTTTTTTTATTTTTAGACTTACTGGGGTGACATTTGTTAGCAAGAATTACATAGGTTCCAGGTGTACAATTCTACAGTGCATTGTCAACTTGTTGTATAATAAGAAACATAGTTTTGATGCATTCGTTGACTGGATAAACATAGCTTAGCTGGTAAATCTGCCACACATCTTGAAAGCTCAGTGGGCCTCAGGGCATCTTTAAACTTCTTGTAGTTTATGCAACTTTTTGTTCGTAATATATTTCTGGAGAGAAGATATATAGCTTCCATCATATTCTGAAGGGCATCCCAGAACCATCATGACGGATTACTAGTCCACTTTTTCCAGAATGGTGCTAGTTATTTTATGCTATTCTTAAATATTGTATTAGAATTGCCAATAGAATACTAGATTAGAGTTGGTCATTGGTGAAAGACAGAAGGCCAATTGTAGGGACATGACAAACCCTGTTAGAATATCTGTGCCTCAGAAGTGGTCACGGTGCAGTTGATGCACTCCTGTGAGCTGTGTTTATAAGTCATCTAGATCATCATGTTTGACTTGAATGTGCAGATTAGTAGAGAGTATAAAAGACGGCTGGCTAATTTGTATCAATTATGTTATTTCTTGGGTCACAGAACAGATGATGACACAGACTAAAAAACAAATGCTTCAAATTACTAAATGGTCTCTTTGTTACCTGACATATGTCATGTGGCTTCCCAGAGTGCCACTTTTCTTTCCAAAACACTAAAGCACAAAAATAATTGCATCAGCTATTGGAAATGTACATTACATCTTCTTTGTTTAATGAATACCAAGACATGGTTAAATGACACAAAATCTGTAGAAGGGCTTTGTAAGGTATACAGTTCTATAAAAATCAAAGTATTGCTGTTTATTTTTATGACTTTCAAACTGTTTCTTGCCAGTGAATTGCATTTTTAATGTCCCTTTTAATAAAATGCACTTGATTTTAAAGGCATATTGTAAATATGTCCTATTTTTCATCAATGTGTGGGAAGATAATTGTATTTAAATTAGCTTAAAACAGTAAAAACATATATATGCATATCTATCTATATATCTATATATATATAATCAGTAATTATAAATTGTTATTTCTACATAAGTGTAGAGGCTCTAACTAAACAATAGTTTCAATTACTAGGGTAGTTTCATTACTGACAATTATAGACTACTCTTAGTAAGCACTAGTACAGGTACTTTACTTAATTAGAGTACCCAGTTATTTGAGAGGTAATTAAATATTTTTCAAAGAGTTAACATTAAATAAAATGCACTTCATTCTAAAACTATACTGAAAATTATTTTTGGAGGGGTAACTTGGAAAACATTGTAATATCAGTGCTTCAGATTAACCATATTTGCATATAGAAGTTCATCCTGTCTTCAGTAAGGAAGTTGATAATAGCTCCAGAATGTGAAAGATTAGCTTAAGGTGTATGTAGAGATGTAAAACCACGTAAATTCAAGATTTTTTCTTTTAGTTTTCTAAAAATAATACCATTCATCATTTTTATTTGCCTTAAAATGGTTTTTACTATAGACACTTAAAAGCTTAAAGTGGAAAAATCTCTAACCTTCTCACATCATCCTTTTGATAATGATTTATTTCATTTTGAATGGACCTAAATAATTGTGAAGAGGAACTGCCTTTTAATATTAACAAATTTCTCATATTTTATTTAAATGAGAAAATATGTTTAAATGAGACAAATAATTTACAGGCTTACTTTCCATGAAAGTTCAGACACCATGGTATTCATTTCATTTTTATATAAATATATTGTGAAAGAGTAAATCCTGTATAAAAGCTAAAATATATTTAACTCCAAAAATAAAATATAATAAACAGTAAATAAGCCTATCACTAAAGATTTTGAACATATCATGTTCTAACTTAGTCATTAGAAAGACAATTTATAGTATTTACAAACATTTCAAAGAAGCATCACATATTTATAAGCCGATTCCAACTGAAATTATGCTGATCCCAAAGCTGTTCAGGTCATTAAGATGGAACTAGAAAAGAGGTTATGGTCCAAAGAAAAGAGGTATCTACAAGTTCTTTGGCATTCAAAAGTTTGAGAGTAAAAAGCATTTTAATGGAAGTAGAATAAGATTTTTCTTTAAAATGTTCAAGTAAACAGGTTCTACACATACACAAATGTTCTTTCAGTCTTTCCTTCTGTTGTCCTACAGGACAGTTGCCACACAAACTTAATTCAGATATCTGCTTGTTTCTGGTGGGAGGGCCATCTGTTCGAGTATGGATAGAAGTAGAAGTGACATTGAAATATTTTATTCTTGTGATTCCAAGTAGACATGAAGTGATTCCTCCATATATGAGATAGAGATGGCAGAAATGGAAAAAGGAGGAATGTTTACTGTCATGTAAGATAGAAATTAATGAAATAGATTACCATAATCAGAAACATACTGTACTTTGTTGTATATAATATGCACCCACATTTTGGGCCCAAACTTTCAGAGAAAAAAATCTTTCATTTTAATTTTTTTATTCAAATTTTTATTTGTTTAGGTACTTGTTTTTTGTATTATAAAGAAATGTCAGCATTTAATGTTTTAACATAACTTATATATGGAATATAAAACTGAAAGCAACAAAGAAACAAAAATTCATGGACACAGTCAATAATTTAGTGATTACCTGGGGGAAAGGGGGAGTGGATGGGAGAGGAGGGAGCTGGTAGGAGAGGAGGGGGCAGAGCCAAATGTATGGTGATGGAAAGAACGGACTCTGGGTGGTGAACACACAATGCAACACATAGACGATGCACTGTAGAATTGTACACCTGGAACCTATTAAGTTTTACTAACCAATGTCACCCCAATAAATTTAACATTAAAAAAATACTATCTTACTCCAGGGGATTATTTTGCATACAGATATCATTATTGATTTCTAGAGTTACACTTTTAACTCATAAGCATAAATAAAAGAATTAAAAACATTTATATAAATACAGATTAGTACTACCCGTGTATAACGTACATCCTTATTTTTCCCTCAAACATTTGGGCAAAAACATGCACATTGTAACATGGCAAAATGCTGTGAATGATTAATATTGTTTTTTTAAATTAAATGACAAAATAATATCAGTCCTATGACCTTCAAAACATCTTGGCTATGAAAATAAAATATAGAGATATTAAATATTATAATAAAAGTCAATTTTCAATTTTCCAAGGGAAGTTTTAATGAAAAAATATGAATAAAATAGTAAATATGAAAGGTACATAGAGAATAAATTGACTAAATTTTGACAAAGGAATAAAGTATATATTCTCTGCAGTCTGTCATCTTAAGAATGTGAGAATTTGTTGAGTTCTGGTATCTTTCTCTAATATTTATTGGTCATATTCCCCAAACCTTTTTAAGTAAATATTTTGAAAATTAGTAAGTTATATACATAGTCTAAAATTGGGAAGAATTTTAAAGCATGTTATAATTGCTTTCAAACATTTTCAGCAATATTAGCACTAGTTTGTATCTTAAAAGTGAGCAGTTCAATTCTCCTAAATTGGAAATGCTGAAATTTAATCTAGGTTGAGTACATGTTTACTATTGTACCTTTTTTTTTTAATTAAAGCCTTAAAATACTTTGGAGTATATGATATTTCAGGTGACATGTTTAGCATACATAACATAAGGTGTTTAAGAACTTTAACAGCATTATGATTAACCAAAAGCTTTTTTAATCTCATGAAAATAGACTAAAGGAGTTACATCTCAGTGGACGTGTTTTTTCTCAGTGAACTCTTTAAAAGAATATTGGTTTGTTTTTCAAAATGTTTGCAGATTTGGAAGTGTTACACTTTTCAATTGTAATGTATTGACAGGAAGCAACCATAAGCAACTATGTATTTTATATAAAATTATATTAAACGTTCCTCTAAGGTTAGATATATACACTTCTAGGAGAAGTGAATGGGCCACACACATGAGGACCAGAAGCAGCTTTTCTCAGTGGAGCATCTCTCATTGGAGAGGCCAAGGAGGGGTGGTTATCTGGCCATGGGTTTTTCTTTGTTGCCAGTTTTTTGATGACTAATTCAGTCACCTTACTCGTATCATACATCTGTACACAGAATTGAATTTTGCTTTATGTTGATTAGGTCTTAGTAAGCTTGTCTTTAAAAAACTGCCAAAATTTATTCTCATCGTAAGTGATGCTATTCAATTTTTCATAAAGAGGATCTTAAATCTTACATTTTATGTATCTTGTCAAAAATAGAACTCCATGTTCTTTATTGTTTATTTTTGACATTGAAAATAAAAGCTCAGAAAATTACAGTGATTTTATACTCATCAATTTGTTGAGATATTAGAGCTATTAGTACTCTTTGTAATTCAGTCTGTTACTGAGCAATGAACATCTGAGTTTGACACAAAATTAACGTAGTTTCCCATCTCAGCTCTGTCATAACGTGGATAAAACTCTGGAGTGATGTTGTGACATTTAATTATGTCCATGTACTGAAAGCACTTGTCACACAGCTGGCTCTTCTTGGGTACTTAGCAATAATTAGATCTCCTCTACTGTAAATGAGGGAAATGAAGGTGCTTCAGAAATATACCCCAAGATCACAGCTAGTAGTTAGTGAATGGGACCCTCAATTCAGGTTTCTTACACCGTATTTCATGATCTCTACACAGGCAAGTCTTCTAACTTTTTATTGTGAACTAATCTTGTTTTATTGAAAAATCCTGCGTTCTATGAAGCAGACTATGAGACACATCTAAATAAAAGTTCACTAAATGAATAATCATTGCAATTAAAACAGAAAAATTAGAATCAAGACTATTAGAAGAAGACTATTGGATTTTAAAAGTATTTTTTCCATTTTATAATGGCAATAATAAGTCTAGGTTACTATTACTCAAGTTATTTTGTACAGCCTACTTATAGAATGAACTGATTCTTTTGTAATTTTTTTAATAGTGCCTTTATAATATAATGAGCATTAATAACAGCATACCAATAATGTAAAAAGATTTCAATATCTAAGTATTTTAATGGAGCATAAAGGACATCATTAATATTTTCCTAAATGCTTTGTTATGTGAGGCTCAACAAAAGTCTTGTAAAAATATAGTGTGCTCTATAATTTACAAACTGCTTTTTTTAAATTCATTTTTATTGTTAGACTTATTGGGGTGACATCTGTTAGCAAGGATTACATAGGTTTCAGGCATACAATTCTACAGTGCATTGTCAGCTTGATGTATAATAAGTTCACCACCTAATGTGACTTCTCTTTCCATTACCTTATATTTAGCTCCCCCCTCCTCTCCCACCCACTCCCCTTTCTCCCCTCCCTAACCCACTCATCCCCAAATAAACATTAAACTATTGATTGTGTCCATGGGTTATTTGTTTGTTCATTTCTTTTTTCTTTGCTTTCAGTTTTATATTCTGCATATGAGTGAAGTCATACAGTTCTTTGTTTTTTCTGTCTGGCTTATTTCATTAAGCATGATGATCTTATATTACAAAAAATTAACCTATGTAATATCAGTTAATTAACTCCATAAAATAAGTTGTTATTATTACCACTATTATTTTCTATACTTAGTTGAAGAGATGAGGTCAAACAAATTAATTTCATGAACTCATCCTAGAAAAAGTGCTACATACCTCATTGCTGATTATCACTGTGGTCACCTTCGAAGTTCTCCCCTTGGGAAGCTATGCACCGATGCCAGTGCCTAGTCCACCCTTCAGAGCAATTTTGGAACTCTTTCTGGAATGGCCATCAGAACTGTTGTCGTCCCTAAATCTGACACTTCAGTTGGCGAACTTGCCACTGTGCTCTTACATTGGCAGCACTGTACAAACAACTCGGTAAGGTGTCATAACTTTCGCAAGGTTGTGAAGTATTATTTTTTGAAGTTAAGAAGTATTTTTCTGTTATTACTGTACCTCCTACATAATCTAGTACACTGCCTTTAATATAGTAGGAGCTTTAGTAATATTGGCTGAAGTCCTAGAATAGCATTTATTGTCTTAGTTATGGTAAGATTATAACCACTGTTTGGGTGGTTTGGCTTCTTTTATTGAATTATGCCTCTGAGTTGCAGATTGGAGGATGTAGGCATTATAGCCTAAAGATTAACCTGCACAATTTCACAATTATTAAGGGCAAGGAGTTTGTTTCACTTGTATATCAAGTTCTAGGAAACAATTAGTTCACATGAAATCTTTAACCTAGGAATTCAATTGCTTGACCTTGAGAGTAGTGTCTGAAATTCTAATACTCAAACCTAACTTTTCATTATATTATTAAGGCCTTATGTAGAATTGCTAATGTTGTTTGTCCAGAGTAACAGAATATATTCTATTAACATGTTAGTCTAAATTAAACTTTCTGGTATAATAACAAACAGATGTATAGTCAAATCTAATATAGCCTAGAGAACAGTCAAAATAGGAGGTGTTGCGTATTTGGTCTGAGTGGAGTACAAGCTGCAGGGTAAAGTGTTCCTTAGGAAATGAAACGTGACAGCGGTGTCAATGAATGGGATAGTCCTTGAGCACATTTAAGAGATATGTTTACTAATGTTTCTTAAGAAGGGCCTAAAATCCATGCATAGTAATTTTTTCATGCCTGTCTTTTAAGATGATTTTTCCCATTTAAAATTATTTTATTACCTTTTAAATTGAGACAACACATATACATTTAATAATATGCATGAATAGATGTGTGTGTGTGTGTGTGTGTGTGTGTGTGTGTGTAGTATGAAGAAACTACTAAGTTTAGAAATTGTGGTAAAAGTAGTGGGATTACAAAACTGAGAGACCCAACTTCTACCTTTAAGTCATCTTTCTCTAAGAGTACTAAAAAGTACATAATAGAAAAAATGGAATGTTCTGAGAATATGCCAATGACTAGAGAGAAATGTAGTACAATACACTAGGGATGTAAGTAATTTTAAGTAAATCTGATGTTAGTGCATCACTGGATCACTAGCTAAATAGTAGACATGAATAGTGACAAGAAGCAAGTTTGTCAAATTCATAGGTGACATCCATTCCCTCGTAGCATCGTCATCACTGACTACGACACTGAAGATAATCTCGGGCATAGACCTAGCTGGGCAGAAGAGAAAAGTAGAATGCTAATGTAACTTTGACAGATGGCACGATCCCTGGATGTATGATAACTTAGAACCTTAATAATAGCCAGATTTTCACAGCAAATCTAGAATGCTGTAATCCAATTCTCTTGCATAGGACACTATTTACATCAACTATATTAGGTTGTGCCTGAAAAGTAGGTTCTGTGGTCAACTAAGTTTGGGAAACTGTGTAGAACAGGGTTCTTTACTGCAGGGCTTCTCAGAGCTTTTCATTTTGTACATGTTGAATCTCAAGAAGGAAAATAGAATGTGCAGTGTTTGCTGAATATATGCAACATGGAACTTTCCTTTGTAGAACATTTTTAAAATTAATGTTCTGAAGAACATACTTGGTGAGGCACATGGCTATGCATATTAGACCTGTCTTGGAAATAGTGCTATGCTGAATAATCTTTGATACATAATACTTTATGCTGAATAAGGATATTTAGATGACCAATTTCATCATTGTAATTTACAGTTGTCTGAAAGCATCTGAAAGTTTAAGTGGCACAATATAATTTCACAGATATATAATAGATGATGGTGGAGAAATGTTTCACTACTGAGTTCACAGTAGATGGATAATGATTTATAACTCAAAATCAAATGTACTGTTAAGTAATAAAAATTTTGATGTGTAAAGTTTATATGAAAATGCCAGGCATTAGCAGCTTTGCACAAGCAGGTTTTATTGCCAGGTACATATACCCAATTAACTGAGAAAAACAGATATAATGAAGAGAGCAATGGACTTATGAGTATATCCAGGAAGAGTGGGTTTCTTGCCCAGATCTACCATTAATTACCAGTGTGTTCCTGAACAAATGAATTAAAATATCTCAGAATGCATCTAGTTTTTAGAGGAAATACAATCTAATAATGTGATTAATTTGAATCCACTGAATACTTGTTTGAGTAAAAGGGGCTATTCAGACATTCTAAGTTAAATATATATTTTCAGAATTTTAAATCCTTAAGGGAGATTTAAAATGGGGTAAAGATTTGTAAGATTCTTGTAAAATTAATTACCTAATATTATTCATCAGTCTACAGATAGATTAGCTCAGTGTTTTATCAAAATTCATTACATCTGTCAAGTATTTATTTATTTATTTATTTATTTATGTGGGTAAGTTCCCTGGCTGGGAATTGAACCCAGGCCACAGCGTTGACAATGCCAAAGCCTTAGCCACTACACCACCAGGGAACTCCCTGTTGAGTTTTTAAGAACTCCAATTCCTATGGTAAAAACAGTACTCATTAATTAACAATCTTTGTGGGATGAAACCAGATATAAGTACTTTTAAAAAATTAGCAGTTTGTTCTAAATTTGAGAACCAGTGAATTACTATTAATTATCAGTGATGATTCTTATTTAGAAAAAAAGTATCCCCAGTCATACAGGTAGAAATAAATTCCCAATGAGTATTTTCTAAAGTAAAACAAACTTCTTATAGAATATGTATTTATGATGTGTGTGTTTGTATTTATACACATTGACTTATGTAAAATTTTTTTGAGATGCCATGGTAGGCAGGAGGAGATGAAATATATAGAAGTAGCAATGTTTCAGCTGGTCTTCACTATTTTAATAAGAGAAATTCTAATTCTATATATTCCTTGGCCTAATTTTTTTTATATTAATATAGCATCTCCAATCTCTGCCTTTTAATTTAAATTTTTAAACCTTTTATATTTAACATGATAATTACTATGTTTGTGTTTAAGTCTACCATCTCTCAATTCTTTTATTGTTATTATTTCAAGTTCCCATATGATATTTTTTCTTTTCCATCTTACCTGACTTGTATTAATAATATATTAGTATTTCATTTTATCTCTTGCATTGTCTTAGTAGCAATACCTCTTGTTTTATTTTTTAGGGGTTACACTAGGGTTTATCACATGTATAATTAATTTATGACATTGTACCTTCAAATAGTGTTATAACTTTTTACACATAAAATAAAAAAAATAATAAAAGTATTCCAATTTACTAACCTCCATCCTTTCTATTATACTATTTTTGTTAAACATGTTTACTTTTATAGATTTCATAAACCCCATAGTATTTTGTATTATTTTTGCTTAAGCTGTTATTTATTAACAAAATTTAACAAGAAAAGTGTTTCTTTTTTTTTGTATTAACTCATGTTTACCATTTTCATAATTGTTGTTATATTTCTATAAACAAAAATTTTCATCTGAAACAATTTTCCAAGGGCATAAAGAAATTATTTTTTAAATAATTTTTGAACTGCAAGCCCACTGTTGATGGTTTATTTAAGATTTTTTTTTTGCCTTAAAATATACTTTTGAAAGATATTTTTGCTAGTTATGGATTCTGTGTTGATGTATTTTTATTTTTTTCCTTTAAATATATCTACATTGACTACATTTTGCTTTATTTTTGGTGAAAAGTCAGTGGTATTTCTCAGTACCTTTGTATATAATATGACTCTTACATTACTTGCTTTTAAAACTTGTCTTTACAACAGTGTTTCTGAAATTGTGGTATTTGGTGTAGTTTTTGTTTTTTTATCCTGCTTTATGTTCATTGAACTTTTTGGATTTGTAATTTTGTGGTTCTCATTAAATTGGAAATATATATAGTCAATATTTTTTGAAATGTTCTTCTGCTTTCTCTCCCAACTCCAATTACAAGTTTATTGGATTGTTTTAATTTTTCTTGTATTTTTAATCTGCTTTGTTTTTATCTCTTTACTGTCCTACTTTAATTTGCATAGTTCCTATGCCATATAATCAAGTTGATCAATTTTGCCTTCTTGAAAATCTAAGTTTGTTAAACTTCTCTTGTGAATTATTGTCACCAATGATTTTATACTTTTATAACTAGAAGTTTCATTTATTTTCTCTTATAGCTTTTATTTCTACCTTTATTATTTTTATATTTCTTTTAATATTTGAATATATTTATAGTGGCTTTTATAAAGTTGTGTGTTAATTCTATTATGTCATTTGTAAGTATGTTTATATTGATTAATATGTCTCCTACATATGAGTTATAATTCTGTCTTTTTTCATGTCTAATTATATTTTATTTATGCTGTATTTTATGAGGTTACATTGTTAAACTCATACATTTTATATCTTTCTTTTAATAATATTGAGATTTGCTCTAGCATCTTCAATTTACTTAAATCAGCTCGATCCTTTTGAGACATTTTAAAACTTTATTAGATGTTTAGAGTAGTGTTTAAGGCTTTTTTTTTTTTTTTTTTTTTTTTTCGCCCTTGTTTGGTGTGATTGCTTTCTGAAGTCTGTTTGGAACGATCTAGTGTTTTACAAGACTATTTCACTCCTTTTCTAAAAAACTTAAATGTATCCTAATCCAGTGTGAACTCTTGTTATTTGTAATTTCTTTACTTTTTCTTTGTCTATCTTTATTAATTTACTAAGCACCTACTCCATCTACACTGTACTTATGTAGAAACTGTGTTGATAAGAATGCATAAAATCATGGTTTCAAACATGAGTTATATTAAATTAAGTTATTGTTAGTTGTTTATGTGTTTTAGTATTACAGCAGAGGCAGATATAAAATGTTATGTGAACAGAAGGAAGATTGTTCAAAGTAAAGAAAATTCCATGAACTACAGTAAAGGAAGTGGCAAGTATAAGTATGTTTTAGAAACAGTATTTCTAAAATCTCTCTCTCTCTCTCTCTCTCTCTCACACACACACACACACACACATATACAAGGTATGACAATTAAGTTCACAAATTCATCCTAGAAGAATTGCTACAAACCCATCGCTGAATATTGCTATAGTCACCTTTGAAGTACCCCCCTCTGTGAAGCTGTGCACTGACACCAGTGCCTAGTCACCCTTCAAAGCAATTTTGGAACTCTTTTTCTGGAATGGCTCTCAGAGCTGTCATAGTATTACCATTAATGTCCTGAATGTCATCAAAATGTTTCTTTCAATATTTCCTTTATCTTCAGGTAAAAAGAAATCATTAGGGGCCAAATCAGGTGAGCAGAGGGAGAGTTCTAATACAGCTATTTGTGTACTGGCTAAAAACTCCCTCATAGACAGTGCTATGCAAACTAGTACGTTACCGTGATGCAAGAACCATGAGTTGTTGGCAAAAAGTTTAGGTTGTTTTTGTCTTTTTCATGCAGCCTTTTCAGCACTTCCAAACTTAGTTTACTGTTTGTCCAACACAAATTCATGATAAACAATCCCTCTGTATCAAAAAAGGTTAGTAATATTGTTTTGATTCTTGATTTGGACTGACGGAAGTTTTTGGTCATGGAGAATTAGCTGACTTCCGTTGTGCACTTTGACACTTTGTTTCAGAGTCATATTGGTACACCCATGTTTCATCAACAGTGATAACATGGCCCAAAACACCATCTTGCCTCTCCAAAAGGTCTTGGCAAATTTGGACTCTCCTTTGCTTTTGTTTGTTGGTGAACTCCTTTGGGACCATTTTTGTACATACCTTTCTCTTACCAAGATTTTCCTAACTGTTTCTCTATCAATGTTCATTTTATTCTCTGTGCTTCTGTCAGCCAGTGTTTTTGACACACAATTCAATGAATTTTTGCAATGTTTTCGTCAGTTCTGCTCATTACTGGCCACCCTTACCTCTCTTCATCAGTGACTCTTTCTCTTCCCTTAGAAAAATGTTTAATCCATTCGTACACTGCTGTTTTCTTCATGGCATTATTCCCATTAACTTGAACCAACATATTTCTGGTTTCACTTCTACTCTTGCCAAGTTTAACAAGAAATTTAATGTTTATTCTTTGCTCTAATTCAAGCTCTAACATTCTTGTGATGGCACACAAAAGCATGTAACAACAATGATGGACACCACTCAGCAAGACACCACCACCACACATCCACATTAACACAGCTCTGAGACACGGATATACCAAGGTTATGAAACCTTATGTAGTTGTTTTTACAGTGCTGTCAACAACATAAGCACGTGGTGGCAAGTTTGCGAAATTAATTGTCAGACCTCGTATACACACACACACACACACACATACATACACACACATATACATACACACATATATATGGATATATGACATATCAGACTTTTAAGAATATGATGCATTTGGCCTGGAGTGTAGGGTGATACAGGGCTATGCAAAAGTTCTCACTTTTACACAGAATTGTCTAACTATAGTTTGATTAAAAAACCTACAGGATTCAGGATTCTTGGGGAATCATGTATAGCCTGTGTTAAAATTTTTACAAAGAACTATTGACTAAAGTAATTATTACATTATACTGATGCTGAAATTTTCAAAATAGCTATTTCAGTGTCTTTCTATCTAAGAATATAGGAGACAACAGCTAATGTTTTAGTAGCAAGAGCTCTAAAGTCATCTGAAAGAATCTTTTCTTAATGGGGAAACAAAAAGGAGTGTCATTATTTAGCAGAATAGCACTTGCTTCTAGTCTTTGAAATGTTCTCTAAAAAATAAATCTATTTTAGATTAAATTCTGCTGCATTACAGTGGTTTTTGTGTCAAGCTGATTTAACTTTGAGTTGCAGAAGTCCCATTCTCCCCAGCTGTCTCTTGAGCAAGTAACTAACACTTTCAATTTCAGTGTGCCTTTCTTTAGAATAAAAATACTATTAATTTCCACTACCTAAAATTATTTTATATATTAAGAAAGATATTTCATGTCAAGCACTTAGCAAAGTGCCTGATCTATAATATATTCTCAGTAAATATTAACTACCACCATCAACACTATCACCATCATCCCATTTGCATTACTAGACAGTCACCACCATGACTTCTATCACTGCTGATGCATCACCACTCCTGTTATTGCAGTGTTTGCAACAAGGAACAAACTGTAGTTGGCGTCACTGTCATCTATTTAAGCTCATTTGAATTCCCAGTGCATCCATGGGTGTAGCCAGGGCTTAAAAGCTGAATCTTTATTTTGGATTTGGAAAACTACAACTACTTTATTAACATTCCCGTATTAGAATGAGTCATACTGTGTTTTACCTGTAATTTGTTACCTGTAATTTCTCTATAGGATATAGTAAAAATGCCCATGAAATATGATGGGAAAAAATGTGCAGTGCAACATGGAATAATTCAAATTCATCTTATACTTTCTATCTAGGGGAAGGACCCATTTCCCCATAACTTCAAATGAAAATGGAAAATTAAAGTGCAGTGTTCTTGTGAATGACTAGCATCATTGGGAATTACATTTTAGAAACATCATAGACTTTCAGATATTGGAGGAATCTAAAGATTATCCTGGTTAAAACATTGATTTTATAGGTAAAGAAACTGAGACATTCATAAAACATTCAACAAAAAGAATGTTAAATGGAATAGAAGCTGTATTGAAAGACAGAGTGTATTAGATTTAATAAGTAGAAATAGAATGTCAGTTAAATAGTGAATTGGGGAAGAATATTAAGAGAAACTGATATTTTAAGAACCATAAGACTAAAAAGCTTGCATTTACTAGCAACCCCAGAGAAAAGAAAAGCCAAGAATATATAGAGTTCAAGGCAATGAAGCAGAGGGCAACGACTGAAACACACAGGCACCTCTCCTTCCCGGTTGCGTGATTACAGGTCTTTCTTCTCCAGTTAGCTAAGCACAGTAAAACAACAACTACATGCAAATGAAGTAAACAGTAATTAGCCATAGACATGCTGGGGGGAAATTTGGAATAGACTTGTGATGTCTTTGAGGAAAAGACGTGATCACAAGAGGATAGAGTAGTTAATCTTTTGGTAAGAAAAGAAGGTTTTTCTGAGCCCCCGAGATTAAGAACCTCTTGAGTTCTGCCAAACTTTGTATTTATCTGTGGTTTGTGCAAATAAACTCAGTATATTAGCTCCCTGTTTCACCTGATGCCAGTGCTATGTGGAAGGACTCCTGGGACGGAAAAGGGAGCTTACTTTCTGGCCATATTGGGGGAATTGATTTGTTTATCAGCAATTATAGATGTTTGATGCTTTCCCTGCTGCTTCCATCAAAGAGGACCTGTAATGCTAGGGGAGAGTCACTTAATAAGAATAAAGTTATTATTTTCCTCATAGTACAGCATTTTTTTAAACACATTTATTCTAAAAATATATGTTGGGCAAACTCTGATTTCCAGCAACAGTTTTGGCCCTGGGGATGCACAGTGAACAAACGAGACTAATTTCTCTGCCCTCAGGAAGTTTATATTCTAGTGATGGAGAGAAAAAATAAACAAAATAAATGCTATACTATTGGCTCTGAGATGGCATATAAATTCAACCAAGTCAGTTGAGGTTCATTTTAGCTAAAAGAAATGATAGCAAAAAAATAATAAAAATACCCATAGATGCTGATACTATTCCTACCATCCCCACATTTGGACAGTAATAATAGCTATCAAGGAAACAAAAGAAATAAATCAAGAAAGAACTATAAAAAGTGAGAAATGTTATAGAAATTTTAGAGAGGGTGACAGTGAAAGCCTACCAGAGATGACAACATTTGAATAAAGATTTGAGGAAAAGAGAGAACTCATCATTTCAGTATCTGAAGTAGGAGATAGCCAGGAAATTGGGAACGATGAATGTAAAAGTTCTAAGTTGGGATCATGCCTGGTGTGTTTCAGAAGGAGCAAGGAGGGTAGTATGGCTGGAGCAGTGAGTGAGAGGAGAATGGTGGGACTTACAGGGAGAGAAGAGAAGGAAGGAAGGTAGAGTGAAAGTCATAGAAACTTTCCTCAATTTATAGCCTTGGATCTTTAACTGGCAAGAGGGAAGCTTTGAAGAGTTTGAGAAGAGGAGTGATGTGAACGCTTATTTGTTTAAAAAGAAACAGGAAGAACAATTTACGAGACTGGATAATAACTTAGGCATGTGGCAGAGACACCTGATACCACTGGTAGCAGATAGCGTCACATAAGTGGATGGCATTTGAATATATTTAGAATTTGCTGAAAGACTAGATGTGAAGTGTAAGAAAAAGAGAGACATCAATGTTGAGTTCATCATTTTTTGGCCTAATGAGAAGAGATGTTTCATGCTTCTCAAGTTCAGAACTTCACATGGTCTAGACTTGATCTTTTAACTGAAGGTGATTATCCTTTTGGAGAGTAGAGAACCTTGTTCAGATTTTAACATTTAATCTATAGATATAATGATTGTTTGAATGTGACAGGCACTTTGCTAATTATTAATCAGACGCAAGTAGTACAAGATTAGCTATCAAGAAACTTAAGTTGTTTAAAAGTAGAACCTCTTGGTGAAACCAAAGAACAAAATCACATTCTTATAAAGACAACCAATCCTGCTACTTCCAGTGCTTGAACAGATCAGAAATGTAGAAATGAGTAGGTAGTAGGTGCAAATCAACTGCTGGATATATCAGTGTGTCTCTATGTGTTCATGGAATAGATTGGTGAAGAGAAAATGAGAACATCATTCTCTCATTTATATTAAATTCAATAGGAGAAAAGGATGTAAGCTAAAGAAAAAGAAGGAAATATTACCAAGGTAATCAAGATGAAACATTCCATGCAGATCTGAATTTTATGCAGTAATATTGTTCTAGGAATAATGTATATTGATATTTTTATAAATTGGGAATTGTGATATTCTACAAATTGCAAACATAAAATTTTTCTTTTCCAGTAAAAAGTTCTTCTGAGACTTTATGTAAAATTCTTTTTCTCCCCATCCTTCTCATCATCGTTATTATTTAGTGTTTTAGACCTGAGTACTCCTAACAATATTGTCAGCATCTATGTGTATTTTTATTATTTTTTTGCTACTATTTCTTTTAGCTAAAATAAACCTCAACTGACTTGGCTGAATTTATATAACATCTCAGAGCCAATAATAAGACCAAATGTGTCGAGTTAGCTCTTACTTTTCTTAACAGTTTGAAGATATGCACTTAGAAAAGACTGTATAGATCTATTCATTTTTTTAAGATTTTCTAAATGGCAACTTTGACATATTCATTAATTCTGAAAAAAATACATCTCTGCTCATTAAAAGTGATTCTATTAATTCTCATATGAAACTTTATGCAGTCCTTAAGAAGCAACAGAAATTATTCTGGCATGAGTATAAATTCAAACTGGGAAGAGCACATCGTAATATTGTACATCTTACCATTGAGGGAAAATAGGATCTTTCCCAAATCAATCTTTAATGTTTTCCCTAATGAATATTAAAATATTTCCTGTTTGAAAAATTTATACAAGTATAAAATGAATTTATTTTCAGAGTAAAAATACAATTTAATTGTACACATATTAAAACATGAAAGTTTCAACCATTGACAGTCCCTACCCCTGTACAATTTCTATTGACAGTTTTGTTACACTGTGATATGTGTCACATTACAGTATTATTTTCTTTCCACCTACACATATGGTTACTTTTGGATGTTTGTACTTAAGTATAGGTAGACCTCAAAATTTACATGTTCACCCACTGTTTCATAGTATGGTAGTATGGATGAGTCTTATTTTATTATTATTCTTTTCAGAATTTTATTTTAATATTATTTTAATTAAAATATACATAGCATAATATTTATCATTTTAGGAATTCATAATTATACAATTTAGCATCATTAAATACCTTCACATTGCTGTACAGCTATAACATCATCTATACCCCAAACTAGTTTATCTATATTTGTATCTATCTGTATTCATTTTTATATTTGTAAAATTTGTGATTTTTAAAATTTAATAAACAGTATAAGGGTGCAACAGTAGAGAAACAAATAAATTAAGCCTCAACTAGATTTATGTGCTCACACTGATATAAGAATAAAGAGGGAAAAAACCCTGTTTTTCAGTTTCTACAACCCTCACATAGTATATTGTTTTTGCAATTGTGAAGAAGTCACCCAGAAAATTGCAATGCTACTGAAAAGCCAGCATCAGCTTATTTTAAATTGCTGAGCTAAGAGATTTTATGGCCAATTCAAAAAATAACAGGTGTTCTTTATGATAGCACTACTTCCTGTAATGATTGCACGACCATTCCAAAATTATATATATTAATAATGCTAAATAATTCTATGATGATGTAATGACCAATTAAGAGTAATTTGTTCTGCTTGTATTCCTGTGGTAATATAAATATGTTCAGCAATTATTTTCATTGTAGAATGTTGATGATTTTCACGTATTAATGACTTAACACTACCTTACAATGCATAAAGTATAATAGTATATAAAATATTATATAAATTTTATTCTACTAATTGTTTCTATAAACTGTTATATAGTGTGTTATCACAGAACCCATTTTATTAAACCTCTTTTATGCTGAGTATATTTTGGAAAGTCATGGATTATTTATTGCAATACCTGTGTCTAATTCAGTTGCGAGATGATGTCACATTAGGACCTACCTTGCATAAAATGGAGAAATTAATAAAGAATGACTGTGCAATGCTTCCTTCATAAATGCAGTGTCTCAATTTATTTTCACTCTCATGCCATTCAATGTTAAATAAACATCTCTGAAATATATTTTACAAATAATTTCATTTTTAGTATTTATATTTACTAAAATAAAATGTGTACTAGTAACTATGGCTCAACCTTTGTTATTAGTTTTACTCCTTGAGGTTTTCTGTCTCATAACTTCGCTACTCTTCTCCCCCACATTTTTCTTTCTTAGCCCTAATTCATAGGGAACTTAGAATTCCCTTTCTCTCTCATAACATACCTGCACATTTTTATACCCACATCTCTTAACAAAGAAGCTTCGTTAAAAGAGGCATTTACCTTAATTCTTCAGTATCTTCATGTGGCTTAACTGGCTGGGTTTTTTTCTATAAAATATTTTTAATAGCTGCATGCTATTTCACTATAAGTATATATTACAATAAAATTGAACAAATTCTTAATGAGAGATGAATGGTAGTTTTAGATTTTTCAAAATTTTAAATAATGCTAAAATAAACTCATAAATGTATCTCTTACTTTTATCCTTATGGAAAATTGTTAGAGGCATAATATTTGAGAGTAACTTTTTAAAACAGTGCTTCTTAGAAGAGTTGTAGAGATGCATAATTACACACACACACACACACACACACACACACACACACACAAATATCCATCCAGAGGATAGGAAACGCAATTATCCTCCACACTTGCCAACCCAGGGCATTACAGATTTTATTAAATTTATACCACTGTGATAGATGAATATGAATCTTAGTACTCATTTGCATTTATTCAATTATTTTGAGGTTTAAGTTTTCTGCATATGCTTATTTATCATGCAATAGTTGTTATTCTGGAAGTTGTCTATGTATGTATGCCTAGTCTCCATTTTCAATAGGCTCAAAGATCATATTTTAGGAATATTATTTTGGCAACCCATAGTATGAACATCAGCTAGGAGAACATCACAATATTTCATGAATGGGGCATGGATACATGGATTAGAATGTTAGAGGTACAAATATAAAACAAAGACAAAATGGAGAAATTATGAATCACAGATAAATGCATGGGCCTCAAGTCAAGTGACTCTCAGAAAGGTGGAACATTAACTGGAGAAAGAATTGGCCAGGGGTAAAATCATGAGTATATTATTATGGTGGGAGTTTTAATATGAGAGCAGTACATCCAAGCAGAAATGGCCTGTTAGCATTACAGATAGGGGACAGTATCTCACCTGAGAGAATATGCCCTATTAGTTATTTCAAGATTCATACTCAATGAACATTACCATATTTAGACACTCATAACAGTGTTGTTAATGGCAGAATATATACTATATAACCTTAACCACTCATTAATGCCCAGAGGAAATATAATGTACTCATGATGAATTATATAGTATTCATACTAACGAAGGAAACAAATACCAGTGTATAATTCTAAACATGGAATTGGTATCCTGCCTTGAAAGGTTTTGATAAATTTGCATTTGCATTCTATCAGAGTTGTGATTATCAGAATATGAGAAAATGAAACAAGCCATCATGCAAAGATTTTAAACAAGGGGATTTTAAAAATTATCTAAATTGCTTATTCTGCACCAAGCTTTTATCCCCTCTCAATTGCAGAAACTAAATTATCCCTCAACTGAGGATAAGGTACTTGTCTCAACAACAGCAGCTTCTGTCTGAGCCTGCTCTGCAATTGTTTGATACCTCCTACCACAAACATCACAGCCCAGAGACATGGCGTGGTGGAAATGGGTGAATTGGCAAAATCTACAAGGCCAAGTGACCTAGTCTAACTGTAAAATGGGAACTCGCTCCATTCTGTCATATATTTAAGGGACACCTAGGAAATGTGT
The DNA here is from genome assembly GCA_004026885.1 of Lyroderma lyra. Taxonomy (NCBI): domain Eukaryota; kingdom Metazoa; phylum Chordata; class Mammalia; order Chiroptera; family Megadermatidae; genus Lyroderma; species Lyroderma lyra. The sequence continues at coordinate 197,608 of PVJL010001361.1, read as the reverse complement.
GTTTGATCTGCAAAGATCAGCCTTGTAGGTGTCTGTCAAGAGAGGGTCAGGACGAAAGACCACAGAGCAAGGCTAGGCCTAGGCCATTCTCCCTCTCCTTCAGGATTTAGGCACCATCCCCATTGGGCTATGGAAGCTGTTTGGAGGAATTAAATGAGAAGCAGAGTCTAGTGCTGAGAAAATAAGTTAGAGCAGGACTGAAAAGGAAGTTACCAAGTTTATTTTTAATTCCGCGGGTAGAAATACTGTGAAAGAAATTGAAGAACACCTGCAAGCTTGGAGGATTCCCTGGGCCCTCAATCTGAGGTCTGGAACGGGGGCTTGCACATCTCCAGCCTGCATGGTACTTGGATAAGATGGTCACGGCTTATCTCAAGGCCCTCCATGGTGCCGAAGTGAGAAGGTTTCTTTTTGTTTCAATGTACATGGATTCTGGGGCCAGGGATGGCCAGTCCTTCAGTGAGGCATGTATTGCTGTTGACATCTCTGGTAGTCTGAGCAGAGCAGTAGAACCTCCCAACACCATGAGGTTTGGAGAGAAATCCCCTGCTAAATTTCAGATTCTACAGATGCTGGAAAGGCTACAATACATCCAAGTTCAACTAAATAAGAATCATAAGAAAAGATAAAATACTGCCATTTGTGACAACACGGATGGACCTTAGATTATCATACTAAGAGAAATAAGCCAGACAGAAAGTCAAGAGCCATATGACTTCACTCAACTGAAAGCAACAAAGAAACAAGACAAATGAACAAAAATCATAGACACAGACAACAGTTTAGTGGTTGCCAGAGGGTGGGGGGTATAGAAGACAGTAAAGTGGGTCAAACATACGGTGACAGAAGGAGAACTGACTGCATGGTGAGCACACAATGCAACGTACAGATGACATAGAAGTGTACACTTGAAACCTATATAATCTTACTAACAAATGTCACCCCAATAAATTATATATATATATATATATATATATATATATATATATATATATATATATATGAAAAGAATCTGTTCCCACCACCATGGCCTGGGTTCGATCCCCACTCAGGGAACCAGCGAAAAAAAAAAAAAAAAAAAAAAAAAAAAAGAACGATTGTAAAACCATAAACTGAAACCCGTAAGCTCTTTGCTTTCATTTTGAATGGGTAAGTTATATCAAACAAGCTGGAATTTTGACTTAGGCACCTTTCTACATCTGTATCTCCAAGTACATTCATTTCTCCTCAGAATGATTTTTATACACAGAGGTGTAAGTGTTTCCAATGTTATCATTATACATGTGTTTTCATATAGAACATGATGGTTCTTTTAGTGCTTTTTGGGCTATAATATCATTTCTTTTTCAATGTAGCCTCTCTCTTTTCTAATAGGTCCTCTAGTAAATCGGTAGTATGGTTTTGTTTTGTGAATGTGGGCTTAAGATTCTTATTGATTACTTTTGGAAAAGCAAGACTCCTACAAATTGCATTAGCTGAAAAGATCAATGGCTCATTAGACTGGCATTTTATAGAGACCTATACTGGATGCTTCAGCAGAAGGCCAGAAAAAGAATTACCTTTCATAAAGCACCTGTTCAATTGTTCAATATTATACCACAGGGAAAATTTTTTTCCTAATTCTGGCTGGTTATCACTTTATGCTTTGAAACACAATGATTGATGACCCTTGTAATTTTAGCTTGGCATACAAAACTGCACAATTTATTCTTTATATTCACACAAATGCCCATTTGTTCTTTTAATCATCCTAAGATGTTGGCCACCACAATTTTCAATAGCAGCAGGCTTCAAAAGAATCAAAAAGTGATTTCTGAGAAAAATAAAAAAATTGAGTTTAACTGAAACAAAAATATATAGGATGAGTCTCCCTGGTAGTGCATTCTAAATTTTCCTATCCCAAAAGTAAAGTAGAGCAGGGTGGTCAGAGGGCAGCCACAGAAATGGTTTCCCATGTAATGTCTGGAGTATCTTCCTTCTCTACTGCTTTTTGTACATTGTGACCTCATTCTTTATTGTGGTTAACTCCTATTTATGTTTGTGTTTATGTTCTATCTTTTCAACTAAATTGAGTGTTCTCTTAGGTTCTATTAAGTAACTAATGTTCCAGTTTAATAATCACTGCCCCGGAATTTAAAGATCTGGGATTTATCTCTCTATCTGTTGCTGACAAGAATAATGTCCTTGGAGGAATTATCCTCCCTCTGTGAGTTTCACTTGCTTGCTAGGTCCTGCCATCTTTATCATCTGTAGACACTGACATGTTTGTTCTATGATCTCTGCCATGCCTAGGTTCTCGAAGAGTTTATTCCTTCCAATAACTGCAGACTGGAATTAACAAAGTCAGATATCCAGTGAATCTGGATTGGACTTCTAGGTACTTACTAGCCCCCATGTCCTTCTCATCACTATTCTTTTTGGGTAATTCATGTAACTGAAAGACTACTCCATGTTCCTGATTCCTATGTCAACTACGTATCTGTGGATTACATGCTAAACAGCACTTCAAGGAATTTTACTGGAGCTCTGCTATTTATATTTTTACTCCTCTGTGATCTTACCATGACCCTTCTTCCTGAGATGACAGGCCCTAATGAGAGTCATTTTCTGAGAATTGGTCATGTAGAACCAAGATGTTGCCCACATCTGTCTTTAAGTACGGTCCCTATCTGGGGAATCTGCTTTCTTGCCCTGGCCATTACCATGGGTGATTTTTCACATCAACAGAAGGATAAGAGCCATTATCAAGTATCAATCTGCCTAATGTTCTCAAGTGAAGCCCTAGAATCTGACCAGCTGTTACTTGATTTAAACTCCAGCTTCTTCTATCCCAGCAGCTTGCTAATAAAGAGTCAAGCATACTTTAAGACCAACATCTCCTATGGTTTTTCATTTGTAACATGAAAAGAGCTGAATGAGATTAACTCAAAGGACTCATTCAACCCTCACTAATTTGAAATATTATTTCAATACAATGTGTGATATATAAGACACGGTCAATAAATATCCATTGCTTATTCAACAAGAATAAGTAGATAGCATACCATGAAGTACATACAAATAACTGAACTTCATCAAGAGAAAATCTAAGTCTCACATTGTTCAACAAAATAATTCTGCCTTACACATAAAATACTCTATATCTATTAATGGTGTAAGATTCATAGCTTCGGCCAAATGAACAGCTGAAAGCAACTATCCTTTCTAGAGATTAGTGCAAATGATGAATTTTACCCCTTTCTTTCATTGTACTGATATGATATTTGGAAAGCAAGATACCTGAGGAGAGAGGGGCATAGATCAGTCCTTTCTCCCGTGGAAAGCACGTTTTCATCAACATGGAGCACAACAAGGTTACTGCCTAAGTCAATAGCCAGCGGCGAAGACTTCTGTGTGCTTTTCATGTTCTCTTTGATGCTGATAGCCTAGATATGACCCCCAGCAATGATAATATTTTAATTCTTTGTATAAGATAGTAAAGAAAACACATGTTCAGGTAATTTTAAACCATAAAAATTAGGATAGTAGACATCAGCCAACGTCTTATCAAGGATAGAAAGGAAGTAATAAACATGTAGTTTATATCTTGTTATAAAGAGCTGCAGTTTAAATAAAATGATTAAATTATTACATTGAATTTTAAAGATCACATAGTCCATGCATTGTAATAACTCTTACTAATTCTGGGAGTACTGTTGATACATTTTTTGGCATGTAATCCACAGATATGGAATACTTTTATCTCACTGTCATATAGGGGCTTCAAATTATTCTGCATGAAGTTAAACAGATTTGAGTCACATTTTGGGAAACAGTTTTGAATTCCTTGTGAAAATGTCTAAATTCTGTGAGCATTTGTTTAGCAGAGTAAAATTTCTGTTATTTTATAATCTAGTCTTTTGTTTAGTTTTTATTTATTTTTATTTAAAAAAAATTTTTTTAGCATATTGAAATGGTACCTTCAAGAATGTAGTCCAGGGTATGTGTATATATTCTGTATTTATCCATATCCATATCCATATCCACATATTATTTTTTCTTTTACAATTTTGCTATTTTGCTATATGATGCTGATTTGTAGCCAGTTCTTGTTTAGTAATTTACAAGCTAGTGTAATGATTTTCAAACTTTCCTCTGCGAAAGGATAATATAGGCACTTGTTTAGAAAGCAGATTCCCACAGTCACTGCCACAAAAATCTATTCCATAGTGTGAAATAAGGCTTATTGCTCTACTTCTTAAGCAATCTCTATAACTAGATCTTTGGCATGTTGTTTGTAACATATTTATTTAAAATGACCAAGGCAATATTATTAAGGGAAATGGAAATCATAACTAGGATTTGGTAGGAGGAAAATAAGAAGTCTGGTTTGAAACATACTCAGAGGACATGTTCAGTGAAGGTGAGCATGTAGACTTGGAACATGTGACAAAAATAAAGATTTTAGAAGTTTCCCTGATGCAGATGATATGGAGAGGCACAATGGTGAAAACAGTGTCTAGAAAATTCCTCAGTGTAAGCAGCTATGATGTTTTATCATAAAAAACAATATTCTTGGTTAAATCAAACATATAATTAATTATGTATTCTCTTCTGAGTTATATCTGCGATTTTTCTCTTAGTCTTTTAGAATAAAGGGTTTTCTATTATTAATATTAAATATTCTGACTAATAAAGGGACATTTATGAGTATTTTTAATTTATAAAATTTTACATTTTTATCTAAATGCAGCAGTTCTCAATCTGCGGGTCGCGACCCCTTTGGGGGCCGAACGACCCTTTCACAGGGGTCACCTAAGACCATCGGAAAACACATATCAGATATTTACATTATGATTCATAACAGCAGCAAAATTACAGTTATGAAGTAGCAACGGAAATAATTTTAATTTTTCCTCACCACCACATGAGGAAGTGTATTAGAGGGTCGCAGCATTAGGGAGGTTGAGAATCACTGCTCTACAGATTCTATTTTACAATATTAAGTAATCCCATAGCAACACATGTTTATCTTTTTTACCACAGTCAAATACCAATCACAATTGTCTATACATAGTACCAAGAGAAGAGAAAACAAAAATTTAAATATACTTAATGAAAACAGCTGTTATCTAGTATTACAGAATAAGGGAATTTTCTGGCATATTCTGTAACTAATTGAATAAAAATTTTATAAAACAGTAAGTTCTGAGAAACACTGTATCAGCCTTTGGCTACTCTATATAATGACTTTTCATTATAGTCTGATATTAAACAGTTATAAAGCTGGCATATTTCATGACTAAGTACCAAAGAGCAGAACAGAGTTAAAAGCAATATAAAATCTTCAATGTAATGTTATGTTTGAATGCAAATGAGTTTTACCTTTTTTTGCCCCAAGGGAGAGAATTGCCCAGGGAATTCTGTTGTCATCAAGAGCAGCTGAAAGGAATCATGATTAATTTTAATTTCTAACACAATACACAGTAGTGAAATACGAGTGCATGTAATTCAATATGAAAATTTGTGTGTGCATGAATAATAGATGGTACTTACGCTTTTTTCCCAACTATTACTAGCTGTTTGATCATTTTCCCAAAAAACATGCACACAGAACTGCGTTGGTATTAGTACCCCTATGTATAAAAGCATGTAAATTCTGAATGCCATATCTGTAGTACAGAATACACATATACTCACAAATGAGTATATATGTATTTATTTAATTCACTTTTATTTGAATATTTTAAAGATAAATAAGCTGAAGCTCTATATAGGAAATATTATATATGTGGAATGCATGTTTGTAAGCTTCACAGGAGAAAACCTAAGCATACTAGTGAATTACCTAAATCTTAAGTATTGCTAGGTAATTGCAATTTTAGTAAGTTTTGTAATATATATGAAAAACATATAAATTTTTAAATTTATTTCTAATAATGTTAAAACCTGCACACCTTGTAAGGCAATACCTTACACAGCAATAAAAAGTAAACAGCCTGGCACTGGCTGTTTGCGTCAAATAACCAGACTTCCTGTGGGCATGACTAAGTGTATGCATTAGTACAAAACATTCATTCCTCTGAAAATTATGACTTTATATTTTCCGGTAAAATTTGAATATCTTAAAAGGCATTTACATTCACAATAATAGCTAAAAATTATTATACCTCTGCTGTATCTCATAATACGTAGATAGGTGATTGCAAAAGACTGAGAATCAAGTATTATTTAATTTCACTTTAGCAGGTAAGAAAATGGATTCTTAGAAAAATTAAGGAATTTGTCCAAGATATTGTAGGTATGTATGTTATAAAGTTCATGGGCAGCAGAATCAAAGTCAAGATTTCAACCTAGTTCTAAATGGCCCCAAAGTCTGGTATTTTGTTTGTTTGTTTAATCTTCCTTTTTCGAGTGTTTTGAGAAGAATATTTGACATAATGGAAATAAATAGATATTAAAGAGCAACCATCTTACCCCACAAATTGACAAATTTTATAAATGCTAGGTTAAAATTAAGCAGCTTGCTTTACTATAAGATTTAATAAAAATTTTAATCCTTTAATAAGCAGTACAACTTCCAAGAGGTAAATATATTGTGTGGCGTTTTCTGAAGTAATGTGAAAACAGGTTTCTTTTCTTCAAAGGGGATGATTTTCTATGAGTTATTATATAATCTTGTGTATGTTCTCCCCTGCTCGGTGCCAGGATGTGGCATACTTAAATTTACTCATCTTTATCAATTAGATCAGCTTATAGCTTGCGTTAGTACTGAAAATAAATGCTTATTGACTGGTCAAACAATCCAGTGATTAGAATAAATGCAAAGTCAGTGCCTTTTTGGCCTTTTGCCAGTGTCTGCCTGGTTCCCCAGCATCTACTTCCCATATCTTTCCATTGTGGAAAGCCTACACGCCTGACTTGCAAGCTCGGTCTGCCTGTAGTCATCTGGATGAAGTCACACTTCAACCTGAAGGGATCCTGAATGAATATTCTGTGCCTTATAGACATGGCTAACTGCATTATGCCAACCTGTGTCACCTTGTTCTCTTGTGGTTAACCGAATGCTTACACTGATCCCTTTGTCCTGAATGCTTGCCTTGATATACATGCTTAATAAACATATGAAAAGTACATGCTTAGTCTCACTGATAAAAATTTACAATAAAGCTATTAGAAAAAATTCTAATTGAACAAAAAAAATATAATACCCAGTATTAATTAGTGTGTGGTAGAAAGAAAATACTCCCATCCTACTGGTGGGAGTGCAGATCTACACAATTTTAAATAGTACATTTTGGCAATTTAAATATAAAAATTCAAATGAACTCAAAATGTTAGAGATAGTGATTTTTTTAAAACTGGAAATAATCATTTAAAAAATTGCAGTCAGTTATTTATATATGTTTGTTGAATTTTTATTATGGTAGTGAAAATTCAGAATGAATAAAATGAATTATAATATATCCATGCCAATATGATATATAAAATTCTTACTAAATTACTACAAAAATGTGAATGGCATAAAATATTTTATTAATGATATAATGTCATGTTCCATATAAAAGAGAGACATTTACATGCATATTTTCTCAGTTTGTGCCAATTTGCAAATATATGTTCTGAGATATTTCTGTGAACTGTTTATGGGTGGTAGAATTCTGTTTTTGTTTTTGTTTTGTATTTTTGAGTTAAAAAAAAACTCCCCCAAAATATTATAAAATTCAACTTGGCAATATATAATAAGATAAACACTTTCATGATGCTTTGATAAATCTATTTAGTTAAATTATTGTTTAAGCACATTTTTCCCACATCTATGTATTAAAAACCTAAACCAGTATATCTGTGTTTTTCCCCTCAAAAGCTGCTTTGGGTTTCAAAAGGTTAAATATTACTTAACTTTTTATTTTATAAATTATAAATTTATTTTTCTGTGATTGTTTTTAATAGAGGGCATTTACAAATATGAATCCTTGCAAATATGGTATTAAACATTTAACTGTTGGTTGTCTCACTATTTATTTTTATTAAATCTCTATATTCCAATCTTCTACTATTCCATATCTAACGATTCTAATATATATGTAGATCTAATTAGGACAGTGATTTTAGGAAAATCATGTTAAAAATCCTACAGTGGTTCTTTTACAGTGGTTCACACAAACTATATGCAGTCTCATCAAACAAAACAATTAAGTTGCAATGGTCTGAATGACTTTCAGGAGAGCCTGATGACCATCCTGGGTGACCTTTTATTTCTTATTGCCCATTATGCTCTTCTTAGCTGCTAGCAAAGACAGCTTTGGAATTCCATTTCCTATTTCTAACCTGGCTTCAGAGAGACTCCAATTTCAAAGAGTTTAGAGAAGCTCTATATTAGCAATAATTTTTTCTAAAATGTTTTGTAGTTGTGTGTGTGTGTGTGTGTGTGTGTGTGTGTACTGGTTGTCACTTGTAAGTTGCTTGAAATATTTTTCAGTGTTGTTGACAGGGATTAACTTTACTGGAAGAAGATTGTATTCTTCCAGAAATGGGAGCCATGCTTTCAATTTTTCAGGATTGTCTGGCTTTGATCCCAATTTTTGTATCATATTTACTCAGACTTGAACACTGAAATTATTCAAATAATGAGCATCAGCTCACTCAGGAGCCATATCTACTTCTAAAGTATCATTAGGACCAGGCGGAATTTCAACTGGTTTTTATTCTACTTCATATTTGGATACAATTTGTTCAATGATTTCTCCTATTAACAGCCTCCCTTCTTGCAAGAATATTTCAATGAGTCTTTTAAATCAACTGTTTAGTAAAGGTAGCTTAAAGCAACTGTACTACTACAATGACATTCAGGACAGTGATTCAATTGCTTGGCTCACCAGTTAGGCCAGGAATCACAGTCTTATTATTTTTGAAGGAATTTATGATTAAAAGAAAATACTTGCTTTAAAATACTCAAGCAGCCTGAGCCCTCAAGTTGCCAGGAATTTAGGACATACTTTACAATTGTTAATTTATATCTATGCCACAGTAAAATCAATTTTTGGAAGGAAGTGGATGACAGAGGAGTGGCAGAGGCAGAGCAGAAGATATTAAATTCAGGTAGTCTGCCTACAAGATTTTGATATTTTATGCCAAACACGGGGAAGAAATAATTCTGGTGAATCATCTACTTTTCAAAAGAAAAAAATACTTTGGAGTTTATAATTTTTCCCACCCATCTATCTAATATAAGCTAAATATTGTGCGTTATATTTCTCATATTAACTTATTTTATTTAAACCTCACCCAAACCCTGGAAGGTAGATATTATTAATCTGGGTTTTAAGGTGCAGAAATGCTCAAAAGTCAAGTGATTGGGTCAGATCACAGAGATTTAAAATTGTTGGTATGAGATTGTACTGCATATCACTCCTCAACTCATGTAATTTCTGTTACATCGCACTATCAGTAAAGCCAATAGATATTTGGGAAGATGTTGTGTGTAGACATTAAATGAATTGTAGGTAATTGTTTCAAGCATTACTGCACACTACATTACATTACATTACATTACAATAATATAATATAAGAGAAACCAAAGTAATGTTAGAAAAACCAGTTGGAAATGGCTGTTTCTATTGGATGACAAAAATGTATCCATTTTAAGTAATTTAAATGACTTCTGTTAAAAGCATGATTAAGTATCAGACACTCTTAGCACAATAATACTAGTTATTTTTTAGTCCTCATGGGAAAATGTTAAATACACACACACACACACACACACACACACTATATATATATACAAATATATATATTCTCATTTGAAATTAGACTGTGATGTCACAAAAAAGTAACAAAGTAATTACCTTGGCAAAAAAAAAAATTATTGTGAGCTCACACCACAGTCCAATCTCAAAGAGAACATGAAAATTCCTGCAGATGTAGAGACCTGAATGATAGGCCTTCTTAGCAAGGGGTGAGCAACAGTAAGAAGAGAGAGAAACAAATGAATAACCTTGAGCTTTAAGTGAAGTTACACCTTCTGTTCCTTCCATACTCTGTTGTGGTTTTGAGATCAATCTGATTTTTGGTAGAGAACTTGGATACTTCCCTGAGAAAGTTCTTCATCTGGAACAATCATTACTCCTCAGTCATCTTAGGGGCTCTGTGGTGGGGACAAAGATGAAAGGGGAGGGGGTGGGAGAGGAGGGAGGGGAAGCTAAATACAAGGTGATGGAAGGAGAGGACACGTTGGGTGGTGAACTTATTATACATCAAGTTGACAATGTGGAGCTGTATGCCTGAAACCTATGTAATCCTTGCTAACAGATGTCACCCCAAGAAGTCTGACAATAAAAATGAATTTAAAAAAAAAAAAGCTGAGTATCATTAGTTTCCACTTTCCCTCCGTACCCCATTCCTATGGAAAGTCATCACTGTTTAGAGGCAATGACAGAAATAAACACCATGAACACAAAGAGATTGTAAAATTAGCATTTTGACTTCTATTTAGCAAGGAATAAGGTTAGCTACGAAATGAGATGATGTGATTTCACTCTATTATCATTGCCTAATATTCTATCAAAACATTTTTATGTCATTAAATCCCTTCAAATCATGACTTTACAGCTGAATACCATTTATTTGTATGGAAGTTCAGTGATGGTAATGTTTTATTTATTTGCTTTGAAGATGTCACCAATATTTTTGTTTTTACTTTTTAAATGTAGTAAACCTGTTTTATGTAGACCTCTGTGCTTGTCCTTAGGATAAATTCCCAACAGTTGATTTACCAAGTCAAAAATATTAACATTTAAAATACTCTTTATGTACATTGCCAATTTATCCTCTGAAGAAATAGTACTTTTTATAGCTCCTGGCAGCAGCAGAGGCTATCTTTTTACTGTACTCTTGCCAACACTAAATATTATCATTAAAAATGTATCCAATGTCTTAAATTTGAATTATTTTGATCATTGAGACTGAACAGCTTTATGTTTATTTGCTTTTTTTAATTTTCAAGTTATGAATAATAATAAAATTACTTATTTTTTTATGATTATGCATTATGGAATTGTCATCACCATCCCCAACTTCCAAAACTTATTGTTGAAGAGAAGCATAGAATAATGCAAAATGCAGACACTTGGGAGACAGAAAGACCTGGTGTTCAAATCGCAGCCCTAGTTCTTATGACTACAACTGTGAGCCATCATATCACTCATCTTTAAAATGATGATATTCTCAAATCTTTGAGATTTCTGTGTATCTAAATATGATAAAGCCCTAAACAAACAAATTTATTTTTTATTCTAGTATATAAAGACAACATATTTTATGAAAAGGAGCTTGTCAGTTTTTTTTCTGAGAATGTCATAGTATCTCTCTCTCTTCAAATAAATCCTAATTGTTTGAATATATTTAAGGTTGATCCATTTTCAAAATCTTTAAATAAATAGTTGGTGTTGGTTTTGTTTGCAATACATCCTGATTTTCTGTCATAAGTGTGGATGAAGGAGAGGAAGAATATATAGAATTTTAAAGGGAAGTTACACTTGATAAAATCCTTCTTGAAAGAGCTGGTTTCGTGGTAACTACTCCTTTCTAGCCAAATTTGATGGGGCTCATGACTTTCTACTCAGTTTTGATCCATCTAAGAAGCATAATGCTATAAGAAGTGATGCTAGTATTTAGGAAGATACTAATTTTTGGTGTATTTGTTTAACATCAAGTAAGAATATAGAAAGGAAAGTAATTTCAGAGGCACTTTTTCCACACTCCTTATTTTACTGGGTTAAAACCAGTTTAACCCTTTAATTTTTCTTTTAAAATTTTATGACAAAAATCTAACATGGCAATTCTTACAGAATCTACTTAGGAAATACAAGTCTTTCTCTTAAGCCCTTAGTCTCTCTAATCAATTCAGTACTTTTAATCAGGACACTTGGCCATGATACACTGCTTGTTACCTTGTTGTGGGCTTTTGTGACTGAAGTGTCATCTGAGGAATGACAGCATTATTTTTCACTGGAAACTTTTTATGAATGAAGAATAGTGTTTCCACAGAAGACCTAATATATTCAAATCTGCATTTTAGGAGGATTCCAACGTGTTTCATGGATATGTTAAGTGCTGTAGATCATTAGGCAAAGAGTAAACACTTTTAGAAATCTACATCCAGGGAATTGCTTTGGCTCAGGGTCTGTATTAGCATTAAAGTAAGAAATTGCCCCTGTAAAGACTCAGCAGATAATTTATTTACTCATCAAATAAGTATGGGAACATACAATGTGTCAATAAATGTTTTATAGGTGACATTGAACAAAAAAAAGCAGATAAAATTTATCACCCTATGGAGCTAATGTTCTAGAATATAGGAGACATTTCATAAACAAAAAAAGCCCAAGATATGTGGTGTTGTGTTAGATATTATGGATTTTTTAAAAGTGGAAGTGTAAGAGACCTACAGCTGTTTTAAGTAGGACGATCAAATAGGTCTCAAAAATAAACTGACTTTTGAGTAGAGGCATGAGGGAGGCTAAGGAGAGAGCCACGCATTTATTTGTAGGAAGTGTGTTCCAAGCAGAAAGCACAACAAGTGCCCAGGTCCCGAGTCAGGACAGTCAGGGAGCTGATGTTGCTGAATGGAACGATTTAGAGAGAGCTGCAGGAGGTAAGTCGGCCTGATGGGTAGTAAACACCAGGTCACACAGTCTAGGACAGCGGCTCTCAACCCTCCTAGTGCCGCGACCCTTTAATACAGTTCCTCATGGTGTAGTGACCCCCATAACATTATTTTCGTTGCTACTTCATAACTGTCATGTTGCTACTGTTATGAATCGTCATGTAAATATCTGATATGTGTTTTCCGATGGTCTTAGGTGACCCCTGTGAAAGGGTTGTTCGGCCCCCAAAGGGGTCGTGACCCACAGGGTGAGAACCGCTGCCCTAGGACATTGTCAGAACGTGGCTTTCACTCTAAGCGAGAAGGAAAATCATTGCAGGGTTCTGAGCAGAGGAAAAATAAGATCTGACACCCATTTTAAAACACCCTTGTTATTCTCTGCTGAGAACAACTTGTATCAGGATGGTAGCTAAATGGATCCTGAAGGAAGAGGGAACAGAATTTGCAGACCCTTTTGTTGTGGAGTAGGAGAGGAAGAAAGGTTAATCTTTATACCTTTTAAAAATGTAGCTTAAAACATGGCAAGTCTCCACCTTGGCCAGTTATGAGGGTACGATATACTCATCCCTTGTGACCCTGTCATCTTACTTTTTCTTAAGGTTCTTGGAATAGTCTTCATTAAATATTAAATTTCCCATTCAGAATTATTTTCAGGGGTTCATGTCTATCAAGTGGACTATTTCGAGTGGTGTTAAGGCTTTGGATCCTATTTGAGCTGATTTCTCGCACCCTGTTTGGTGTGGTGTGCCGGTTCCCGGGGAGGGGACATTCATCTCCGCTCTAGACCCCTCGGAACCCGTCCAGATAAAAGTGGAGCAGTGGTCCACAGGTCTTCATTGAAGACATCGGGATTCAGGATGGGAGTGTAGCACTCTCCCAGCCTCACTAACACCTTTCCAGGAAACACCATTGTCACCCGGCACTGGCTGACTGCCTTTGAGTGGGGATGTAAGCTCAGCTTCCTTCTGGTCTTCGCTGACAGCAAGGGTGGGAGTGAAGTGCTTCTCTCATATCACTTCATTTCGTCTTACTGATGCCTGGTTGGGGGCCGGGGGTGGGGGTGGGCAGCAGAGTTGCAGCTCCCTGCTGGGCTCTGATGGCTGGGAAGGTCTGGGGATAGTGGAGTGCAGACTCCTGCCTCCTTCTACCTCTTTCACACTGGATGCTGCTAGATGGGGATCCACTCAGCCTCCTGCTGGTTCCCACTAATACTACCTGGGCACAGAAACTGGGTCAGAGGAATGGGAGTATTGCTGCCTGGTGCCATCAGCTGTTAAAATTTAGCTCCCCACTTGGCCCTGCAACGCCATCCCAGTAGGCAAATTTGAGCACTGTAACTTTGTCCCACCGACAGTAGGTGGAAAATCGGCGCATCCTTTAGCCCTCCTGAAACTGCAGAGATGATGATGGGACCAATTTTTCCATTGGTGCTTGACTGATCAAAAAGTCTTCTGTCCTGGTAGGCTGCTTTTTCCAGGACCTTTGGGCTGGGGGAGCAGACGTTCCCTGATTTGTTATGGTTGCTCTCTGCAGCTGTTTTCGTTCTAGGCTGGAGTCTTTTCTGTAACTCCCTGCCTGGGGGGCAATAAGGAAACCCAGAGAACTCATACCAGCTTATTCTCAAGCCTTGAGGTCTCTGTGTGGTCATCCTTTTTCTGTCCACCTATATTTATTTGCTAGGGTTGTCACAACAAATGGCCACAAACTTGGTGGTTTAAAAAAAATATAGATTTATTCTTTCACAGGTCTGGAGCACAAATGTCCAAAATCAAGGTGTTGGCAGGTTCACAGTCCCTCCACGGAGTCTGGGAAAGAGTCCTTCTGTGCCTCTTCCAGCTTCTGGTGTCTCCCAGGGTCCCCTGGCTTTGTCAATGCAAGTGTAGTTTCTGCTTCATGTTCACGTGGATTTCTTTGCTCTATGTCTCCTACAAGGACCCTGGTTATTAGATTATTGGCCAATCCTAATCCAGGACAACCTTATCTTTTTTATAGTATCTGCAAAGACCCTTTTTCCAAATAAAGTTAAATTTGCATGTTCTGGCAGTTAGAATTCAGACATCTTTTTGAGAGACACTGTTCAATCAACTGTGGCAACTTTCAGAACCTTCTCACATGTGTTTGTTGTGTTATATCCAGGATGTTTTAGTTGCAAGAGGAAGAAAGGGCTCTAAAACCATTCTGTTCATTTTTTTAATACTTAGTTCATTGCTTCGTGTTTTATTGAGAATTGTTATATTGTAACAGGTGTTTTAATTATTCTCGAGTGGTAGGAACAGACCTCTTGTGGAATTCTGAGTGTAAAAATAGTCCCTTATTAAAAAGAAACATCAATACCTTGAGGCTCTTTATCTTGGTTTATTACTTGTGTCCTCTCTCTTCTTCTCTACTTAATGTTTGTATTAGTTATTCATTGCAACCAGACTGCTCTGTAACAAACTATCCCAAAATTCTGTTGCTTAAAATAACCATTTATTAATAGTGAGTGTGTTCATCAGAATTTTACTCTGAGATCAACATGGTGATTTTTCTGGTTTTAGCTGTACTACTATGGTTTCAGCTGAGATGACTGGAAGGACTCACTCTTTGCCATTTGTTCCTCATCATCCAGAAAGCTAACATGGATGTGGTCTTATTGATGATGGCAGAAGGCATGAATGAACAGAAACACCCAAGTGTTTTTACAAGTCTCTGCATCATATATGCTAGCATCATATCAGCCAAAAGAAGTTACATGGCAGGGCCGACAGTCAGAGTGGAAGGACAAGGTTACATTACAATTGGGACCATTCATGCAATCAGTCTACCATGATACTGGTGTGTCAAATAGCATGTATTCCATGACTTCATCTTCAACAAGTCCTAGAATCCACTAGCTCACCTCAAACAAAAAAAAAATATCAATATATATGACAGCATACATACAAGTTCAGACAATTAATTTCATGAATTTATCCTAGAAAAAGTGCTACATACCTCATTGCTGAATGTCACTTTGGTCATCTTTGAAGTACTCTGCTTGGGAAACTATGCACAGACACCAGCACTAGTCCACCCTTCAAAGCGGTCTTAGAACACTTTTTCTGGATTGGCCATCAGAGCTGTCATTCTCCCCAAAATCTGACAGTTGAGTTTGCGAACTTACCACCTTCATGGTGCATTTACTTCTGCAGCACTGTACAAACAACTCGGTAATGTGTAATAACCTTGCTGTTATGTATGTTGCTTTATTGGAATTTTCTTTTTTTTTTATTTTAAATAGACTTCCATCTACTTGTAGTTGGCCTCAATAAGTGGGAAGAGATCTTCATTGTGTAGTGGAGGTTCTAGTCCTCCTGATAGGTTGTTGAAGTGAGAGGGGATCAAGTCTTCAATTGCCCTTTTCTGCTGAAAATCCCAATTAGAGCAGACGTGTCCCTAAAGAGAGATTCTAATGATGACTCCTTTCCTCTCTGTATCATCAAAACCTCTGTTTTCTTAAGACAACACTCTATGCACAGTTCTTCTTCAAAACTTCTGAATTTAATTCACATGATGAAATTAAAGTGATGTAATAAACTAATTTTATAGCACATACCTGTAGCTCATGACAGAATATTAGCAGGGATATTTTGAAGTGAGAGGACTTCTGAAGTGCCTGTGAAATGATCCCAGACTTAACCACTTCTGATCCCGTCCACACACAAGGCACTTAGGTTCAATTCCAAATATCTGGGGACTTCTTGTTTATTGAAATAAATATGCTCTGTAATCAAGCTCAAAGAAGGCAACTTCTTTAGTCCCTTAGTGTGGTTTTCAAAATTGGCTACCTGAAAGCATTCCAAAGTGCTACCAATGCAACAAACCAGTTCACTGATCTTTAGCCACTCACTCAAGTCGTAGAAGTGATTTAAAGCTTCATTAATTTATTCACTATAGAATAGATCCTTTAAATTTCTATTTTTGATGCCTTCATTTTGAAAGTGTGGGAAAGAGAGTGTAAACTTGTATAGGGGACATTTTTCACAATATTTTTTCATCAGATTGCATTTTAAAAAAAGAATTAAGCATTGTACTGAATATGTTTAGCTTTGACCCATTGTGAGCTTTTTTAAATGACAGAATACATAAAATAAAATCTGAGACAAAGTTTTACCCATCTAGTGAACTAGAATTAATATTGTTCCTATCTCTTACTATTACTATCACTTGCTTCTGAAGTAACACAAAGTCAGTAATTCAAGTGCCAATTCTTTGAATAGATACAGTGAGTATATGATACCTATTATGCATTATATAGTGGTTAGAAAGACCATAAGAAATTAGCCTGCTTTCTTGTATAAGATCCTGCAGGAAAAGAAAGCCAGGAGGCCAAGATCCTGCCATGATAAACAGGAAAAGTGATACAGGGAAGATCAGAAATATATTGAGTTCAGATCAGGAGATGGAACGTTAAGATGTATGGTTACTTAATTAGGTGCTACTTTGAAACCCAGTTGGACTCTCATGCCTTTCTCTGCAGAAAAAAAAATACACACACACACACACACACACACACACACACACACAGGTGTACAAAGGACACCAGGAGCAAGAATCTCGTTATGCTTCTAAAGAGATCATATCTATCACATATATCATCAACCACATCCCTTTGGAAGTCTAGTACTTATAAGTATACAAGGGCTGTCCAGAAAAACTCCAGCCATAAACACCTCTATTTTTCATATTACGTGGATGGACACGTTCCGAACAGCCTTCTTAGTTTGCCTTGGTACCAGCTTTGGGAAATTAGATGAGAAATTGGGATCTCTCCCTCTTCTTTCCTTCAGAGATACCACATCCTATGCATAGGCCTATTTGTTTTTCTAACTGCGTATATTCAGTGTACTCACTTTTAGACAAACTGGGAGAAAAGTTAGAAAGTTAAATTCTTATGTCATCATTATTCTAGCAACTCAAAAACCAGTAGAAATCATTCCTGATCAGTAATCATCTGATCATTACGAAGAGCTTACCATTCCCTTTGGAAAATATACACTCACGTGTGTGTGTGTGTGTGTGTGTGTGTGTGTGTGGTCATGGTCTTACATTATGAAGTATTTTGAAAGCTTATAATTTGTTCTTGCTTAAAAGCTTTAAATTAACAACCCATTTTGCATGTGAATATAAGGCATTCTCCAAATTAAAATTTAAACTTCTAAGGCATTCTTGTAATGTTATTGTATCAATTATGTTTTAAATGTGCATACAGATGTAAATTATGAGCATCATGCTGAATGCAAAATCAGAAATTAATGTATTAAAAATGGTATATTAAGATAACCTAAATCTTACAGTGGTATTTTATATTTACAGTGTGGCCCTCAGGAGGCTGAGTTAATTTCAGGAAAGTACACATACCTGATACCAGTTTCTGTAATGGGTTTGGATGTTGCTTTCTTGGTAGACTTGTTCAAGTATTTGAACTCACATTGCCTTTTTTTTAAAGGAAAATTATTTGATGTTTTCTAGTTAATACATGTAATTTTATCATAAAATTCATGACCCAAGACTTAAAAAATTGATTTGAATGTCTTGAGAAACTAGGGACCACTATACTCAAAGCATTATTAGTATTTAAATATTTAAGAAGTTACCATGGTGTTTAAAACCCATATGACTTTTTCTACCAGCTGATTGCTGTGTCATATCAAGCTATTTTATCATTCCCAGTTGAAACTGCTCCATCTGTGAACTCCCTCATATGAGTTGTTCTTAGCTTCAAACCACTCAGGAAGCTCCCTCCCTACTTCAACAATGTTAAAATTGCTTTCTAGTAATTATTCAGGCAGATTTTTTTAGAAGAAAATACAATTTTTATCCAAGGGCTAACCCCTGTTGTTTTAACAAATATTACCTCTTTTCACTTAACGCTAGGAGGGGAGATTATTGTAAACAGAAGCTGTTTTCATTGATATAAAATAGTTTATAAACTCTTGACTTATTTCTCTGGAAATACTTTAAAACAGCAGAACATCTGGCATTGGAAGATGATGAAGCATTATTCAAATAAAAACTCTTGCTTTGCAGACCTTAATGGAGGTGACTGACACAGCTATAGTTTTATAACATGAATCTATTTTTAATTTAAAATACATTGATGAAATTAAGGCAGTGACCAGAAATGTACACAACCAGCCAGAAATTCATTAATGTTCAACAAACTGCGATTACGAATTTTAAGTTTTTTTTATAGAAATTAGCTTTTATTTTGTTTCCCCGATGTATTAGCCCCTTTAATATCTAACTTCCATTTTCAAAGAACAACTGAAATACAGAGTAAAATTGTTCATTTTGAACGCCAGCCATTACATTATAAATGTCATTTTTATTCACTGATGAAGTATTGTAGGGCACGACTACATTTATGGACCTAAATTATGATGTGCTGCTTGAGTCAGAGTTTTTCTAGTGTCCATAATGAGGAATTTAGATTCCATCACAGTTCTGTAGAAAACCAGGAGCTGTCTCTAACAACGATGAGAGTGCTTTCCCAGTGTAAATCCTGGAGTCTCTTTTTGATTTGTCTGTTAGGGCTTGTCATAGTATCTATCAGAACCCATTGGCAAGCAATGAAAAATCCTCAAAAAGAGTAGCTCTTTGCCAAAGAAAGTATCACTTGGCAACAAAATTCTCCGAACTTCCCTGTGATTCACAGGTCAAATAATGCCTGAGGTTTCCTCATCTGTTTCAGGGTCTATCAGGCTCACTGAAACCGCTCAGTCATAGCGGACCAACTGGTAGACCCACCTAACCAGAGATGTCGTAGGAAGCCCTCTCTTGTTCAGGGCCCACTCAGAGCTGGGAGCCTTTTGAATCATTTGGTAAATGAGTCAGGATATATGCCCCAAATGTGAAACATACTCCCAATGCAATACAAAGAGATCCAGAAAATGTTTGCTTGTATCCTAATTTTAAAACACTGTGCAACAAGACCTTCAACGTGGAAGACATAACCCAGTGTGCCTGGAGGGACTAAGGGTAGGAACAGGGAGTGATTGAACTAGTCATGTGGTTTCTCTGTGGATGATAAAAATGTTCTAAAATTTTGATTGTCATGATGGTTACACACACTAAAAACTAAAAACTCAAATAATTATCAAATTATACACCTAAATGAGTGCATTTTATAGTGTGTAAATTAATACATCAACTAGTATGTGTTTTAAATATTCATCCTACAAAGTAATTTCAGAATAACTTGTTAATTGAGAAGTAAAAACAATCATCATTCTAGAATCATAAAAAGCACCAGACTAGGAAGTCCCAACATCTTAATTTAGTTGCACTCATCGAGGCCTAGCCAGGATTGATTAACTGATGTTCTGAGAAAACATTTTGTGTATTTAAATCAGATGCAATTTAAATCCAGAAATTTTTGTCCAGATGAAAGAAGAGGTGGTAAGTCCGAGGGGAGAGTGAAGCAGCCCAGAGGTTAATAGAAAGCCAACTTTAATTCTCCTCTCACAGCACAAATGGAGAATGTGGTTTACTGGCATCTGGAGCCCTGGGGACCACCAGTCACTGCCAAGAGAGGCCATTGGAGGCAGAGATTGAATGAGAGAATCTCCCTGGCCTTTCTCTTCCTCCCATTCTCCTGTTTTCTTCTGGTGCTTCCTTACCTACTAGCATGACTCCAATGGAAACCAAAACACGTAGAACCAATCCTCTTCTTTGCTATGCACAACAGAGCAAAGAAAAGGTAGGGATGTATTTGAGGCTGATGTGCCCAGCACTGGCACATGGGTAGTTAAGTCATTTCACCTCTTCAGTTCAACTTAACCTCTTTCCCATCCCACTCCTCACAACACTGTGCTCTCTAAGCTCTTGCTGTTAACTGATACTCTTATCACACTCTTCTTTGCCTTATGCCCATCTCAGAACTTGCCTTGTCCATTGAGGCTTCACTTACTGAAGTGATTACATTTTCCTATAAAACTGTAGAAAGCATATACTCTACCATTTAACTGACAAAAAACACGTTTTTTTAGTTTTTAAATTATTTTATGTTAATCTTCCCAAGCTAATTATAACTACCACAAAGGTAAGGATTATGCCAAAGATACTAATATCTAGAATAGATAGCGAATAAATGTCCCCAAAATACAATAGAGTTTTAAAACTGCCACTATAAAATGATGTATTGTTTGTTTTCAGAGTTTGTCAAAGGCTGAAATTAAAAGATGACCTTATATACACTATGCCAAATTAACATTCATGGTATTTCTATACTTCCAATTGATAATTTTATTGTGAATATATAAGGTCAGACAATTAGTTTCATGAACTCATCCTAGAAAAAGTGCTGCATACCTCATTACTGAATATCAGTATGGTCACCTTCAAATATTCCCCTTGGGAAGCTACGCATCAATGCCAGTGCCTAGTCCACCCTTCAGAACAATTTTGGAACTTTTTTTTCTGGTATGCCCATCGGAGTTGTCGTCATCCCCAAAAATCTGTCCATTGAGTTCATGAACTTGCCGTTGTGCACTTACATTGGCAGCCTGTACAAACAACTCAGTAAGGTGTCACAACCTTGGCAAGGGCCATAGCATTCAAATTAAGGTAAAAAAGAACACCATCTTGTATCAAGGTTATGACAAGTTTATACTGAGTTGTTTGTACAGTGCTGCCAATGTGAGCAAATAGCGGCAAGTTTGCAAACTTAATTGTCAGATTTTAGGAATGATGACGGCTCTGATGGGCATTCCAGGAAAAGAGTTCCAAAACTGCTCTGAAGGGTGGGCTGGGCACTGGCATTGGTGCCTAGCTTCCCAAGGAGAGTGCTTCAGAGGGGGCCATAGTGATATCCAGCAATGAGGTATGCAGCACTTTTTCTAGGATGCGTTCATGAAATTAGTTGTCCAACCTCGTGTTCTCCACACTTGGCAAGTTTCATTCCCTGTTTTACTAATTCCATAAAAGTACCAAGCAATGCCTGAAGTTAGCAGGTATTTTTCTCCTTGCCATTTATTTCATTCATTCTACACAATGAGTACAGTTAATCAGGTGGTAAAAGAAGTGCTCTGAAGTACCAGCCATGTAGGATGGTAGGACCAGGATAAGCAGCTGTTAGAAACAACAATGTGGCTTCATATCCAGGGAGGGGGCCCTTGAAACAAATTCTGAGAACCCGTATTATTGCTGATGCTGAGAAATGAGAGTGGTAATTACATTGACAGAAATATAGAAATTGATATATCAGAGTACATCAAAGTCTACCCAGTACAGTATTCACTTGTTATCTGGGGTTCTACATGGCAAGACAGAGAGGCCTTTGCAGTTAGAATACTCCATTTTCCTTTATTGTAAAATGTCTCTGCCTTTTATGAATCAGCCCAAATGATTCTGGAATTCGTTATATATCTGACCACAATATAACTTGCTTTATGGGTTCCATAAGTTTATTGTTCAAAGTAGTACTTCCTCTACAAAGTAAAACAAGCAAACACAGCATCTGAAAAGATTCTGGATTGTCAGAATCAGAAATGCCACTACCACTTCTTGCATTCCTGGTTCATGTATTCACTGTTTTCATTTATCCTGCTTTATAGGAGCTGTTTGTAAATCAAGATGAAACACTACTCTTCCTTTCAGATCTATTTTTGTTTTGTTTTGATGGGCCCATCTGGCAATTTGACCACCAGCCATCAGTCGAATAATGCAAAACATTAGGCTGAAGATAAAAAATGTTAGTCAAGTTTCAAACTAAGTATTTGCTGAGTATTTATGAATGTTTTAAAAGATTGATAAATTTTGACTTAGAAAATATTTTTCCAGGGTTATATTCACAACTTCCTTGATTTACACTGTTAGTTATGTGAAAGTAAGTGTTAGACTGGGAAACACAATGAAAAGGACCAGTTGTGAAAGGAAATCAGGCATTTATATGTAGCCAAGCAAAGAGAGGAAAGACAGTCAAACCAATTAGGCCAGTTGGCTAATGGCGTTCTTAATGAATGATCTGGACAGGTGCACTATTAGCCTGGGGAGCATAATCTAATGTAGATTGGGCTGAACGTTCTCAGTTAGCCTGGGTAGTTCTAGCATGCTACAGTTTATTCAAGATGATGTGGCCTTAGTCTCATATATCAGTAATGGCTTATTAGGATTATGTCTAATAGTTAACACTACACCATGAACGCTGCATTTTCCAAAGTGTATACAAGGCGGCCTAAAGCCTCTCAAGGTGTGTATCCATATGTTTCAAAGTGATCTGTGTAAGTTACTTTGTAAGAATTGATATGGCTCAGTTGGTATAAAGAAAGAATTTATTACTTGAATTATTAGAATAAGTATTAGTATCATTTTGGATTTTAAAACTATTCCATCTCATTACGTGATATGAATAGAGTTATCTGCAATCAAGTATAGAACTAGGGTCAAATGAAATTCCACACCTCTGAGAACTTTCAAATCTTCTACTTGAGTTTTAATATTGAAACTTCTCAAAATTAATCAGAATATATTAGAATATAATTATGTAGCAATCCTTTATCCAGAAAGTTCAAATGCAAATATTGCCTCTTTTCTGAGTACAGAGATTGATTAGGTAAGAGAAATACGTTTTAACTGAGACTACCATATTCTTACTCATTAATTCAAATAAATGTAATTGTTATCTAATTAATTAACTGGAAGCATAACTTGTTCTATTATTCATTAAATGAAAAAATTCTTTCCAGAATAAAGCAGTCCAAGTTAAAAAATGATCTAAAGCCTCTAAAAGTATTGATAGCTGATAAAACCTACCAATGAAACAGTAGTAACTTACTCTAGAAATAGTTTTGATTCAGCAGAATGGAGAAAATGGAAATAGATGGATTCTAACATTGATTAGTTTTTTTAAACGAATGTTGTTTTGATTAATGGAAACAGAGAGGAATGTATAACATTGTATGTTTATCTTCACAAGATCATCAAGTCAGCTGTCAATGTTAAGAGATGATTGTAGTTTACAAATTAAAATATAAGACTCTTGGATTTTAACTTTAATTACCAGTACTATGTAGCAATAGCACTAAAGAAGAAAAATAAACTTATTAATTAAAAATTTTAAAGTTCATAACATTAGCATGGCTATCCATCATTGAATATTCTCTAAATTTTGTTAAGGATTTTAACCAAAAGAAGAAAAGGACAGCATTATGTATTTTAATTCTGTATGAAAACAGATTATGGATAGTAATTGTATTGGGAATTTTCTTTCAACTTGTATTAAGTCCTAGAAAGTTTTACATTAAATCATACTGTCAAACTGTGGAAATAACTAACTACTTCACATGAACACAAAAGCAATTTTAACTTGCAAACAGCAAAAACAGTGAACTTTGAAGTAAGATCAGACCATTTTTCATTATTTATTAAAGGTACAGAATAACTATATTTTCTCATGTGCAAGGGTGACCATTCTGTTCCTTTAAACCCAAATCCTTACTTAATTTAAAAATTTAGTATGTGATCCATGGACTTAAATGTGTCATAAAATAATTTGTAAAACACATGTTATACATTAAGACAGATCCTTTTATTTTCTGTAAGTTAGATGAAATTTTGAACATCTGAAAACTCTCTTTAAATTTCAAATAAAAATTTGTGTAAAAAAGTAGTAGAAGAAATACTTAAACAGTAGACACAATATTAATTCCAGAATAAAAGTTGGCAATTTACTCATGTACTAATAGTTTTAAGGATGTCTCAGACTCGTGAATTAAAATGTATCAAATTAGTCTTCTGTGCACAACCCACACCAAAACCAAAACCAGTAAAGAAATGTGAAGGTGTGTGGATAAAGGAACATTTGAGAAAAAAGTGAAGTCATTCACAATTCTATCCATGTGTGTACCATTGTGCAATCACTACCACATCAAGATGCAGAATAATTCTATCACTCCGAAAAGATTTCCCTGTATGCTCCTCTACAGGCACCTCCACTCACTGCTGATCACTTTCATGTTGCTGTAATTTTGCCTTTTCCAGAAAGTTGTATTAATGAAATATCATACAATGCCTAGCTTTCTGAGTCAGGATTTTTACACTTAGCATAATGCTTTGGTGATTCATCCGTATTGTCCTACGTACCAGTAATATTGTTGTTGAGCAGTATTCTATTGAATGGAGGCATCACAGCTTGTTCATTTATTAACCAATTGATGAACATTTCAGTTGTTGACAGTTTTTTGTAATTTTGAATAAAGCTGCTGTAAGCCATTATGTAAAACTTTTTGTGTAGACATCTGTCTTCAATTGTCTAAGAGTAGGATTGCTGGGAAATACGCTAATGGTATAAGAAACTGTTTTTCTAGAGTGGTTATACAAGTTTGCATTCCAGAACATGAGTCTTGGATGAGAACTTCACTTGCTTGACATCCTCACGAAGAGTTGAAACAGCACTTCATTTTTATAATCCATTCCAAGTGCTGTGTAATACTGTCTGTCTGTGGCTTTAATTTGAATTTTCCTATTGACTAATGATGTTAAGCATCTTTTCATATAGTCATTTGCCATCCATATCTTTTCTTTAGGGAGTACAGGTACAAAGAGTTTGCTTTTTTTTTTTTAAGTTTGAGTTTTCTATTTTTATTGAGTTGTTCAAGATGTTCTATGTAACAGTTATTTATCTATCTTTTAAAAATATTTTCTCCTAGTATATATTTTCATTTTCTTAAGAGTTTCATTCGGAGAGCAAAAATGTTCTTATATTGTATACAAACAGCATGAACCATAAAAGAAAACTGATAAATCGAACATGTGTTCACAATACAGAAGCGTCTTAACTGCTCTCTCTCTCTAGGCAGCCTTAAAACCAGGTAGTGCAAGTCTTCCGATTTTGTTTTTTTTACAGTTGTTCTGGCTATTACAAACTATTGCCTTTAATATGAATATTAGAATTAGCTTATTAATTTCCATAAAGAAATAGAAATGATCAAATTTTGCTTGGGCTCATGCTGACTCCGCATCAACTGGGAGCATAATTGACATCTTAATAACATTGGAAACAATCTATGAGCATGTTATGTATTAGAAAAATCAAGAAGAGAAGGAAGCTGTTGCATTCCCAGACATTTGCTTGTCGTGTTCTTCCTCTTGATGTTTCAGAGTTCCTTCTTTTATCATATTCTTCATCTTTAGAGAGTTATTTTTAAATATTCTTTTAAAATAGGTCTGCTAGTGACAAATTTGCTTAGTTTTCTTTCAATTAATTTTGTTTTGATTTTCATTCCTTGCTGGATTATATTTTCTCAGGATATAGAATTCTAGGTTGACATTCTTTTCTTTTTATATTTGAAACATTGAACTACTTCCTTTTGGCCCTCATGAGTAGAAATGTGAATGTGTGTGGGGAGAAGGACCAGAATAGAAATCCACTGTCATTCGGAGAAATTTCACCTGTTGGTCAGATATTGTTTCTCTTAAGACTTTTTTTTTTTCCTTTAGGTTTTAGAAGTTTGAGTATGTGTCTTGATGTCAATAGTTTTTGAGTTACTCCAGAGCTTTCTCAGCCTTTAAATCGGTAGTAGTATACTTTTTGCCAAATTTTGGGAGTTTGTAGCCATTATTTTTTTAAGTACTTCTCAGCCCTATCTACTTTCTCCATTCCTTACAGGATTCCACTAACATTAGTGGAAATACTTTGTCATAATCTGACATGCCTCTAAGGCTCTGTTCATATTCTGTTTCTTTGTTTTTTAGTTCATTTTCTGTCTGTTGTTCACATTTGGTAATTTCTACTTTTCCATCATCTGGTTCACTGATTCTTTTTCTGTTTTCCTCCATTCTGCTATCAAGCCTACCCACTGAGGTTTTTATTTGGTAAATGCATACTTCAGCTCTAAAATCTCCATTAGGATCTTTATATATTTTTATTTCTCTGCTGAGACTTTCTATTTCTCATTTGTTTCAAGCATACTTATAATTGCTTATTTTTAGGATGTCTTTAAAATTTTTGACTAATAATTCTAGCATGTCTGTCATCTCCATATTGTCATTTTTAAATAGTTTTTTGTTTGTTTGCTTGAACTCTTCTTGGTTCTATAATTATGAGTGATTTTTTTTTACCAAAACATGAACATTTTTGGTGGTATCCTCTGAGGCTTTGAGTCTTATTTAACCTTCTGTTAACCACTGGTCTGGCAGAGGAAGGAGAGGTAACCTCATTACTGTCAAGTGCTACTAGAATATGGGGGCTCCTGGTTCTGTTAGTGGGAGTTTCACCATGAGAGAGAGAGAACTCATCACCACCCAGGAAAGATGATGCACTTGGTTCCCTATACAACCTTCTCTGACACCATCTTGGCTACGGGGTTGGGGTATCTTGTCATAAGCTGGTGACAGTGGAAGTATAGGTTCCCTGCTTGGCCTTTGCTGGTGTGGAGGAGAATGAGTCTACAACATTTCCTGTGTTTTTTGGCTGGAATTGAAAGGCTATTGTCTGAATTTTCTGCCTTGAAAGTTTCCTACCCCTTACCTATTGTTTTCTTTTTGCTAGAAAAGTAAGTTTTTCTATTATTTTCTGCAAACCATTATATGTAACATAATTAGAAAGCCTCAGAGTTATGGCCATTCATCATTTACAGAAGAGAAAATTAAAGGCCAAAGAGGCAAAATAAATAAATAAATGAATAGCAGTTAAATGAATGTTAGATTTAGTCTGAAATTTGGGCCCCCAGATTCTCAGGCTACTTAGTATGTTTTGTTTTGGTGTGGCTTGGTTTGATTTGGTTTAAGAAAAGAAATGGTGCTTTTAAGAAATCAAGATATTAACCTAATTAGAGGTTGTTAATTCATATTATAAGGTCATTAATTTGAAGCTTTCAAAATTGATCTTTCTGTTGTAACTACACAGGTGATGACTGCATACAAATATTACTTCCAGTCACCCAGAGACACCTCTCATTTAGTGAGATCTAAGTTACTCCCTCACAGATGGCTGTGAGGCAGCATTCCCTGTCACATGCAATTTTGCCAATGCCAGCATGCTCCTCGCTTCTCTGTAAAGCTCACCTCTTTCCACTTTGTGATTATCCTCTTTTAGTTTACTGTAGAAGCCCATTAGCTCTTATCCTACCATTCATTATCTCCTAGAGACAAGCCCAGTGGAACTGATTTTCATTCATCTTCATTTCATCTTCCTGAGATTAGACAAACTAGTATTTTGCTATTACCTATTTTTAATATTAAGACATCGGTTCCCAAGTGGTGGTACGTGTACCCCTGGGGGTACGTGCTTGGCTTTTCAGGGGTACACAAAAAATAATCAGTAATGGTGAAAAAACAAGTTAAAAAATGCAAAGTATTATGGACCAATAAATATTAAGCTTGAATCACTGTTAATAGAGACATTTCAAAATTAGATCACATTAGCAAACGATGATGGGTGAGGGCGTGGCTATGAACTGAACTCTTCCTCCAAACTGCTCTTTCACCAGTCACTACACACAGTTTCAGAACAATCCAGCTGTGCCATTTCTAGAACTTCCCCAAAGATATAAATACATTCATAGCCAGACTGTTCGATCATTTCAGTTATTGATTGAGTAAAAGTAAATGTGTTGTCTTTAATTGTGATTCTTTTCAAGTAGTTTCAAGTAGTTTTACTGTTTAAATACTTGATCATTATCAATTTTCACTGTTATGAATATTGTAAAATTAAATCTGTAGTTTGTACTTTTAGTGTAGTAATTTTTGTTTCCTAACTTATTACCTCATTGTCACTATTTTACATTAAGATAAGCACTGAACAAAAGTGTCAGCATTTAAAAACAGCTGTTTTAAAAGCAATAGTTTCAATTTACAGAAATGGGTTTAAAAGGGGTATACAAGTGGAAAAAGGTTGGGAACCATGGTATTAGGTTAAGTAATGTCATATTTTTCTCACTAGTGAGCTAACATAACAATGATAGTTCCAACAGTTATTACTTATCCAAAAATATTAATTTGGACAGCTGGGCTTCTGCTTCAGAAGTTTTTCTTTTGATTTAGAAGTTGATGCCAAAATGCTTCCAAGTTCTTTTAGTCAGCCCATCTAATAATGACCCAATTTCATTAATATAATCTCTCTTCCCTTGTGTGTTATGCATCTGCAACATTTTTTCATAACACTATTAAGGGTGTTTTTGCAAGAAGTAGTGGAAACGTGTGAAATGTTTTACAATAGGAGAATGGTTAAATAAACTCAGGTGCATCCACACCGTAGAATACTACTCAACAGCAGAAAGGAATGAACGGTTGAGAAGTCTAACAACCTGGATACATCTCAAGGATATTATGGAGAGTAAAAGGGCTACATAATATATGATTGCATTTATATAACTTTCTTAAAATGACAAAATAGGTATTGAGAACAAATTCTTAGTCACCTGGGTTTAGGAATTGGTGTGACTATGAACAAGTAACATTAGAGAGTTAAAATAGTTATGTGTTTCGATTGTGATACTTTCATAAATCTATCCATGTGACAAATTGTAACCAGTGCCAATTTCCTAATTTTTGATATTGTAGTATAATTTGGTAGGATGTAATCATTGAAGAAAACAGGGTGAAAGGCACATGGAATCTTTCTGTACGATCCTTGCAACTTTGTATGAATCTAAAATTAATTCAAATTTTAAAAGTTAGAAACATTTTAAATTTAGCCAGTCAAATCAAGTAATATTTTTAAAAAATACATGATAAACAAGTGGAGTTTCTTGATAAATTTTATTTTCATTTACTATATTCACTTGCAAATTTCTTATTCTTAAACTTACTTGCAGTGACATCAGTTTGAAACTCTCAATATATTGCATATTCTAGCAAATACCTACTTTGTCTTAATAACACCCTCTTGGAAACTAGTTTCCCAGTTTTTATTAGACTGATTTCTCTCTTGGCTTGTAACGTTGAATCTGGGGATTCTCGTCAATGTTTTCTTGATGACATCAAATGGTTTGCTTGCCATTTGTTTATTCCTTTTTCTAGTTCACTTTCTCATTTAATAAAATTATTTTCTCATTTAATAAAATTAAAGGAGGACTGTGGGAGAAAGTGAAGGAGGCATAGCATGTAAAGAAATGCTCTTATTCTGCCCTATTGATTGATTCAACATTTTTTTTTCCTAATGTGACTTCTCTTTCCATCACCTTATATTTAGCTTCCCCTCCTCCTCTCCCACCCCCTGATTCAACATTTTGTGGAAATATAGTTAGTCTACATTATTCGTATTTATCCTCTAAATTTTGAAGGCTTCTCTCTATTATCCTCTAATACTTCTAATGCTGATGAGATGTCTGAACTGTATCTCATTGTTATTCCTTTTGTAGAACACCTGCTTGTTTTTTTTCTCTGAAAGTGCTTCAAGCCTTCTTTTTATCATTGGTATTATGGAATTTTACATGATATAAGATTTGGTCTTCATAATTCATATCTTTAAGCATCCAGCAGATCATCACTTTGCTATTTATTTGATAATATCTTCTACTCCGTGCTCTCTGTTCCCTTCTTCTATCAGCACTAATTGCCCATTGAGCATCACATACTACCCATGACATTGCTCTGTCATTTTAGAGCAGTCTCTAATGTTATTTTTTATTAATATTTTGTGTTAATTTGCCTATCATATTTTAATTTTTTGAAAGCACTGTATTTTTTTCTCAGTTTTCCTTTTTAAAATCATCTTATTTTTGTTCTGTAGATTTATTTTCTAATAGCGACTTAAATGCCTACAAAGATACTGTTTAGATGGTTACTTTTGTTATTAGAAGTTACCTTGTTTTTTCTGAAACCCTTTTTGGCCAAGAGAAGCTTGCATCTTGGTTTATCTTAGGCTTTCTCTGAAACAATAGACTTACCTCAAATAACTACTTAATTATCAAGAATCCACTCATATTTTAGAATTAAGCTGAGGCACCTGTATGAGAGACGTCTGTGTGTACATCTAGTTTGTTTGTAGCAAGAAGCTGGTTTTTTCACTTTCAGAATTTCTACCACCAAGAATTAGAAGGGTTTTCCCTAATGTAAGAGTGGATTAATTTGCCGAGCTGTCAAAAGAAATTACTACCAACTTGAGGGCTTAAAACAACAGAAATGTATTCTCTCACAGTTCTGGAAGCCAGATGTCCAAAAAGAAGGTGTTTCCCAGGCCACACTACTTTGTGAACAATCATTCCTTACCTCTTCCAGATTCTGATACCTCCAAGAAATTTTTGAGATTACATGGCTTGGAGATGCATAATTCCAACCTTGCCTTCAGTACATGGCTTTCTACTATGTGTCTGTCTCTCTTCCTCTAAGGATACTTTCATTGGCTTTAAGGCCCACCTGGGAAATCTAGGATGATCTCATCTCAAAATGCTCAATTAAATCTGCAAAGGTCCTTTTTTCCAAATAAGGAAAATTCAGAAGATTCTGAGGAGACATATGTTTTGGAGCCATCATTAAACTTAATACCACAAAGACTATATATTAATCTTTTCAAGACAATTGAATTAAATTAAGATCATTAAGTTTTATCCTTTCCAATGGAAGAAAGCTCACTTTTTGATCTGAACTTTGATGAGAAATGGTCTCGTTTTCCATGAACAGTGGAGTGTTTGAGAGTTTATATGAATATTTGCATGTATCTCATTTTTCTCAGCCTTTCCTCCAATTGCTCTTGCAGCTGTACCTGCCATTTTTGCTACTCCTGTGTTCTGCCGTGCAGGTCAGCTTTCCTGTCAGTGCTCTCCACTCAAGTCCTGTGCATCACTGCAGCCTTCTTCCTTGTGGCCATCCAGCTGTCCTCCATCTACATTCTCCAGAAAATTTTCAAAATCTGAGGTTTACCAATCTCTCCCATTTTTTTGTTGCAGAAGGATTATAGTACTTTAAAAATACATGTAAACTATTATTTATATGTAATCTCAGAGAAGAGAGCAAAAATGCTTATTCTATTTATGAGACATTCACTTTCTTAGCCTCAATGTCCTCCTCTATGAAATATAAATCTTAAAAAAATCACAGTTCATGTTATTATTTGTTCCATAATGCATATGGAACACTGTCTGTATGGTAGAAAGTGTTCAGGAGGTGTTAGATATTATAGAACATGAGTCTTTATGCAGATAGTTAAAGAATTAGTAAATCATTTGAAAATTTATTAAATGAATATATTCACTTAGACTTCATCACAGATAATTCTTTTTATTTTACTTAATTAAAAATGTAGACATTAATTACCAGAGACCATTTTGTTTCACTCATTTGCTGCTGAAACATTAACTGAAGTGCAAAATTTTTCTCTTTTTAATCCCAACACAATATAACATGATTTCTGGGACCTTGCCAAAATAGAATTTGTCACCTCTCATCTCCCTAACTTTGAAGGGCATATACATTAATACATGAGTATAATTTGCGTAGTTCTTCTCTTTCTACATTTTTCATGAATTAATCAGTTCAAAAGGAAAGTATTTGTGCAGATCATACCACTTGATACTTAAAAATTCCTAACTACAAGCGGGCTTTTGAAAGACAGCCATAATTTAGTTTTATGCTTGAATAAATTACATGGCATTCAAGAAATGTTGTTTATCATTCTAGAAATTAGGCAACTCCATTCCCTCTCAGGGATAAAAAAAACCAAGCTGATTTTTTGTTTACTGAAGTAAATCAAATTGTAAAGTCATAATCTCCTCACTCTTTGCTAGCAGGAAGTTACTTTAATTCTGAGTCTATAGTAATCATGACAGAGCAATAAGAGTAATTATAATAGCTCTCAGTTAACCAGAATTCATGGAGTTTGGTAGATGCCAGGTAAATGTAAGTAGGCTCTCCGTTAACCGGAACTCAAGCAACTGGCACTCTCACGCAACCGCCAAAATCTCAAGCAACTGGCGAAATAATATTCCATTTGCTTGAGAGTGCCAGTTGCTTGAGTTCCAGTTAACAGAAAGTCTACTGTACATCTGTATCTTATTGGTTCTGTTATTCTAGAGAACCTAATCAGCATACGACAATCTTTTGCTTACTGCAATGAAGTTTTGCTTCATGTATTTTAAAGCTTGTAATTAGGTACGTGGACATTTAGGATATCTTAATATCTAAACCTAGATATTAAGCCAAAATAAAGATAAATACAATAAGCAATAAATTGCTTAAACCACAAACATACGTTCAGATAGGAAGTGTAGTATTAATTGTTCAAACTCTGACAATAAGCTGATATGGAAAGACGTGAGAAAGACTGCCAATCCACCATGGGAATAAAAACTAGTTTTATTAATATATTTTATTAATATGACCCTATGTTAGTATTAAATTATTTAAAAAATCTTTGGTAACAAGAAAAGGAGTGTCAGAGAGAAGGAAAAAGCAGAGAAAGAAAACCTGTGATTAAGATCTGGAAGGTGACTATTCATGGTATGAAAAGCTTTAAAAGCCAAGCCGTATATATTTTGACTATTTTATCTACATTTTTCAAACACTAAAGGTTTCTTTCCATTCATAAAATGTCTTTCTAAGACAAGAGAGTTTCAACAGAGCTTCAACCAGTTAGAGGAAACTTCAACCGCAAGCAGCTGCTTCAAAATTCACCTTTCATCATGCAATTAGGTACTATCTAATTCAGTATTCTAAATTGTGTTTACAAACTTTGATGTCCATTTTATTTTTAACCATTTATATACACTTTGAGTTTATTTGGTGCTGAAGGAATTTCTTGTACGATAATGTGATTATATTTAATCAGTTTTTTTAATTTTAAAATCTGTTTTCCTACAGGAAAGCATGCAGGTAAATGTCATTTTTCTTGGTCTTTTCAAAAATAATACAAATCTCATATGTTTTCAAAGAATCTCATTGGCAAATTTTAGACAGATTTTATCTCTTTCTTCATATCATGATGTAAAAAAATTAGCTAAAATCTTAATCAGATTGGTAATAAACATACAAGATAAATCTAAAAACCCTCACTATATATTTCAGATATGTATCCATTGAACTCTATGAACTCACTTTAATATCAGATTGTTATTCTTGTTTGGTAAATCTTGTTGATTCTTCAAGTTAATATCAGGACGTATTTTTCCAATGATTAAACTCTGAAAACCAATCCTTGTTTTACATTTAGCAGTGAGCACACAGAATTAAAATCCTACTCAATATCTGTACAGAATAGTCAGTTCAGATTTGTATAGAATGTCTTCACTCATCTAATGGTATGATTATATAAAAAAGCAGTTGACTGTTTTAGTGTAGCCATTCTAACTTACAAAGCTAGTCATAAATTTAACAAAATAATTATTTATGGGGTAATTATAATCATTTTACAAAACATAACATTGCACTACATTAAGTAAATAATTGAAAATTCTCATTTGTGAAATTTGTTATGGTTTGTGATCATAACAACAGTTTATGACATGGACACTGTCATTATTTTTAATAGCTAAAATTGTTCTACTTACAACTCTCATTCATTTTTACTGCAAAACATCTTTACCATAGAAAATGTTCAGATACAATCTTTTTAAATTGCTGAATAGGTTATTTTCAAATATTTTAATCTTACCATTGTCCCTGCAATCAAGCCTAGCAAATTTCTTTTTTTAGTTAGATATAGTGTTCTAGATATTTTGTTTTTGCTATGAAAGTAGTTGTACACTAATAATTTAGTTCTTGCTCTATTAACTGCATCTTCCACTGTCTTAGCCAATTTTTTTCATAAAGTATTCCCTCTTTCATTATTTAAGACAATTTTTGTCCTTCTGGTTAACTTTTTTTTTTTTTTTTTTGCTTTTTGGTATGTGGGTAGCTCCCTGACTGGGAATCGAACCCAGGCCGCAGCGCTGATAGCGCCAGCACCGAAGCCTTAAGCCACTACACCATCAGGGAATTCCCTGGTTAACTTTTAAGTTGTGTAAAAACTAATACTATAAATTTTTCATTAAGACTTGCTAGCTCACCTCCATAATTACTCAATTTAATCCAAAAACTTTTTGTATTTTTTCTTTATTTAGACAAATAAAACAAATACAGGTTATGTATACCTATTCTCCCTAACTACTACTACAGTTTTGTAAATATTGGTGTTTTGGTCTCTATGCACCAATCCTCCTATCTTTTGTGTGTACAGAAAAATAACCTTTTTGATATTGTACTAGTTGTTTTAACATAGGTAATAATCCAATTAGGCAATTATTCATCATGAATACTTTATGATATTCATGATTAATATTTTTAAATCAAGACTAAGGATTTACTCTATTATATAGTGTCATTTGCATAAAACACAATCTGTAAAAAGCATATGTAACTATACAATTTAATGATGAAGTGAAGAAAATCAGTCTTTCAATGTAAACCATTGATGTTGATTCTCAATAGAATTTTTAAAATTCATATGTAGTTCATTTTGTTCTTCTTCATAGTTTATATGTGTCTAAACCAGAGATTAGCAGGGTTGTTTTGTTTGTTTTCTCTGTAAAGGGCACACAGTAGGTATTTTAGACTTTGGAAACGATATGTAGTCCCTGTCATAAATAGTGAGGTGGATATCGTTCACTGGTTTTCAAAGTTTAGATTGTGTCTCATTGTAAAGCTCAAAATAAATACAGCAGCTTCACTGAAAAAAAGAATACTCTCCTTTGGGAAGATGAACCTATAAAAAAGGTGTATATACCACAACAAGAGATCTCAACCTAACATAAAGAAGAAACAAATCCCTGGTTATTATTAGGATTTTCATGGCAGCTGGTGTAACTGACAGTTCTTCCTTCCGTAAACCAGATTTGGAGGGAAAACCACATGCCATCAGATATTTATCCCTTTTGACTCTGTTTCACCTATTTGGGAGCTGTGCATTATGTCACAGTTCCGTGGAGGGCTTCCTGTCTTTGTCAACTGTTTTCCTCAACTTCCCACGTTCACTTGATAAGAGCTCAGTCTGTCTGTATGTCTCCCAGAACATGCTTTCTGTTTGTTTAGAATGCCTGTCTTTTAAAACTGATCAGCATAAATCTTGTCCTGCTCTAAGACTCTGAGACTTTGTTATCTTGTTTTAAATGTTAGGTAATCCTTAATTCCAATCATCTTTCACATAGTACTTTAATGCTAAGCCTACACCTCTACCTTCCAATAAGAATTCGGATCTGAAGTGATTTTTAAAATTCAGTTTACCATAGAATTGTCCCATTCTTATATTAAATTCTACTTACAATTTCTAATTTCTTGTAGCTGTGCCCACATGTTACTCTTGCTATAAACACTGCAAACTGTTATACTAGCTTGATGAATTCTATAAACAACCACAAATTGATGAATCACATTATTTTATAGAGCAGTCCTTTCATTTGATTCATATTGATTTTTAAGCTAACAAGGGCCCCCACTTAACAGATACACCTCCTAAGATAAAGGATGGGTGGAGTTGAGGCTGGGGTCCACAATATAGAAGATAGTCATTATTGAAATAATAATATAGTCTAAAACACATCATGTCATTGTTTGGGGTTCTGTTCTTTTGTTTTTTATGACCAAGGTGACCATATGCAGTTTGCTCAGGATAATTTCAGTTCACAACTGTCACCTGGAATAGTTATTACCACTGATTTTATTCTTAAAAGTGCCTTTGTCTGGATGATAAATTCTATTGCAATCCATTAGAAAGTATTGAAGGGGAGGCAAATTTTCCTGCATTTGTTGGATCAACCACACATCTCATGCTCTTCTGAGCCATCCAGAAACATTTTCTCTATGAAGAAGGGGGCTCCTTTCACTGTCAACCATACTGTTGATTACAGTCTATTAAGTGCAACTATAAATCTAAGGGTAAATATGAATTAAAATTGAAGTGGTAACATAAAATACCTGGTAGTCACTCATTTCTTATTTTCCAGTTTCAGGGAAAGCTTTTATTATTATTATATAGTTTAATTAACATTGCCCTAGGCAATAGAGCACAAGGAAGAGGGAATATGAATGTATTCTCGGTCTGGAAAGCAAATCATAAGCTTCCTATCGTTATTTTTCTCCTGTATTGCAATTTTGTCCTCTTTATTTCCATCACCTCCTCTTCTATTGCCTGTAGACATACAGCTGGCTTATTCAGGTTAAGAGGAGGGGAGGAAGACATGGAGATGATGAAGTCAATATTAAGTTCAGTCATCAAACATGAACCCGGGACAGGATCCTTAGTCATATTCCAATTCACTCATATTAACTTCTTCATTTGGGAAAAACATACAGCTGTTCAAGGACAATAGAAAATACACAAAGGCAATCTGGTGAAGAGACGAGGACCATGCATAATTATAGATGAGTCACAAGACTTAATTTCACTCCTACTACCTGTGTGACATTGAGCAAGTTTCTTAATGTAATGTCCGATACATTTTTCAGTGTTCTTTCAGAACAGCTAAATGCTAATCAAATCAAAAGTTTAAAATATGCCTTTTGAAGAAGGACAAGGAAGTAATCTTTTATGATAAATATTTTTCTACCCTTAATGATGACGGAAAGAGTTTTCTGTTGGTCATATGGCTATAATCAGTGTTGGAATCAGACACATTGCAGTATAACTCAGATAGTTTCTTTTCTCTTGCCTACTTATTACACATGATATGATCATCCTCTCTACGAACTGAGTAAATATGATGACCATGTGTTTGCAGGAATGAATTAATGCTTATATTTTCTCAGTCCATTTCCAATTTATGTGGTGTGGAATGGTCAGGAGAGAGTTTGCTGTCTCTCTGATGGTCTTCCTCCTGTTCAATGAGTTCTGTTAAATGATCCCTGTAACAGCCCTCCTTTGTTCCTGGCTCACAAAAATTTAGTTCTGAACAGCAATCTTTTTAGTGTATGAAACTCAACAGATGGTACCAAATGGCTGATATTTCGAACTACTTCCTGAGGGTAGATCTCCAGCTGAGCCTTCCTCTCAGCCTTGTTCTCATCCACTCTCACTGCATGTTGATTCATTTTAAGACTATCATGTGAGCAGAACTTACGTTTCCTTTGAAGATGTAATTGTGCATATTAGCAAGTATTAAGCTTGAGTACGAGCTTCATAATGTCTGCTCTTCTGCTTGTGTTATCTTTAAAGCAATGCCTTATTTTTAAATGATTGTGTTCCATTTTAAATCCCGAATGGTCACTAGTTATCTTTTTTTGCAATTCACTTCTCCAAAGAAAAGAATTATAGGTAGTGATTTTATCTTAGCTATCAGTAGATCTTTGATAGACATCCTCATCTTTGTCGTCAGGCTGTAACAGTCTATTCTGGAGCAGAGGAAAAATAGTTATTCACACAGTGCTTTTGAGTCTCTAAAGTCTTTATTGGTACTCAGCATGCCTTTACACCTTCACCAGAAGAAGACGAAGATTTACATTAAAAGCTGTATTGAAAAATGTCTACTTCAAATGCACTGCAAAGATTTACCAGTTGTTTTATTGCAATTCCAGAGTACCTTCATGTCCCTGAAATAATTTGGGCTAAGCAAGGTAGACACTTTTCTAAACTGGGGGGAGGCTACCTTGAAAAAGATTATGGGAAAATAAATAGGCTATCTTCTGCTGTTGTTATTCATGTTAAAGCTTTATAGTAGCAGTTACACTAAGTAGGTGTAAACATCTGAGCAACAATAAAAGATGAGCACCTACCATGTATCTGTAACCTGTAATTCCACTTACAATTCAAGCACAAGGTCAGTAGAGCCAAAAATATAAATATTTTTATTTTCTATATAAAACACATATTTAAAAATTTAGTAAACAACCTTTTGTACCTTTAAATAACTTCTTTTTATTTTTTCTTTTTATTAAATTTATTGGAGTGACATTGGTTAGTAAAATTATAATAGGTTTCAAGTGTAGTAAACAACCTTTTGGTGCCATATTAAATAAAATAAAGTCCTACCCTATGTTCAAAATAATGGTAAAGCTAGAAATTACTTCCTATAAGAAATACTGATTTAAAAACTTACAAAAGATAGTAACTTTATATTAAAACTAAGATGAATAATTAAAAATAGTATTTCAAAGGGATCATTCATTGCCATACCTGAGTTCTGAATCTCTTCTCTGTTTTTGTTATTCTGCTCTAAAAAGAAGATAGTTAATAGCAAGCTTCACTTATGTATGTGCCCATATTTCTCATGAATGCTCTAAAATTAATCACACAGTTTCAAACACACATGACCAAACATATATAGTAGACTCTCAGTTAAGGGCTACCATAAGGACTGGTAGATGTTGGGTCAATGTTAAGTAGACTCTCTTTTAACCAGAACTCCAGCAACCGGTACTCTCAAGCAACTGACAAAATCTCAAGCAACTGGCAAAAAGTTGTGCTGGTTGCTTGAGTTCTGGTTAATGGAGAGTCTACTATACATATACACATCCAGTCTATATAACAGACTCCAGATACCATCCTTTCAAAAAATAAATTCAATTTTATTTGTTCATTATTATAGATAAAGGCCCTCTGTACC
This sequence comes from Lyroderma lyra, assembly GCA_004026885.1. Taxonomy (NCBI): domain Eukaryota; kingdom Metazoa; phylum Chordata; class Mammalia; order Chiroptera; family Megadermatidae; genus Lyroderma; species Lyroderma lyra. Next base: position 158,491 of record PVJL010001361.1, on the reverse strand, counting down.
AGATGGGAGGATGTAATGTAAATGAGTTAAGGGATGCTGGCTACAGATCTGCCTGATGAAGTATAAATAATCTGGATCTTCTGTGTTTGGTAACCTGGAAGGAGACTTTTGTATTGTGATTTAATGGTAGTTGATTCATTATATCTTATCTTTGCCTCAAATATTCTTTTTGCTTAAAGGGAATAAAATAGTCACTGTACCTGGCTGAGGATATCTGGCAAACTTTTCATTTTGCCTGTTGGAAGAGAAAAAAAAAAAAACAACAAAGGCCAGCACTGGCTCCAGTTGCGAATAGAGAAAGATTGTTCTTGGTGTCTCCATCTGTTCCTACATCATCCTCCTTCCTAATCTTTCCCTTGCCTCTTTGCATGCCAGTTTGCTGGATCAAAAGGTAACTTCAGTGGAAGAAACCAGAAATGATGCTGTATAGAGAAATCTGCACATAATTGGTCATTTAAGTGTTTAGGAAGTAAGACTGAGGCCATGGAGAAATCAAAATGAACAGAAACCCATTCCAAGTAATAATAATAGCAAATGCTTCCAAACAGCTTATTACTTGCCAAGAATTCCAATTGCTTTACGTATATTAATTTGCTTAATACTCATGACTCTTCTATGAGAAGGCTGTTATTTTCATCCCTATTTTATAAGTGAGGGAAATAGCAGAGTAGTTAAACAACTCACCCACAAAACAAATGAGAGAATTGGTATTTGAACCCAGACAGGCTGGCATCAGAGCCCTTGGGCTTATTATCCACTACACAGTGGTGCCTCCCATACAGGGTCTGTTCAATATCAGCATAAACATTAATATAGAGGAGAACATAATCAGACAAGTAATAAGCAATAAGCAAGCTCAGAAAGAAAAAAAAAAACAATCTATAGGATTGAGGGTATAAAGACAAGAAAAAAATAATTGTGTAAACACAGTGCCTGCTGTAAAATAAATACTAATCATCTGTTGAGTCAATAGTGAATGAAAAAGGAATCATCCAGGCTGGATTTTGGAATGAGACCATGGCTATCTCTGTCATCCTTAACTATGGGACTGTTACCCCATGAACCAATCCTGAGGAGCAGAACCTCAGAGACTCGCACGCCTACGTGTGTGGAGACCAGGCCTTAGAGCGGGACAGAGGTTGTTCCAGTGGTCCTTCCCATTTACATCCAATAATGCTCCTCCTGTATGTAAGAACCCCCATCGCTGCTCAATACTTTTCTGTTACTCTTGCTCTTCAAAAACCCAGTCAGCAAGTATCTGTTGCACCGCTGCTGTGTGCCAGGCCCTGTTGTGGGTGATCAGTAGCTTCTGAATAAGACTGAATCCTGCTCTTGTGCTCTTGTGCTATTTGAAGAGATATAAAACAGGAAGAAAGAGAAAGAAAGCAAAAGAGAGAAGCAAGGGAGGGAGGGAGGGAGGAAGGAATAAAGGAAGGAGGGAGGGAAGGAAAGAATTAAACTTTTCAAATATTGGTAAAGTTCTGTGATTGAGATAACAAGTAATAGAGAGTAATGAGAGTTGGGAAACTGACTCAGGCAGGACTGTTTAAGAAGACCTTTATGAAGAGGTGATACCGAACTTCAGTCTGGATTTTCAGAGATAGCCACCGCAAGACCTTGAAGGAAAGTTTTCCAAAAGGGAAGAAACAGCACATGCAAAGGCCCATTTGCACAATATTTTCAGGCTTTTTTTCATAATTTGAAGACTCTTGCTCTGATGGGGAATTTCAGACTACTACGTTCTGCCTTCTTAAAAGGTAACCCAGAAAACTGGCTTTCTCAGGCTCCTTTGATTCAGCACAAGCCAGGGGACCCAGGCTCCAGCAGCCCAACCACCAGTACACGCCCAGGAGGCTTCAGTTCACAAGTGCGCAAGGTCGGGAAACAGGCTCTCCCTGGGGCCTTCATTTTGCTACAAGGTTTGTGCCTGAGCTGTGCAGTCTGGGCGGCAGTGTTAGTTGCCAGGTGGGGTTTCTGCTATGAAAGTGTTACCAGTGCAGGCCGCAGGGACAGCTGGAGTATAGTCCATTTCCTGGCAGCCACGCAAATGGCCGCGTCAGTTGTGGACTCCTCCTTGTGTCAGTCCTCTGGCGGGGTTTTTAGTGTTGTTTTTCAAAGCTTAGATTTAATCCTGTATCTGCAGCACTTCTAGCAGTCTGTGAGCCCAGTATCATTTTCTGTTTAATTAACGAGAGTCAAATTCCACTGCTTGTTATTAAAAACCCTCGATGGTGAAGATTGGATTTGGTTCAGGAATAAAATAAATGCTAATGTGGCTTTTGGTTTTTCTCTAGCCAGAGTGTCCTGTCTTTTCCTGTAATTATTCATGATCTCACTGTAACTTTCCACCTTATGTTTCTTCTAATTCTGTTAAAGCTCATTTCCTAAGTGTAATTCACATGATGGTAAGGAAACAAACTGTAAAGAGATCTCTTACAAAATACCTTTCACGTTTTTACATTTCCTCACAACACCTCTGTCACTAATCTAATATATAAAAAAAACACCTTACTTCTTCCGTACTGGTTTTTCTCAGCCTCTGCTTGCCTTAAGTTGTACCTTTTATCCATATTTCCCACTTGGGTGGACAAAAAAAGATTCATAAATGTTCCTTTCTCTTCTGTACACCCTAAGTGACCCAGGTCTCTTTCTCTGGAGTAGAGGACACAGGGCAGCACTCAGCTGGTGGCCCCACTTATGTCTGCTTTCAACTTCCTTTCCTAAGGTCTAACTTTCTTAGTAGAGTTTTCAGCCACACAAGAAAACAGAAGCAAAACAGAGCCAGAGAATTTTCTTAACTCCTAACATATGGAGAAATGTGCGGGTGTGACCTATCAGCCAGTAAGGCGGTTGCCGTAAGTTTCACCCCTTAGGGAGAAGTAGAGGGCTCACACATCTGAGCCACCGGAGTGACAGTGACCTAAAAATGTTTTGTTCCCACAAACATCACCTAAACCCCTAAATACTTGGTTTACTTATTTCCTGGAAACTTTATTATATGTGTTTATTTGAACTACTTGCCATTGATGGGTTATCTCCCCAGAGCAAAATGACATCTATTTTTAGACGTACACACAAACAGAATTAACTTGCTTGAAGTTATTATTGAAACGCAACTCCAAATGCAGTTTATATTGCTTATCTAGCAAAGCAATAGACTCAAATGTTTAGAAAAAGTTAGATATACACTAGTACTTTAACTGTGTCAGAGACAATATTTAGACATAGATAGCTATTGGCTTTTTCAGACTGCTTTAACCATTGATTTTTTTAAACCTTTTTTGCAGCAACCTACAGTAAAACTCATTTGATTTTACAACTCAGTGAGCAGCAAAATTTTAAACACCTATACACATACTACATAACATAGACATCTTTATAAAAATAAAACAAAGATGTCACAAATGCATTGTCATCCTCAAAGAATAGAATTAACTTGATATATTTTATTTTATTTAGAAAAAAATAGTCATTATCTATTTAATTATTTCAAAACCCACTTCTGGAGTCATGCCCTATAATCTGAAAAGCATTACTTGAAAATCTGCTTCCTATGGATCAGATCTATTTCCAATCTGGCCAAGGAACCATATCTGCGGAGCATGGTATCTGTGAGAAGGAAAATATTTTACAAGTCTAAACAATCAGTTGGCAAACAACTTGCACAATTTAGCTTATGGATAAATTGTGCTCAGGCTATAATTTCTTCTAATGTCCATTTTTTAAAAAAATGATGTGTAACCATAGTTGTCCAACTTTCCACATCACTCACACTTGGAGAGTAACTCAAAACACAACCTTTAACTTCTCTATTTAGTGTCACTAAGATAAAACAATTGTGTATTTCTCTGTTCACATTTCTTTTCTGGGGCATAGAAAGCAGAGGGTGCAGTTAAATCTAATATCTGTGGATATCCTGCAGGAAATAAAATGCTATAGGAAGACATTTTTAGAAATTCACTTACATCTAAAGTGTGATCATTTATTTTCAAATAATTTGAATCCAATTTAATGGTATTTTTGCACTATTTTACACCTAAGTAGCAAAGGAATTAACAAAACATTGGATCTTATCTAAATAATATTCTTTTGATCAGCTTTGTGAAATTCTCATTAAAAACCTTACTTGTTTAGAAATAACAGTGCATTAATAGGAATGCAATTAAGTATTACTTTTGTCATTTAAAGTAAGTTAACCAGATGGCCTAAAATCTTCCAAAAGAACGTTTAAACAAATAATAGAGATTTAGTTAATATGCACCAGTTAACTCATTAAATATATAGTGACTAGCTCATTAAACTTAAGGCAAATATTGTACTTATTTGACATGAATTATGTATTCCTTTTTACATTTATATTCATTTTGCTTAACTGGTCACATGATAAATAGATATTTTGAAAGTTAAAATATTTTAAAGTACAGATGTTATGTCGTCATATTTTTCCTCATTGCTAAATTGGGACTGTACATGATTTTCACAGAAAATACAGAATTCAGTGACTACATAATAATGGTAGCAATGACTTAAATATTTTAACTTTCTATTTCAACTTATGTATTAGATTATATGTACTTATTAATTTAAGAAGCAAACAATGATTCTTTCTCCATCTATTAGTATCAATAATATAAATCACACAGGGATACTCCCGGTTAATTTTAAATAATTATCAAACTTCCTTACTTGATGCCTCTGTGGTATTTACAGCAAAATTGAATCATGTACTTTTGACCAAAGAATGATCAGCCTTTATCTGATGAGATTATACTTCTTGTTCTTTTATTAAAATGAACATGGAGTGGAGACAGACTAGGAGAATACAGGCCTAATCAGACATATCACTCAGGGTTATCTGAACAATTATTATAACCGTGAAGCAGGTCTTTCAGCCAGAGCATTTGACATCCATGAAGATAGCCTGCGTGTTTCCATAACTCTTTAGATTTTAGGTTTTTTAAAATTTTAACTTATTCAGGCTATACAGTTTATGAATACTGTAAAAGTTAAGTTGTTATCAGCTTAAATTAAGTTGTTGCATATCATTTTATGTAAGCTTCATGGTACAAAAGAAAAACCTATAGTAATTACACAAAAGATTATGATAAAGGAGTCAAAACATACCAGTAAAGAAAGTCATCTAATCACAGAAGAGGACAACAAGATAAGAAGTAAGGGACAAATCATCTATATAACAGTCTGAAAACAATTCACACAATGGTGATACTAAGCCCTTACTTATCAATAATTACTTTAAATGTAAACGAATTAAATTCTCCAATCAAAAGACATAGAATGACAGAATGAATAAAAAACAAGATCCAATGATATGCAGCCTATAAGAAACTCAGCTTACCTTTACAAATACATCAAACTGAGTAAAGGGACGAAAATAGATATTTCAAGCAAATGGTAACCAAAAGAAAGCAAGGGTAGCTATACTTATACCAGAAAAAAAATAAACTTTAAGCTAGAAATGGTAAAAGACAAATAAAGCCTTTATATAATGATAAAGGGGCAAATCTATCAAAAAGATATAACAGTTATAAATAGTTATGTATTTAACATTAGATTGCCATTAAATATATAAAGCAAATACTGACAGAATTAAAACAAAAAATAAACAGCAATACAATAATAGTTAGGGACTGTAATGCCCCACTGTTAACAATGGATAGATCATCCAGACAGAGAATCAATAAGGAAACAGTGGATTTGAACAACACTATGGACCACATGACCTAAAAGACATATATCTAGATCTAGATCTAGATATAGATCTAGATCTAGATATAGATAGGAAATTAATCAGCCATAAAAAGCTAGGAAATACTGCCATTGTGACAAGTTATATAGAATGAGATCATTATGCTAAGTGACATAAGTCACTTAGCATAAGACAGGGAAAGGCAAATACCCTATAATCTCATTTATATGTGGAATCTAAAAACTCTAAACTTAGAGAAATAGAGAACAGATTGGTGGTTACTAACTTCCCTAAAATATAGAAATATTACAAGAAACACATGTATTAGCAAGTAGTCTAGATTTAAAAAAAGCCTTAGAAAATATTGTCATAGATAAAACCAGAGTCATTGATGTTCTCCTGCTTATTATGCCATGACATAGACTTAATTTTGTTACCATCTTAGTCAATTTTCATTTTATGAAGCATGTTAATACCCATGAGTTAAAGTTGAATGTTCCTTATACATGTTCTATTCATAAGCATCCCCATTAAATTTAAGTCTCCTACAGTCCTAAAAATATTTTACTAGTATAATTGAGGTCACTCTCTATACCATTAAAACAGGCTTAAAAATTAAATGAAGTCAGTGTTCCAAGGTGTTCAAATAAGCAGAAACGGTAAGTATCTCTCTTTAGTTCGCAACTTGTAACTAAGAAAAGCACGTGACCTCAGGCAGAAGGAGATTCTATAAGGCTGTAAATGATCGAATAGTATTATAAAGGCATGTAAAGGTACTATCTGGAATCCAGGGATATTGAGCACATTAAAACATCTGACATGCTCAGTTTACAAATTCACATTAATTGCAGAAAAGCATTGCTGTAAGTAAAGAATAGGTAAAATTATCAATAGTGACCTATCTACTTAGAACAATTGACTGAGTCCTGGAATTATGGTGCAATAATACTTCCATGTATTCAATCTACAAGTTTTAGACTTAACAAAATTATACTCAGCATGGATCTTTTGTAATTTACTGATGAATTCTAACACATAGAGACAACCAGAGAATAAATAAAGCATTATAAAAATCTATTACAATGAAGATATATAAATAAAATCTGCATGATAAGCAAATCATGAAAACATTTTGTTTATCTCAATTTGGCACTTTAATAAAAATATTATTAAATTATTTATAAAAATCTCATTCTTCTCAAAAAATTTTACTTTATTTCTTAAGCATTCAACATTAAACTTTGAAAGTCTAAAAAATATTTTAAAAAGAAGATAACTTACAATATAAAGACTCATCAAAGTTAATTTTAATTAACCTGCTATATAGGCATTTAAATATTTTCATTAATAAAACTCCATTGCATATGTGTTCTAAAAAAAGAGATGTTTCCAGACTGATTTAAGTCTTTATACTTTTGTCAAAAGTTTTATCTTTAGAAAAATACTATTTCTGACTAATTCACATTCAGGATCACTATGATTGATACTTTTAATATGTACCTTGTGAGATGCTACTCTCAGTTCTATGAATTCAGGGAGAAACAAACTTAGTTAAAAGAATTTAGAAATTATTTTAATACTCCTTAGACATTTGAGGGATATAAGCAAATTTATTGAAATATAAAATTGGACACATTGAAAGATAACTTAATATACCTTTCATATTCTAGATTCTATGGTGATGAAATGTTATTTTGAGACAATTAAAATATAGAAAATTTTCCAAAGTTGTTTTCTTTGATGTCTAAAAACATGAAGTATCCCCCCCAAAATAAAAAATATTGTCAGTGCCCTACATTATAAACTGAACGATATTCTTTGAATTAAATCCATTTATTTTTGTCACAAGATTTAATCATTTTTAAATACAAATTGTTTTTAACATATTATTCCATTTAAGTATTATATAATGTATGTGAGGATAATCCCTAGTGTTCTGCCAGTATTTTAATACTTGGAGAGTCTTTGTTTATCATCCTTTGAGCAAGAAAACCAACAAGGTTTGGTCTTCTAGCTCAGGAGGTAAGCTGTAGAACTTGGTGGGTAACAATTACGAATTGGACCACACAGCCTCAAAAAGAATTATGGCTGAATGGCCATTAGCAGAAATGCATGTGTGGTATATATTCCACAAACAGGTAATATGTATGTTACAATAAAATTGTTATACTACCACCTAATTGGAGTAGAACTTTTTCAAGTTCTTGCACACTTGCACCTATTTAAAGTGTAAAGCTACCATTAAGTTCACAAGTCTTTATGTCATCGCAATTAAAAAAAACAGTGTAACAGTATCCTATCTCTGTATCTATCTCTGTATCTATCTATCTATCTATCTATCATCTATCTATCATCTATCTAATCTATCTATCATCTATCTATCTATCAACCCATTAATCCATCTCAGGGCAAATGCTGGAAATTTCAACATAGTACAATGAACTCTGTTAACCAGCACACATGCCAGATAAATGTAGTATTATTTCTTCGATGTTTTGTGCTGGTTGCTTGATAGTGCTGGTTGCTTGATTTCCAGTTAACAAAGAGTCTACTATATATACCTCCCCAAGAAGGCTAGATTTAGCCTCACCATGAGGTTTATGACAACTTTCACCTCTGCCTTTATGTTACCGGACTTCTTAATGTGTCCAATAGGTGCCTTTTGCAAAACTCACTAATTTGACTGCCTAGGGTCTTAATTCAGTTGTGATTTTTTGTTACTATGGCAACTAAATGAAAAAGCTGCATCCATTGAACAATATTCTATTTTAAAAAAGACTAAGTAGAGTTTTAAAAAAAATTTAAAAAGGAAAAGCAATTTAATTTTAAATAATGGCATTCACAGCCACTTATTTTAAATATCCTATAGTAAGAGAGGGGAGTTATTTCTACATACATACACACACACACACACACACACGCACGCACACACACATATATATATATTTAAAATATTTTTATTTTTAAGTATAAATCTATATTTTTTTACCAAACTGAATTGGTTATTTTTTTCTACCTACTTAATTGTTTACATAATTTGACTTATTGCATGTCTTAGATAATTAGTTATTTAGTTTAATTTGTTGAATTATCAATTTAGGAAACAGAAGCAAAGACAGAATCTAATGATCATGGCTTCCTGCTTGAGGAATGACTGATCAATCTTATCTGTGAAAGAAAACTGCCTGTCAAAGGGCCCATGTCATTAAAAGCAAGTATTTCAATTAGTTGGGAATGTCAGTATTTTACTAGGTTAAAACAGTTTCAATAGGCAGAAAGGAATTAGTAGGAAATATCAAGGGGGACGTACTGTTTCCCAAAGCACACACTCTGCCAGATAAAGGCTTAGAAGCAAATGTCAGGGCCAGTGGAGAACACTAACCCTACATTCTGGAACCTAGGGCTCACCCATGCTGTGAAAAACCACTGGTGTCACATAGAGGAAAAAGATAGGGTAGCAATCCTAGGAGACTTACGGAACGAAGGGGTAGAGGAGTAGGACATCAGAGGAAGCATTCCTGCTCTCTACCCATGGGACTATCTTTAGGCCAGCACACTAAACTGTTCCAGCTTTGAAGATGTTTCTGTTCCTTGATTTAATCACCCATATTATTATACAATATGTGATACAGTATTCCCCAGTCTGACTCATATTTTCCCAGCACCTGACACAATATATGCCTCAAAAACAGCTTAATTCATAACACAACGCATAGATAATATATTGTAGAAGTATATACCTGAAACCTATGTAATTTTTATTAACCAATGTCACCCTGATAAATTTAACAATAAAAAGGAAAAAAATAAAAAGAACCTAATTCAGTTATTGTTTAATCAATCAACCAAAATGTATAAAGAACTCATACAACTCAACAACAAAAGAATAAATAACTGAATTTAAAAATGGGCAGAGGACATGAACACTTCTCCCAAAAACACAGGCAAACAGCCAACAGATGCATGAAATGATGCTCAACTTTACTAGCTATTAACGAAATAGAAATCAAAACCATAATGAGACACCACTCACACCTGTTAGAATAGCTATTCTCAATGAGACAAGTGATAACAAGTGTTGAAGAGGTTGTGGAGAAAAAGGAATCCTCACATACTGCTGGTAGGAATGTAAATTGGTACAGCCACTATGGAAAATAGCATAGAGGTTCCTCAAAAAATTAAAACTAGAATTACCATATGACACAGAAATTTCTCTTCTGGGCATCTACCACCCAAAAATCTGTAAACATTTATCTGTAAAGTTCCCTGGCGGTATAGTGGCTTAAGGTTTCGGCGCTGGCACTGTCAACGCTGCGGCCTGGGTTCGATTCCCAGTCAGGGAACTACCCACATACAAAAAAAAAAAAAGATATATCTATCTATCTATCTATCTATATCTATATCTATAGATAGATATAGATAGATAGATAGATAGATAGATAGATACCCTTAATGTTCATAAAACATTACTCATGGTGGCCAAGATAGGGGAAATGACCTAAGTGTCCTCTGATAGATGATTTGATAAAGAAGATGTACATATATACAAATGGAATATTACTCAGCCATAAAAAAGATGAAATATTGCTATTTGCAACAGCATGGATGGATCTTGAGATTATCATGCTAAGTGAAGTAAGCCAATCCAAAAAAAGTTGAGGGCAATATGATTTCACTCATAAGTGAGATATAAAACTGAAAGCAACAAACAACCCAGCAAAACTCATATATACAGATAATAGTTTAGTGGTTACCAGAGGGTAAGAAGGGAAAGGATGGTGGAAGAGGGTTAAGGGAGTCGTATATATGGTGATGGAAGGAAATTTGACTGTGAGTGAACACACACTGCAATGTATAATGATGTATTATGGAATTGTACACTTGAAACCTATATAATTTTATTAACCAATGTTATTTCAATAAATGTAATAAAAGAAAAATAAACCTATGGTAAAGGAAAGCAAAGAGTTATATGTTGTTATTTCCTTCTCTGAGAAAGAAAGAAGGAAAATGAAAAAGAAGGAACTTTTCAGAGATCATTCTGAGGATCCTGGATTCAAAAACCTTGAAGGTCTACAAGTTTTCCCATTACAAATATTTTTTCTTTATACTGCCAGATATCCTCCTAATTATAGAAATTTACTGAGGTTTAAGTGGATTAAAGATGTGGATGAATTCTGATTTTGCATATAATATTCATTCACACAGACATATCTATATGTACATATCTTGATATGCATGCATAAACACACACATCCACTCATATACACCTTAGATGAATTATTACTATAATTTATCTTTTAAATCGACCTTTATTTGGTGGATAATTGACATAAACTGTAAATATTTAAAGCATGCAATTTGATGTAAAACAATTATCACAATCAAGAGAATTTAACGTATCTATCTTAACCTAAAGTTTCTTTGTCCCCTTTTTTAATCCCTTCTGTTGCTCCTCCTTTTCTTCTATCTTCAGACAACTCATTTATTTACCATCATATAGATTACTTGGTATTTTCTAGAAATTATGTAAATGGAGTCATATAGTATGTAATGTGTCCAATATTGGCACAATACTAAGTGAAATAAGCCAGACAGAACCATTTGAGATTCATTCATGGTGTTGTGATCATAATTAATATAACATTTCCTTATATCACTAATATTTCATTGTATGTGTATACCACAATTTGTTCATCCATTTCCTTGTTGATGGACTTTTGGGTCATGTCCAGTTTGTACTATTAGACATAAAGCTACTATAAATTTTTATACACTAGGCTTTATATAGTCACTTACTTTCATATCTCTTGGGCAGATACCTAAGAATGGAATGGTTGTGTCATGTGCTAGGTACCCAATGAACTTTATTAGAAACTGACAAATTTTTTCATTTTATATTCCAATTAGCAGTGCATTAAAGTGCTAGTGGATCCTTATTAACACTGAGTGTGCTTAGTATTTTTAATTCTAAAGATCCTATAGGTGTATAGTGGTATCTCCCTCTGGCATTAATTTGCATTTCCCTAATGATTAATGATATTAGACATTTTCTCATTTGTTATGCAAAACAAAAATAAAAGACATTGCATTTACCTTAGCCACTCTTTCAAGTGTTTTGTTGGGCCCAGGTAAGATTTTCAACTGATTTGTTAGCTTTCCATATCTTGTCCTTGGTGGTAGTTTAAATTCTAATCTCACACTTGTGGATGGGCTAAGGTTTCTATTATGTATGTGCCACTGAGTCTTTGACTGAGCAATTTTGACAGTGGGAAAATTAAACTTTAAAAATGAGACCATTTTAGAGACCTAACTGTATGATTATTTCTGTCTTCTCTGAAACTCAAATTTTCACCTTGATTTTACTTTGATTCTACTTCTGTCCTCTAATGCAGCATAATATAAACATTCTTTATGACACTTGGAAATCTTTGAAGACATCATTAATTTTTCCACTTCATATTTTTCTTTTCAAGCTTAAAAGTTCTATTTACCTTGAATTATGTCTCTAGCCATCTGCTCTTGAATTTCTTCTTCTTTTTTTTTTTTTTTGCTCTTGAATTATTGATAATGGATTGCCCCTCTCACACTGTAATATCCAGAACTGGAATCAAAGTCCAGAACTAATATGAATTTATGAAATGTGATAGGGCTCATGTATTTCTAGATTTTGGCTCTCCATTTGCATTAATTCACTCTAAGATTTAGTTACATGAAAATAAAATTAAACGTCTTGAAGATTCTCTTAAATCTTTAAAGCAAGTGCATCCAATTTATGTCTTAGAATATTATTTTATCAACTGAAATATGTTAATTTTTCTTTAATGTAATCCATACATTCATTATCTTTGAAGCATCCTATAATTAATTATTTTTATTCAAATCATTCTTTTGCATTCACTTCTTTAACATGTAGCTTATATTTGGAGATTGTTCCTCTATATCAGGCTATCAATTGCAAGATACTTTGAATCATTGTTTTTGTTTTTCCAGCCAACATATGAGCCAGACCATGGCCTCAGTTTGGAAACATTTTCTATATTTTCTAAATCTTTATTCACGATATGGACATAACAGTTATAAAGTATACATCATCAAGTTGGTCCTGCACTTTTTCAGTAACTAAAGTTTAGACAAGGGATCTATTAATTATATTTGAAGTATAGCTATAAAACCAGTTATAAAAGCTACATGTAACATTTTCTAATTCACATTTTTATATTTAAGCCATAAGCAAATTACAAAATATTTTTAAATACATTCATAAAATGTGTATAACAATATACAATTTTCCCATTATCTTTAAAAAGAGGAATTACAATTGACTTTAAAATTTTTTTATGTTTTTTATTTGCTTATATCTCTTAAAAACGCTCACATAAACAACCAATACAAAATTTATAACAACTGGTTTTTCAAGACCAGAATTAGATTCTTTTGTGTTTATTACTGATTCCTGCAAACAAGCTTGTTAATTCAACCAGTTGATAAGTTACATTGTTTTCTACTGATTTTCATTAAATACATTTAATATAGTATGCTTTATAATGTTCTATCTCCCCTATCTGTTGGTGCTTTCCCAAAATGGAAGTATGTTCTCCTTGATTCGTGGTCTTATGGTGGTAATTGTAGGTAGTAAATATTCAATAAATGTTTAAATATTTAATTTTTGTAAAATAAATATTCTAGAACCTTTGTGATTATAAAACCTTTGAGGTTTGGAACTCACATTTAGTCACTTCTAGAAAATTAAAATATCAATACCCAATCTGTAATTGTCTGACATTTTCTTTTTTTTAATAATTTTTTTATGTTTACCTGCTGAGTTTCAAAATCACTTTTGCCAATTACTTAAAATCAAGGCATACAATGCAAGTAGAATCAACAAGTGGAAAAATTTTTTGGACTTCCTTTTCTTAAAGGGATTTGTAAATATTTTAATTATTTTTCTTTTTTATTATTAAATTTATTGAGGTGACTTGGTGAGTAAATATTGCATAGGTTCCAGGTGTACAATGCTACAGTACATCATCTATATGTTGTGTTATGTGTTCACCACCCAGAGTCAGTTCTCTTTCCATCACCATGTATTTGAGACCCTGTCCCTTCTTTCCCACCCCACCCACTTACCCTCAGATAACCACTAACCACTATAATATTAATTGTGTCCATTAGTTTTTCTTTCTTTGCTGCTTTCAGCTTTGGGTTCCACATATGTGTGAAGTCATATAGTTGGTTTTTTTTCTGTCTGACTTATCTTACTTTGCATGATGGTCTCAAGGTCCATCCATGTTGTCATAAATGGCAGTATTTCATCTTTTCTTATAGCTGAGTAATATTCCGCTGTGTATATGTACCACAGCTTCTTTATCCAGTTGTCGGTTAAAGGACACTTCGGCTGCTTCCATGGCTTGGTCATTGTAAATGGTGCTGCAATGAGCATTGCAATACATACATTTTTGTAGACTAAGGTTTTCAAATTCGGGGGGTAGATACCCAGAAGTGGAATTACTGGGTCATATGGTAACTCTACTCGTAGTTTTTTGAGGCACCTACGCACTGTCCTCCATAGAGGTTGTACCAGTTTGCATTCCCACCAGCAGTGCAAAGGGGCTGTTAGAGATTTAATATAAATCCTCACGATTTTTCAGGTTAAAAAAAACTTGTATTGATCATAATTCTTACTTAATGACTTGGTACCTCTATCAATCCAGCAAACCTTTACATGACTATTTAATTTCATTTTACTTTGTGCACTATCCACTTTATCTAATAACCAATTTAATTTCTTCACCACTCCTCTATTTATATATTAAATGCTAGGCTTTTTTTCTGAACATCTACCTTTGACAGCAGTTCTCTTTTCTAATATTTATTCTATGTTTTTACAGCCAACAGGTCATTCTTTTTATTGTAGAAGAAAAGCCTTTTAAATGTACAGAAAGTCTTCTCTTTGTATATTAACATGATCTCTTCATATTAATTTCAATGATTTCAAATAGGACACTATTATTTTCTTGCTCTTTTTGCCTTTAACAAAGTGAAAAAAAATGTACTGACATTAATAGAATTTGGGAGTGAGACTTGTGCATTCTGGATTTTATTATTTTTTTATACTGCTTCTAAAACTTTATTTTGAGATGGTAGAACAGTAGATACTGCATGTAGGAAGTACAATTGACCACTGTCACCTTGTATGGTAGGGCTGGTGTTTCTATTCTTTCACCTTAAACCTATAAAAATATGTCCATGTGCTTCCCTCCAAAATGAATTTCATATAAGCAAAAATCATTTATTTGTATTCTTCCCTCTGTTAGTATGATTATTCAATCATTTATGCTATCTGTGATTACATTTTATGAACAATATGTTCTTCATGCTTTTTGTGTGAGGGCATATAAAAAAATATCACCATCTCTCTAATCCGTTAATGAATACCTCTGGGTAATGGAAGTGTTCAGTGCTAAAGTGGCAACCTGATTGTATAATTGAGAACAGTATTTGTAACTGTAACATGTTTTAGGCTCAAGTACATTTTTAAGAAATCATCAAATTATTAGAAAATACTAGCTATTATTTTTGTAACAATTTCAAACTAATGAATTGGAGATAAATGATAATTACTCTTTTTTCAATGAAAACAAGAAAATCCTAAAAGATAAAATGTTTGATATTGCTTTGCATAAAATATATCCCAGACTGTTCTAAAAGGTTCATCTAATTGCCGGTGCATCATTCCCACAGTGTAGTTAAATATTTGTTTTGTGTTAATTAAGAAGTCATTTAAACATCTGCCTTTATTTTATGGACTGCCTTTAAAGTGTTTTTCTCATGAGAGCACTTTATGTTCCCAAGTGGCAATTTTAAAATAAAGTGTCTCTGTTTCAGATATAAAGTCTAATGTGCAAAGGTTTTGCCATCTGTTCTATGAGGTGTACTTGTGAGGTAGTTGTTTGGGAACAACAAATGCATAGAAAACGTGAATTCACTCTAAAAAAAAAACTATAAATAGAGTACTGCCAAATTTTATGATTTCTTTGATAAAATGTCTTTTTAAATTTCGTTCAGGATTAATTGGATCTCTTAAAGCAGTAAGATCATCATTAAATTTAATTTTATATCATTCAGAATAAAAGAGAAAAACAATTTTGTTTTTTTAAATTTATTGGGGTGACATTGGTTAGTAAAATGACATTGGTTTCAAGTGTAAAATTCTATAGTACATCATCTATATATTGCACTGTGTGTTCAAAGCATAAAGAGTTCCTTGTTTCAATACTAAATAATTAAATACTGCTAACCTTGTTTATCCCATGAAGAATTATGAAATTCAAAAATGATTCCTCTAGTAGTTTATGACATCCCCCAAAGTAAATCATATATACATATGTGTGTGTATATATATATATATAAATCATACTATATATATACATATTCACACATAGAGACATAAGCCAGATTTCTTTTGTTAGAAAGAATATAGTCTATAAGAATACAGAAAAATATTACTTAATCCAAAAATTAATAGATTGGCTACCAATAATTTTATCAATAATTTACCAGTTTAGACATTTGGACAGAGTTACTTAAACACACACACACACACACACACACACACACACACACACAGGAAAATACAGACACAACATTCTTTTGCGTGTTATGTAGTCACTAATTGTGAGGGCACATGCTTAACTCAAACACTTTTGATTTTATCTAGACTAGAATATTTACTCCCTCTTATGGCGAATAGTCTAGAATTTGTACTTATTCTAGAATCTTTCAGAATACATAAAGAAGCCACCCATGTTTCAGACATGCATACTAGAAACAAGTAAAATTACATAAATGACTTCTATACCAAAGGCATTTAAAATAAACCAAGTTACCTTTCATTCATGAAAGTTTTGCTTTAGAGCAGGGTGAGAAAGATTGATTTACCTGCAATCTCAGAGAACCAGATATTATTTTTGAAACAGTAGTCATGTTTAGGTATCTTTGAACCTGAGATGATTTTTTTGTGTTAAACCTGATGTTGTTATCTAGTTGCTCCCAGATTTCTGATTTTGTCAAGCCTTGATCTATGTTAACCCTTTCACTAGAGCTACTGCAAATGCTGGCTACACTAAGAAGCTCTGACTTCCACCTCAGTACTTTCTGTGCTTGTTGTGGGCAAAGACCTATAGCAGGAACTTTAAGTAACTGTAAGGTAATAGGAGATAAATTTTGTTAACCTGTACTTAATAGTACTGACTGAAACTATGACAATATTAAGTCTTATATAAACAGCAGGAATGTGAAATATACAAACAGTCCAGGAAGTGAATTCCAAGACATGGTCTGGTTTTCATAATCAATAGTACTTTCAGTGAGATATTGGATAAATTTTGAACTGGGCTATAACTTCCATGTCCATGTCAAATATTTGAACAGCTGTAGGGCAGGGTTAAAGCAATAGTTTTATGGAAATTGATCATAAGAAGAAGTATGTCTTTTATTTTACCAAGCTTAGTATAGATTTTTAATAAAGACTTTGAAAATTTAATTGTCACATTAATTATTTGAAAGAGGAGATACTCAAGGTAATCAAACTATTAGAACCTTGTTACAGTATGCTTTTTGTTGATGAAGATAGAGATGGAAATATATAAGCACTGTCTGGAAAAAATCCAGCCATTATCAATGTAACAAGAATGGTTATGTGGCTGGATATTTTCCAGACAGCTCTCGTAAGATCAGATGTGAAAGAAAGTGCAAACTTTTGGGACTGAAAACGTGTGTCAGAAAGAGAGGACAATTTAAGACATGTGGCACTCACAGAACACAGGAGAGGGGTCAGCTTGTCTGCGTTTAACCACAGATCTCCCACTCTTATACACCAGAGTCATAGACAAACCCTGCACCTTATTTTTTCCTAGTACAAGATTGGTTATGCTACCATCTATTTTGCCCATTTCAAACACTTTTCATGAAAGAAAAAAGCATGTCCATATCCAGGCATACATGTTATCTATGTTCTTGGTAACGTTCCATAAATATGCCATAGTTAATTGATGTGATAATATTAATAATAATATAGCCAAAATTTACTAAACACTTAAAATGAACAGGGCATAGTACTATTGACTTCATATATACAATATCAAATTTCCATATACACATAAATAATATGTGTAAAACTTACTAGAATAGGATGGAATATCATATACCTATAATTAATCTTACAGATCATTCAAAGTGTTAATTTGTCTGTGACACCTAGTAAGTCAGAGATGGTCCTACAGAAGAATCTCCATTGAGAGTTTTATTACAATATTCTAGGATGTATGCTTGACGGTTCAGTCACAACCAAGTATCAGTCAGTTGGTCCCTGATAGCACATAATAAAATAACAAACCTATGTGCAAAAGTGTTAGTGAGTTACTATGCAGTTTAATTTCAACAAGGAATATATTCCCAGTCTCCTGGACTGCACTAGCATCATAAAATGCACCTACGCAGAGTCCTCAAATAAACTATTAAGTATCCTGTTCACGGGAGGGCGTTAGCAAAAGGAGCATTTTCTGTATCTGTCCAGCTTTGCTCCTAACTGCTAGAATGGTCCTCACACGGATTACCTCAAACATTACCGTCAGGGGACCTCATGATGAAACGTACACTCTGCCTTTCTTAAATTATTGTCTTCTTTCTGAGTACTTTTATCTTATTGTTCTCATCAGAACAGTCATCATTGCTTTGAAGTATTTGAAAATAACTTCATGAAAAGCTTTTCCAAAAGAATGGAAAACAGGTTAATAAATGAGTAAATGGAAACTTAAATCATGTGAACTATAAGAAACATTATCTAAACATAATCTTGAGAAATTTTCATTACACTCCTTTGAAAACTAAAGGAATAAAAATGCACTTACTTTTTTACATCAAATAATGAGAAGTTTAGTGTATTCATTGTCATTTAAGATGCTACTTTCACTAAAGAGCATTGAAAGATACTAAACGCTATATAGCAGGAGTCTGATACATACTCTCTACCTTAACTACTCAACTCTGTCTAGTCTATAAATAAATAGATGTGGTTTTCTCCTAATAAAATTACTTTTCAGAAGCAGATAGTGGGCCAGAGTTGGACAAACAATCATAGTTTTTCTAACTCTTGTTATATATTAAGTTTATGTTTAACTTATACAAATGCAGGCATGTAAGAATGTATATTATAGAGGTCTTGACCAACATCTACAATGTGGATGCTGAGATAAAAATGATCCTTGATAGCAGCAGTGCTCACTGACTATTATTTAATTTGAATGGGCAAGTCAACATTTTATGGCATTCATATAATGATAAGAATTTGAATTGTAAAAGAAATTCTCAAAATTAGTTTTGTTTTTGAATGATTGTTATTCATAGCATTAACCAGCTAATTTATATATTAGATCATTTTAGAATTTAGTGTATATGTATATAGCTACATACACACACACATACATACACACATACACACATACACACACATACAAATATACTCCAAAAGCTAATTCAAGATTATTATAATTCAATATTCAACCTACCTACAAATATATACTATTCCTAATGATAAAAGTCCTCCTGCCTACTTTTGTTCAACTATGTAATCTTTAGTAAAATGCCAAAGATGCATTTTAACTCTATAACTGACTTCTCCATGTACCCAAGAGCACCTTAGATAAAGATCTCATTGGGGCTTTTTGTAAGTACTTTTATTGAGGATAATTTCTACAGCATAAAATTCACCCATGCTAAATGTATAATTCAGAGACTTTTAGAAAATTTATAGTAGTTTGCAATCACCACCACAATCCAATTTTTAAATGATTTATTTCATCCCCCACAACTTTCACATTCCCATTTGCAGTCTATCCCTGCTCTCACTCTCAGGCCTCAGAAACTGCTCTTTTACTGTCTGTACGTGTGATTTTGTCTATTCTGGATATTTCATATAAAATGGAATCATACAGTGTGCAGTTTTTTTGCCTGGGTTCTCTTGATCAGCACAATATATTGACATAATCTATGTTTCAGCGTATTTTATCAATGCATTTATTTTTGTTGCTGAATATCACTGCATTTCATGGATATACCATATTTTGTTTGCCCATTCACTAATTGATAAATTTAGGGTTGATTCCAATTTTAAGCTAATACAAATAATGTTTCTATGAATGTTTATTTATACGTCTCTGTTAACATAGGTTTTCATTACTTCAAGATACATACCTAACATTGGAATTTCTCATTCATGTGGTATATGCATGTTTAATTTTTATAGGAATTTCCAGAATGCCTCCCAAACTGACTGTGCCATTTTACATGTATGCATGTATATGTATTTACATTCATTTATGTTGCCTTACGTCACTGACTAGAACCTCCATTTCAATGTTCAATAGAAGTGGCAATAATAGACGTGTTGCCTTCCCCTAGGTTTTGAATGAAAGGATTTGATCTTTCTTCCTTAAGTTTTTCATAGATGCCATTTATCAGGTTGAGAAAAGCTCCCTTTTATTCCTAGTTTATTAACAGTTTTTATGGGCGTTGAATTTAGTTAAATGCTGTTTTTGTATCTATTGTAATGAGACTGGGACTTTTTCTTTTTTTTTTTTTTTTGCTTTATCTTATTAACACAATGTATTACCTTAATTGAATCCCAGACATTGAATGGCTGGCATAAATCCCTCTTGGTAATGCTATATAATCTTTTTTTTTTCTTTTTAATACTTAGTTATTGACCAAGATGGACTTAACATTTCCCTCGCTTGATCAAACTTTAGACAGACTTCTTCCTGTCTCCAGACCCCTAATCTCTTTTTCCTGAGAGCATTTCCTTTAGAAAACTTGGGTTTGTAAATTCTTTCTCTGTCCTATGAAAGGTAAATCTGCTTTCAAAGTCTTTTTATGACCCAAAACTCTTCATGGAGGACCTAGGAATTATCCCTTTGAAATGTAATCATTAAGGAGGATTGCATCCCTATCTCCCAGTCACGGTGGAGAGTAAAGGCCTAATTTAGGTGGACATCATGCTCCAAGTTATAGTATATGTGCTGCCGAAGCGAGCACGATGCTCCAAGTTATAAAGCTAACTACTGTTGTAAGGAATGTAGTCTTCTGTGTTTCTTAATTACCCTTTCACCCAAAGGAAAAGTACCCTTTGTCACATGTTTTTTTCCGTGCGTTTCATGTAGGATCTTCTCTGTTCCTCCTTTTCTGTCTGCTTTTGTACTACATAAATAATTTTAGTGAACCATTTAAATTCCTCTGTCAATCTTTCAACTTTATTTTTTGTATTTATTCTCTCAGTGATTGCTCTAGAGATTATATGCAACAAATTTATTCCAATCTAATTTAGACTACTACTACCTTAATTTTAGTAGAATATAGAAACTGCTTAAATATAACTTTTTCCCCCCTCCCTCTTTTTTTGGTTGGTATTATTGTCACATATCTTTATCTTATAAACCAATCACACAATGCTATTATTGTTTTTGTATATCTATGGATTCAACCTATATCCCATATGTGATTTCATTTAAAGCTGAAGAACTTCATGCTTTCAGTAATGTAAGTCAGCTAGCAAAGCATTCTCTCAGGCTTTGCTCACCTGGGATGGTTTTTTGTTTTCACCTTTATTATTAAAATAGTGCTTTTCTAGATACAGAAGTTTTGGTTAACAGTGTTTACCCCAAACACCCTCGGGTGCTTGCACATGCGTGCACACACATACACACAGACAAACACACACACACTTTGAATTTATCATCCTTCAGCCCTCTAATCTTAATTGTTTTTATGAGCAATCAGCTGTGTCTAGGTGTGGATTATTTTATGTTTATCCTATTTGGATCTGTGAATTAATGGTATTTTATCACATTTGGGAATTTAGCCATTGTTTTTGCCCATTGTTCTCTTCTGTTTCTCATACTCCCGTTATGTGTATTCTGGAATGCTGATGTTGTCTCATGGATCTCTAAATATGGGATTATTTTCTTTAATCTATTTTCTCTCTCTTCAGACTAGGTATTTTCTGTTGATCTATATTTAAATTCACTGAATTTTTTCTCCTGCTATCTCAACTCTGTTACTGAGACCCTCTGGTGATTTTTTCAATCAATTATTGTGTTTTTTATCTGCAGAGCTTCCTGGGCTTTTGGGTGTTTGCAGTTTGTCTCCTTCCTGAAAATACCACTGCGAAATTTATATAAGTTCTGTCTTAACACACAACCAAGTTCCACCTCTATAGTGAAACAGTCCCTACACTAAATTAGATATAAATTTTCACCTTTTTTGAGTCTCCTACCAAGCACTTGGCTATCTTTGTTGTGGTATGTTTCACAAACTATGTAAAAGTCCTGAAGGCAGAAACTGTATTTCCTGAGTTTTGTATTCTCTGTATCACATAGTATTTTATTTTGCATATATTAACTGCTTATCAAAAATGTCAATTTTGAATCGAGTTAAAAATAATTGTATTATTGTTATTACTTAAACTTTTGCTAATATCACCATTAGCCACATAGTCTTAACCTTTTAGCTAAATTAAACATTTAGTAGTGCTAAACCTTGCAAAGAACTTTATCTGTAAATTGATCATTCATCATTGCATACTTTAGGATGCTTTTCCCTTAGACCATGTAATTGCCTCAAGGGCATGTGGTAGACAACTCAGGAGCAAACCGAGGTCTATGTGAGTATCACCCATTGGGGTTCTATAGAATACAACCTGACCAATCCACATGCAGAGGCTCTCAATATTACATAATTAGTATTGCACCAGTACATCTGCCTGATAGTCCAAAACTAGAGCTAATTCTAGCTTAGTAATTTCCATAGCTGTGCCTCCAACTCTTTACTCTTTCAATGCTGCATTCTCCTTTCAATACATTGTTTTCAACTTCTGGCTAGCATTTCTCATAATGACAAATGTCTGTAACTGTTTTTGAGTTTCACAAACAAATACCATGATATCCTAAGACAGCGAAAATAAAAACTTTCTGTCCCTTGTGATGTCTCATTCTCAAACTGTTTTTTAAAGATTTATTTCACAGAAATTCTAGCAAAAGCTACTTCTTTTTAAATTGAGATTGATTGTGTTATAGGAGCATTTCTGTGGCCAAGGAAAAACTACTAGTTTATTGGTTTAATTAGAGTTTCTGAACTTCCTGCTTTTACTAGTGTTTACATTTACTTTTAAACTAGTTAGAACTAAGTTTGGAGCTGGAGATTGGAAGTAGGGCTATGTGTTGAATGATAAAGATGGAATAGAAACCAAAAGAAGATTATTTTAGGGAAAATGTGAATTGGTTAAGCAACCAACTATGTGAATTATATCTGGGTATTTAAAAGATGTCAAAAACTCATACTTCGTATACACATAATTATTATAATTACCCTAAAAGTGTCATATATCTTGAGTGTTTTATTCTAAGAATTTTTTGTCAACCACTTTCCTTCTTTTTTATCCCTGGATAAAGTTAAAAATAACTTGGTTTATATCCTGAATAAAAATTGTATCCATATTATTTGCCTTATAAGCAAATGCAAACATCTTTGGTAAATAGTAAAATGAATGCTGTAACAAATTACATTTCATAGTCATGTAGTACAAACATTAAGGTTTAACCATTCAACTTATCTTTTATTTCATACTTGTTAGCATTAAAAGGCCTTTCATATCTTTAATTAGCTCTTTTCTCCTCCATTCTTAACAAGTAGAATATCAACTTAATAGAGGAAGATACTCATCCACTCAAATATTTAATGAACTAACCAAGGACACAGAGTGAGACTGACAAAAATTTAGTGTCCATACCAACAGTGTCGAAATTGCCATACCAAATCGAGCATAACGTGCTTGATTTGGAATTTGGGGTCATATTAAAGACTGATGGCTCAGCAATGAATGTAGCCTAAGGGGAAATAATATTGCGAAGTCATTAAGATAGCTAATCTTATAAAACTGACCATGCAATAGTCTGTTAAGAATTTTTTAACGTACAACATAATGGAAAACAAAATAAATAGATATTTCCTCACTTGATGGTCAAATGAAGATAGGTCACATACAATTATTTATGTCAATTTCTCATTACATCTCTTGAGTATAATCATAATCAAATATACTAACAAGATCATTCATTTTAAAGTGCCTTTATGAATTTGAGGTACAGATTGCTTCTCACAAAAAGTATATAATTATACTGTGGACTAATTTTGTTAACCCCTTGAATAAGTAAACTCATCTTCTGAAAAATGTCTTAGGAAACTAGAAAGTTCTGGTTTTCTGACCTGGGAGACTAAAATTAATTTACCTGGTGATTTTTATAATTACCTTTTAAAGAAATATAAGAATAAGAAATATCCTTTTTCTTTTGTAACTATACAGAATTTATCAAACCTTATTTTAAACACTACTGCCTTAGAGTCTGAATGAGATAGATTGAAACGACATTTCATTTTTTAGAGCGTCATTCAGATCTCTTGTGGGGAGCTGACTTTAACATCAAACAGATGATCAAACCCATCTATGTATAGGCGGTTCTGTAATTTACGCCATGCCTAGATGAGCCTTGCTGTTCTATGATAAAGCTATAGCTGTCTTTACCATTTCTGTCTTTACATGCTCCCTAACTTCAGATGAAATGCCAGAAATTTAACAGAACCAGGTAAGAAGGGACTTTACGGGTCCAATAAAGTAAAATACAAAAATTATTATCAAGTCAATATAGGTCATACTTAAGAACCAACAAGCGTGTAATGAATACACTAAAATAAAGCTAGAGAGGAGTTCTATTATCAAAGAAATAATTGTTTTATTTGACCTAGGTGCTTTTATGGTCCTAATATTCACCAAGATTTTAGAACCTAATATTTTATTTTTAATTATGAAAATTAACCAGGAATGTCAAGAAACACATGTAAAATAAATTGGTGGCTAATATAAACATGCAGTTTCTAAAATAAGAAATCTGTGAAGCTAAAATGCATAATAAGATATACTAAAATTTATTAGTAATCACAGAAATACAAATCAAAACCATAATGAACTATCACTTTATATTGATTTTGCTAGAAAACTTAGAAATCTAGACATTGCCTTGTGTGGACAATGATTTCAGTGTATAGAAACTCTGACATGGTGCTAAAGAGAGTGTAGACAAATGCAGCCATCATAAATAATATTCTCATAATAGTCACTTAAATGTATGCATAAGCTATGGTTGTGATGAACATACAATACTGACAATGAAAGAGGTACCATTACGTTAACTCTGAGAAAATAAATTTAAAGTAAGTCTGTTCTAAGCAAGCGAAAAGTATGTTATCTTATTTATGATTCAGTAAATCTATTCTTAGATATGTGTTCCAAAGAATTTCACTCAAAAACCTATATAGGTAGATCTTCTACAGAATCATCATGAAAAAGTGATAAATAAATAATTTATGATATTACTCAAAACCTAACCGGTAAAATAAATTTGATAACCTAACTTTTCATTAGTACTTGGTTTACATTGGGTTTAAGATTATAATATATTAAAATACATATTTTAAAAGAATATATATTTACTCTTCTATATTTATATTTTTCCTATGATATATTAGTGTTTAGTTTTTATTTCTATGAGCTCTTCATGTTTTCCAATTATGTAATTAGCTTGTCCTTTTTACTTCTGTTACGATATTGGATACTTCCTAATAATTCTTCTAAGTAAAACTTTTAAATCTTTTGATCACATTATTTTAAAATCCTATTGATGACTATATGAAATTACACTATGCTTAAAAGAAATTTCTGAAGATTTATTAGACTTATATTATTTGCTTTTTCATAAGAAATAGAATTCCTTAATTTAAGTCTTCTATTTCCATGGTTCTTGGTTGTGATTTTTTATTCATTTTGTATGATTGCGATATATACCTTACCAATCTTAAGTCTTCAGAAATTTATGGTCCTGTTGTTACTGTGGGGTTTTTTTGCAATATAACTTCAATTGAAATCTTCATTGTTCCTCTCAAAAAATTTAAGGAAGGATTGGTGCTATGTCATGACAGAATCACTAACTACTTCTCTAGTTCATTTTTACTGAGAACCTGAGGGTGGATCC
Organism: Lyroderma lyra; assembly: GCA_004026885.1. Classification (NCBI taxonomy): domain Eukaryota; kingdom Metazoa; phylum Chordata; class Mammalia; order Chiroptera; family Megadermatidae; genus Lyroderma; species Lyroderma lyra. Next base: position 132,646 of record PVJL010001361.1, on the reverse strand, counting down.
TTAAGGGAGGCAAGAATTGCTTGTTTGTTTTGTTTGTTTGTTTGTTTATATTGATATTACAAAGGCAAACTCAACTATATTTGGACTCTTAAGTTCTTGCCCTCTACTTAAATCGAAAAATTCACTGGCTAAAATGTGTTGTATCTAAAAACCAACAGAAAACATACTCAAAACAGCCAAAATTCCATCTAAACTTGAATGTGGTTTAATTAATTCCCAAAGAGTAATTAAGCACCTAGAGATAGAATAAAAATAGAATGAAGTTACTCCTCTAGCAGATTCTATTTTGGAAAACTCTTTGGCGGTTTCTATTGTCTTACACATTCACCTATTTAGTGACTCAGCGATTTCACTTGTATGAGGTCTGACAATTAAGTTCACAAACTCATCCTAGAAAAAGTGTTACATACCTCATTGCTCAATATCACTACGGTCACCTTTGAAGTACTCCCGTTGGGAAGCTATGTACCAACCTCAGTGTCTAGTCTACCCTTCAAAGCAATTTTGGAACTCTTTCTGGAATGGCCATTAGTGCTGTTACCTATGACACTTAATGTACTGAATGTTAAAATGTATTCCTTTCAATATTTTCTTTATCTTCAGGTAAAGAAAAAAGTCACTGGTGGCCAGATCAGGTGAGTAGGGAGGGTGTTCAGTACAGTTATTTGTTCACTGGCCAAAAACTTACTCACAGACAGTGCCTGTGAGCTGATTCATTGTCATGACACAAGAGCCATGAGTTGTTGGTGAAAGGTTCATCTTTTTCATACAGACTTTTCAGCACTTCCAAATAGTAAACTTGGTTGGCTGTTTGTCCATTTGGTACAAATTCAGAATGAACAATCCCTCTGATATCAAAAAAGGCTAGCGACATTGTTTTGACTCTTGACTTGGACAGACAGAACATTTTTAGTCATGGAGAATTGGCTGACTTCCATTGTGCATGTTAATGCTTTATTTCAGGGTCATATTGGTATACCCATGTTTCATCACCAGTGATAACACAGCCCAAAACTCATCTTGTGTCTTCAAAAGGCCTTGGCAAACTTGGACACTCCTTTGATTTTGTTCATTGGTGAGCTCCTTCGGGACCATTTTTGCACACACCTGGCTCATGCCAAGATTTTCAGTTAAGATTTTTCTAACTGTTTTTCTATCAATGTTCACTTGGACTCCTATGCTTCTCACAATCAGCCGATGATTTTGACACACAATTTGATGAATTTTTGCAATGTTTTTGTCAGTTTTGCTCATTACTTGCTGCCTTGACCTCTCTTCATCAATGACACTTTCTCTCTCTTGAGAAAAACATTTAATCCATTTGTGCACTGCTGTTTTCTTCATGGCATTAACCCCATAAACTTAGACTAACATATTTCTGATATCACTTCCACTCTTGCCAAGTTTAACAAAAATTGAATGTTTGTTTATTGCTCTCATTCAAGTTGCACCAATCTCACAGTGGCACACAAAAACAGGCTACAACAATAAAGAATGCCACTTAGCAAAACACCACTACACCTTGACACAAACACAGCTGTGAGACACAGATACACCAAGGTTAAGAAACCTTACTGAGTTGTTTGTAGTGTGCTGCCAACGTAAGCACATGGTGGCAAGTTTGCAAACTTCATTGTCAGACCTGGTGTATTTAAGAGAAATAATGGCATATATACACACAAAGACTTAAAGGAATGTCCATAGCAATTTTATTGAATGGGGAAAAAAATGAAAACAACCCAGACTCCATGAGTACAATAATTAAAATATAGTATATTAATGCAACAGATTTCTATTTAACAAAGTACGTACTACTGATAAACACACAAAAATAAACTGATGCCAAAAACATGTTGAATAAAAGAAGTCAGACACAAAAGAGTATACACTATATGATTCCATTTATATGAAATTGAAGAACAAACAAAATTAATACAGTAAAGTCTTCATTAATCAGAACTCAAGCAACCGGCACTCTCAAGCAACCAGCAAAAAATTGCAGAAATAATACTTTAAATTAAATTAATTTACAGCAGAAATGTAAGTTTAAAGTTGGCATGCAGCTGTACATCATGCAAAGCCTAACTTTGCATAAGAGGCATAGGGCCTCAAAGCAAGCTGATATTCATTCATTTTTTCAATAAAAGCTACACGCAAGCTTGCCAGTACAGTATCATCTACTGATGTACAAGCAGTATTAGTTAGGCCTATTAATAACTCTCAAGCACCCAGAAACTACATTTATCTGGTATCTCCCAATCCACATGGGCGCCAGTTAACTGGTAGTCTATTGTATATGGTAACTGAAATCAGAACAGTAGATTTCTGACAAGAGATTCACGTTAGGACAGATTGGTGAGTTGCATGAAGGAATTTCTCATGTGATAAAAATCTTCTCTATCACACACTTCATACATAGGCATTTTACTTCATGTAAATTATACCTTAACAAATACAAATAATAATAATATTGTGGTACCACCTTAATCTAAGCTCTGGTAGGATTGAGAGAAAATTTTATAGCTTGCTCTATCCTCAGTTTTGGGGGAAGACCCAGTTCTTTAGGGCTCTGGTATATGGCTTACTGAAGCTGCTGCTTTCTCTCCTTGGATGTACCCAAGAGCAGGACACATTTTGCTCACAGAAGCCCAGCAAAAGCTAGCCTAATGAATCCTGAAATGTGTCTATCAAACGACAAAAAAGAATGTGTGTGCACGATCTGTGAAATACAGAAATGTTTTGTGTCGTGATTTATGGCAGTACTGCATAAAACTCTACAATCTTAGGGCTTTCTATTTATAAAACATTAAGCCCTTCAACACCTGCCTTCTAGCTCGACTGGGCCGATTATTCTTTATCATAATTCATTTTCCATTGCCAGCATATAACTCTGTTATCAATCACACATGATTTATCTGCTTCTTGATTCAAATCACTGTGGTATACCTGGTCCAGGTGACACAATATAGATTTCAGAATAGAAACTCATCACTCTGTGAAACAGATAATAAAGGAAAGGAAAAAAATGAAATTGTTCTGGAGAGAAAGAAGTGAAAATGGAGAAAGGAAAGTAGTTTCATTTTTCTAAGGAGTTTTCTGATTTGTGTACATCAGGAGGGAAATGAAATATTTAGAAAATTGTTATTTTAAATTATGCATCTACCTCAAAACCACTGTGGAGACAAAAATGGCTTTTGTGAGCACCCTTTCCTCCTGGGACCACCCAGTCACTGCGTACTCCGCAAGAAACACGTTGCTGCATTAACATGACCCCACATGGAGGATTTTAGGGGAGAATATTGATTCAACCCCCAATCTTTGGCAGACACATGGGCTATGATAGAAAAAGAGGGTCAGAAACAGGAGCTGCTATCTAAAAGTAGCCTCTTTGGGGATTTTAGGGAAAGAGACAATAGTAAAAATAGAACTCTGATCACAGTTCTATAGCCACCATCTGGGAAGCCAAACCCCAACCTCTACAGCAATTGGCCCCAAATAGCCAGCTATCCACATTGTCCTCCCCTCGTGCTTGCTTCCCACTGAGAACCAACCAGAGAAAGCAGAATAGGCTTCCTAAACTAGGCACACAGGATGCCGAATGTCTCCTTAACCCCTCTAGAGCTTACCAAAGCCAACATCCTTCAACCAGGGCATGTCGTAAGTGTCCCATTTTTCATTTTTTTCCCCCACTGTACAGCTTTCCCACTCTCACTCCTCTGCCTGCATCCGATTCTCTGACAGATACAAATGATACCGGATTTCCTTGCTGTAGCAAGCTCAATGAATAGCTTGTGTACATTCTCATTTAGGTGGTCTTTGTTTATTTCAACAAAGGACAATATACAGCCATAGGTATCTGCCTGCCTGCCTTCCTCCTTTGTTTGAAGGAGTAGATAGGAACTGATAACTCAATGGAGATTGTTGAAAATAGTAAGAAATTTTGGAGGAGATCTAGGAAGTTATAAAAGTCAAAAGAGTAGAGATTTCTACAAAGAAGAGGGAGACTAACAGAGTGAATTCCCACAGAAAGGTCAAGCAAACTGAAAGAGGAGAAAGCTCATTGGATTTAACATGTCACAGGCCATTGTTGACCAAGAAAGAGCAATTTCAAGTGCAGGGTGAAGGTAGAAAGGCAGAATGCAAACTACGTGCAATATAATGGAGATGTGGAGACCTGAACTGTAGAATGTTTATAGAACAACAATTAGAACTTCTGAATGAAAGAGATCTTAGAATGTTTTAGGATAGTGGGACTGTTACTGTGCAGGTGAGAGATGAAGATACTGAATTGGAATGTATTTGGAGGGAAGAAAGGAAAGATAGAGGGATAAAGAGACAAGAAATATGAAAATAATGCCAGAGTCCAAACTCAGAGAATACTTACTGCTGGAAGAGAGTAATATAGTGACCTACCCAACCAACAGAAAAGAAAAACAGATGTTTATATCTAATTCCATTACACAGTTTAACAGATGATGTAAAAGAAGCCCAGATATTCATAGATGGAACAGGCAGTCAAGGAGGTCAGAAGACACCCAGTATAAATGGGGTCACAGAATCATACTAGCCCCAACCCTTACTAGCCCCAACCCTAAATTGCTGTGACAGTTTCAGAATTATTTTAGACAAAACTAGCTCATTGCTGAACTGAGTAATTGCTTTTTGAAATGAGTGCCCAAGTGTACTTAAAGAAGTAAGAAAATGTCTTTAAAAAACAGACTTTGAAGTTAGATGAGATTCCAATTCTTAGATTGCTACTCTGCCATTTTCTGTAAGTGTCATCTTAGGCAATTACTTGACAACTCAATCTCAGTTTCTTCATCTGGAAAACAAGAATGGAAATGCTACCTCATAGGGATTAAAAGAGGCAACGTAAGTGAAGTTCTTACTACAATCTGGCTCAGAGTGATGGTAAAAATGAAGGAATGCTTTTATGTTTGGATAAAACAGATGAATACTCTTCATTTGATTATTGCTTAGCAGCTTTAATACAAATGTATGCATGCACATACATACATACTCATACATATGTATACATACATACATACATACATCTCAACAGGCATGTAAGAACAGGGCAGGAGCTATTATCACCATTTTATGTGAGAGGACATTAAAGGTACAGGATATTGAGCAATTTTTTCAGGGTCTCATACTAGCACAAGCAGTACTCAAACCCAAGACTTCCGATTTCCTGAGGCCTTGGAAGCCTTAAATCCATGGATATGCTTATGAGGTTGGATTCTTTTAGTGGCTGTAGAAAATGTTCATTTAGTTGTGAAGAGATAGCCAGGGGAAATGCCAAGAAGCCCTAGTTGGAACTAGTCACACCTGAGCCCAGTCATATATATATATATATATATATATTCCTGCATGTTAGAGCTTAGAAAGATCCTTAAGGATTATTTTGCATATGATGAAAAAGGTCTCTCTGAATTTGCCGTGGGAGTGCTCATGAGGCCAGGTCCCCTGACCAGCAATCTCATCACTACAAAGTTTCTACATTATTTGTTAAATATAATGTAGAAAAAGGGTTCTGCTGAAATAACTTGCCATGAAAATAACTGACAAGAAATTGAAAAATGGAGTTTAATGGAAAAATGTTATTTATGTTTACAGTTTTACATATTTATGATCCCTATAAATGTATGCCATCTTTTAAAGGAGCTTGTTGTCTATTTATGACTGTCATTTATGGTATATTTATACCTGACCTATAAACATTCTGCTGACACATGCCAATGCAATGTCCTTTACATTATAATTCTATATACTTTTTCATATAAATAAGACAAATGTGCAGTGATACTAAATAAATCCACATATAAAATACTTTATAACATATATATCTTGCTTATTATCTCACTGAACTTCTAGTACATTTGTACAGAGCAATTATTATCATTTTATATAGTTTATAAATAAAATATATTTGAAACATACAAAGCATATGTAATATTTTATTAATAAGCATTAAAAGTAATCGCCATGGCAGGATTTTATACATTAAGTATTATTGGCACATTTAAAATCTAATTTATGTTCTTAAATATAAGAATTATGAGGATATAGGTTATTTAGCTTGTTAACCAGCTAAGTTAGAGATTTACATCTAAGGGAGTTGTGTGAAGATGCACCAACCACATTCATGGGATATAGACTTCATTTACCTGTACTTGAGAGCTGCAATAAAATACTTTCTAAAAATATAAAAATAAGAGGGAAGGAAACTTTTTCTCTAAGGCAGATACATACCATAGTACAGGAAAGATACACAATATCACTAAAAAGAGACAAACTTTAGATAAGTAGAAATTGGCCCCAATTGGACTGATTAGATTAACATATTTAAAGACAGAATTAGTTATCCACCAGACTAGTTGGCTCACTTAGAGGACAAAAGGAAAATATATTGAGGTAAACATAGGCTGCATCCGGGCACATTTAGAAGAGAGAGAGCCCTGGTCCAAGCACTTGACCTGCACTGTCGCTAGAAAAGTCATATGCTTACTGTAAACATAACATATACTTTGTTATCTTAGCCTGAGATAACAAACATCCAAATTATAAAACTAACTCAAGAATATAAGTCCAAAGTGGAAAAGCATCCTTCTGCTGTTTAATTCTCTTGTTGAATGCTTACAGAAGAGTGTTGCCCACACTGTCCAAAATGGTAGTCACTAGACATATGCTGTTATTTCCTACTTGAAATATAGCTAGTACCAGTTGAGATGTGCAGTAAGTATAAAATACATACTGAATTTCAAAGACAGAACAAAAACTACATAAGTACCTTAGTAACTATTTTTTTTATTGCATGTTAAAACATTTTATATATGTTGGGTTAAATACTCGAACTATAGTAGTAAAATCAATTTAATCTATTTCTTCTTTTTTTTTATGACCTCTACAAAATTTAAAATTACATGCAAGTCTCCCTCCAATTGAAGATTGTATTATACTTATTTTGGACATCACTGGTTCATGTAAACAGAGACCACGAATGTGCATTCCCTACCCTATCTATAATTTTTCTTGTACATTAGTTAAGTGGCACATTGTAGACAATTTTGCAGTTAGCTATGGTTATAAAAAGGGAACAGCTGACCTTGTGGATTCAAATGTTTGGTTCCTTCACGAGCTATACTTCTAATTAACTATTTCAAAAGCAACATCTTGATTGTATACATCAGTTTCATAAACTGGTTTCACCTGAACCTGTCATTAAAAGCAGCATGTACCCTCGGCATGCTGAGGGATGAGGTCAGTGCACACGCTGCTGAGGACCAGTGCATGAGCCGTGACACAGCGAGGACAGCTAGGCCACACGGTCAGCCTTTGGAGACAGCCAGCCGGCCAGTGCTCCCCAAACAAAAAATCCCACAGTCTGTTTTGTGTATGTTTTTAACCATGTTACCTCTTTCTAAAATGAAATCATCTTATTTATAATTAATTTTATATTTAGTATTTATGTTTTATAAAACTCATGCATACTTATTTCCAATGCCACTTTTCTGTGCTCCATGTACATTTGCTGCCGCCGCCAGGGGGTCAACACCAGTTTCTAATCTTTTAACGGACTGTGTTGGCATTGGCGTCTGTTTCTCTAAATGACAAGCCTGTGTTGTTACTTCTCTATTGTCAGTTTTAGCCTCTGTCTATGGAGCTAGAGGTGAGGTTTTGCTTCCTTTCACGGATTTTAGCTCTCATGTCACGCACGGGGACATCCGCACACTCATCACACGACACTATTCCCCGTTCCGCCACCCCCCAGAAACGGTTGTATTGCAAACTTGGTGAGACCCTAATTCTCAAAGTGGAGGCTAACTAAGGTACGTATTCAACCTACCACCTTGAAAGGGAATCTACATGATGTCTTTACACCTAAGAAAAGAAATATGTAAGAATGTGAACAGAGGAGCGTTACTGCTGAGGAGTGACCAGGGCCGACAGCCCCCGGTACAAGGCAGCAAAGTGGACGACACCCATGCCCTGCGATGTCCCCACACACTCCTCTTCCTCACCTGCCCGTCACTCACCCCACGGCCTTGCCAAAAAGAACATACAGATTCAAAGTTGGGATTTTCTGCCCAAATTTTAGAAGTAGCCATGTCAACGAAGGATTCGGAGGGAGGCAGAGCTGGAAGGCAGCTACGCCCTTCGTTGCACGTGGACTTTTCCTTCCATAGGAGCCAGCTTGGATGAGCAGGGACATAGGAGCCAGCTTGGATGAGCAGGGACATAGGAGCCAGCTTGGATGAGCAGGGAAGACGGCGCTCCAGGCAGCAGATGAGTGTGTGCGCCTTGGTGATGAGCTACTGAGTACCAGCAAGTGGGCCCCTCCTTACGTTCCATCCAAGGTAGCAAGGGCTTAAACAAGTGAAGAGGGGAGGAAAAAGATCTTTCTGGTAACAGTGTCAAATATCAGCAGACGCAGGGGAACAGCGAGGCTCAGGACGTATCGGGGAGCCATGAGTTTCCGAGGCTGAGAAGGGTAGGAAAGTTCAGAAAGGGGAATCAAAGGAGATAAACGTGCATAGAGAAAATCAAACAATCCAAGGGAGACAAAGGTCAAAGACAGCGTCACATTCAAATTCCTGTTCAATGTGGGTGTCCCTTCTCCCTCTTCTGTGCTTTACTGTGCTGAGCTAGGTCATTCCCATGGTCATGAACACCCTCAGTGAGGAAAACAACCACTTCAGCAAGAACAGTGGCTTGTGTTTGCCTTTCAGTGTACACGTTGTCTTCCTTATATTAAATCATTGAGGGCAAGGTAGTAGAGTATTATACACAATATTAGGGCATTTGAATTATTTTCTTTAAGAAACAGGGAGTCATTAAACACATATGAAACAATGGAGTATTTTTTTTCCAGAACATATGCCATAGATGAAGTATGAACTAATTTGGAGATGAAACCAATTTACAAAATATTTCTTTTGTCTTGTCATAAAACAATGAAGGTCATGCCTTAAGAAGGAGGCAAAAAATGGAGATGATAAGAAGAAACTAGAAATATATATGTAAAGGGATATAGAAGGAACTGACTATCACCCCCCTATTCTCACCTGGGTCCATTGTAGCCAAACGCACATGAAGCCCAACTAAATCTGACTGTAGTGTGAGAAAACTAGGGAAATTTTATTACTGAATATTTAAATTCTATATATTTGGTCATTATTTAACCAAATGCTATTAAATTTATTTTTTATTGTTCTTCTTAATTTCCTTATGGGTTCATGACGATGGAAATAGCACTTTGTCAGCATTTATTAGATGTTTAGTAACTTTATTGAAAGAAAGGTAGGATGAAAGGAAGGGAGGGTGGGAAGGAGGCAAGGAGAGAAAGAGAGAGATATGGGGACGAGAGAAAGGAAGGAAGGAAGGAAGACAAAGAAAGAAGGAAAAAGAAAAAGATTGAAGAACACTAGATGATTGTATTAACGAACAATTGAGTTTATGGGTAAATGAATGAAGGAATCTGTAAAGTAAAAAGCAGGCTGACCTCAGCCTTCACTACACCCAACATAGCACCAGTTAGGGTCTATTTCGATCACAAGGTGTTAAGAAAATAAAACATTGTTTTTCTTTACAAAGTTGAGAAGAATTTTATTAGTATTCTAGTCCACACTGTATTCTGTTCATCGTTTCGGCTGAATACAGACACACATCATTTGCATTGTATAAAAGGCTTGTAGAGAGATCTATTCTCTACAGGCCTATCTCTTTTTTAGAATGGTAACTATGTTTTGATACAGCCATTGGTTTTATAGTCGTGAGTGGATAGAGAGTTTGCTATGAACAGGAAAATTTGTCAAACACAGACTGTACTATTTGAGAGTGCATTAAGTGGAGACTTGGGAACCCCTGACATAGGCATTCATCTGGAACACTCTGGAGGAACTCTACTCTGACAACTCAAATGAATGGGATTGTTTTATAGGCAATTGTTGAATTCCATAGACAAGTGGTCTTCCATTTTATTATAACAGAGAAAGGATATGTGCTAGAGCAGTCATCTATAAAGGTTTTCTTTTTTGTTGGTTATGGGGGTTGTTTCAGATAAAGAAATAATAGGTGAACATTTGTTAGTGTGAATATTTTTGTTTTCTGCCTGCTTTGGGCTCCAATTCAGTATGTTAATGGAATAGATGTCTAGGATGGAATAGCAGATTGGCAAAATCTAAGAAATATAATTGCCCAAATTAACTTTTCTTGAAAGATGCATGCTTGAATTCAGTTATGGAGAGATTACACACTACACACCAAAGAGCATATAGCTCTTCTCTTTCCTTCTTTTGAGAGGCACAATTGCGAAACGACCTGAGCCAAGTTCTGGAGTGAGACAAAGTGAAATTTTACAATTGTTTAAACAAAGCTCCTCTTGCCCTAGTCAATAGTTTGCCAAATTCAATGTTCTTTGAATTTTTCTCCTTCACATCTCTGTAGTTCTCAGGATGTTTGACCTGCTCTTATTCATCCCCTAATTTCACATAACATTTATGTTTACCATGATACTTCATTCTTCTAGGTTTATGGGTAACTCATTCTTGGATACTTTTTTTAGTTGCACTTATTTTCCTAGTTCTTAAATTTTAGAAAACTGTAAAGATCTGTTTTTACTACTAGCAATTTTTTCTGTGAAAGGTAATGCACTGATGTGTACTTAGCTACTCTGAATATAAACATGCATAATGTACATAAATAAACATATACAATATCTATATCCCTAAAAAAGAACTGTATTTTGAGTTTTCTAGATTTAATTTCTGGATATAAATGCAAACTCAGCTTGGCCAAAAATGTGTTTAATCATCCTTTCCTTATGTTGCCAGCCCACCGTGGTATTAACCAGACACACTTTAGAAAAGACGTGAAACAGGCGAACCAGCTTGGTTCTTGAGAACTGCTGCCAAAAAGTTTCGTTTTCTGCTATATTTACTAAACTCTGGAGTTATACTTTCTAATTTCAGGGGATAGAACCTATTCAAACTACTTAAATATTTCTGCCATAGCTCTTCTCTTCAAAAGCAATTATTGTAATGGTATATACTGAAATTAGTTTAGATTCTTCTTGCTGAGTTTTATGTGTTCCGTGACAGAGCGACAGTGACATTTTATGAGCTACAGGAACAGAACCCCGCGCCTGTCCTTTGGAACCAGATGTTAAACACCTCTCCGACTGGTTTTGATGGCAATGATTAAGTCTAACACCAAAGGGCTCGCTGTAGGAACACTGTCTGACACGGAGGAGAAGTGTCCTTTCCTACTGAGCTGTACCTGCTAACACGAAATCTGTCCTAGAGGATTCCTGCACACTTCTCACAGAATTCTATTCTCAATTGTTTGTTTCAGTTGCAGGTTTTCTCTAACTTCTCCATTAAAATGCCCCGCGAAAGCACAGGAGACTGCACCTGTGCCTTTAAGAGGTGCAAAGGCAGATACTCGAATCAGCATAACACAAACAAGTGTCTCTGAAGTCACACAGTATCTTAAACCTTCTTGGGGAATTGGCATTCTATTCTATAATGCATCTCTGTTTTCAGAAAATGAGTAGGATGTTTTAAGTTATTCAGTATTGCATGAAATTGATTATATAGAGGGATTTGTTGTGTTCACAGTGTCATATGCTCTTAGAGGTATGAACACACAAACTGGGAAGCCCAAGTTGAGAACATCAATTTGAGAAAGACACTATCAATAAAAATCATTGCAAGTAGTGTTCAGAAAAATAAAAATTCTCCTAAATATTTCAGCATGAATTTTATCAACTGGAATTTATTTTTTTTAATTCATTTTTATTGTTAGACTTATTGGGGTGACATCTGTTAGCAAGGATTACATAGGTTTCAGGCATACAATTCTACAGTGCATTGTCAACTTGATGTATAATAAGTTCACCACCTAATGTGACTTCTCTTTCCATTGGAATTTAAAATTTGCTTAAATTTTTGTTGCCTTTTACATAAAATTTATATACAATAAAATACACAGATCTTAAGCATGCATTCACTGAGCTTTAACAAATGTGTACACATGCATATTCAATGCCAAGTCCCGAGGCCACCCTCCGAAACAACTATCGTTTTTATTTCGTCTGGCATACATTATTTTGCTGATTGTGGATTTTCTTATAACTAGAATCAAACCCTTTAGGGCAAATCTTCTTACATTTAGTGTAATATGTTTGAGATTCATCCATGATGCTATGTGTACAGTGATTTGTTCTACTTCCTTGCTAAGTAGTGTTTTACTGTATTACTATATATTCAGTGTGTTTATGAGATTCTCCCATGGATGGACATCTGGGCTGTTTTCTGTTTTGGATATTAAAATACAGTTGATGTGAATTTTGTTATACTCTATTTTTAGAACAACTATTGTAATTGTCTTCAGTAAACACCTGGGTGTAGAATTTCTAGATGAGATAACTGGTGTATGTATATTTTCAAATGAACTCCCAGAATACTTTGCAAAATGTTATGTCATTTTTGCGTTTCCACACAAAGCACAAGAATGCAAGATCTGTTGATCTCCATGCTCACCAACGTGTGATGTTGTCATCCTTTTTTATTTTTGCCATTCTGTTGAGTATGTATATCATTATGGTTTTAATTTGTATTTACCTGATGACTAATAGAGTTGAACATTTTTTTTATGTGCTTGTTCATCTTGTATACATTTTCCTAAGTGAGATGTCTGTTCAAATCTCTTGCCAACTTTTTATTGAATTATTTGCCTTTTTAATAGTGAGTCGTAAGAATTCTTTATATATCCTGGACAGCAGTATTTTGTCAGAGAGGTGCTTTGCAAATGCTTCCTTGACATGCCTTATCCATTCTTTTATTTATAGTTCACTGTGGTGAGCAAAAGTTTTTCATTTTAATCACACCTAATTATCTGTTTTTATTTTGCTTATCTTAGACCTTTGCCTCATACCATGCATAAACATTAACTCAAAATAGATCAAAGACATAAATATCTGAACTAAAACTCCAAAACTTCTTGGAGAAAACATATAAATTTTTCATGACCTAGGGTTAGCTAAAAGTTCTTAGATATGCTACTAAAAGCATACTTCATTTTTTTTAATGTGACAAATTGGAATTTCTCAAAATTAACAACTATTACTCTCTGAAAAACTCTACTAAGGTAATGAAAAGATAAACCACTTGGGAGAAATTTCAAATCATATATATGATGAAGAACTTGTATCTGTATATGAAACAACCTCTCAAAATTAAATGATAAGGGAACACAAAACCCACTTTAAAAAATGGACTGAAGTTTATAATAAGTATTTCACCACAGAATATCAATGAATGGTTAATAAACACATGAAAAGTTGACCAATTAATTTGACAATTAAAACCAAGATTTAACACCACTGCTAGAATGGTTATAACCAAAAATCTGACAGGACCAAGTCTAGCAAACATGGGAGAAACTGGAACCCTCATACATTGCCAGTTATAATGAAAAATGTTCCAATCACTATAGAAAACAAATTGGACAGTTCATTAAAAATTCAACGTTTACCTACCAAGTGAAACAGCTACTGGAGTCTTTCACCTTTACTCAAATAAATAAAAAGAGATGTTCATGCAAAGACTTTCATACAAATATTTTTAAGTCTTATATATGTTAGCCAAAATCTGGAAACAATTTGAATGCCCATCAACAAGTGAGTGGATAAACGAGATAGGATGTTCATCCAATGTAGCACACCTCAGCAATAAAAATGAGCAAACTATTGATACATGCAATGACATGGATGGATCACAAACTTGTACTAAGTGAAAGAAGCCAGAAATTAAATTCTGCGTATTGTATGATTCCATTTATGTGATATTACTAGCAAAGGTAAAATTATATAGACATAAAGCAAATCACAAGTTGCTTCAGTCTACTAGTGTAGGGCCTGATCAGAAAGGGTCATGAGAGAACTTTCAGAGGTGTTTGTACTTTTATAAAACTGGACTGTGGTTATAGTTGCACAACTCTTTGCAGTAGAAGTCATTGAATTATAAACTTATGATGGATAAATTTTATAGTATCAAATTATACCTTATAGAGTTGTTTAAAATGTTAAAATAAAAAAATAATCAAGAGGATAGACAAGAAATTTACCAAAGAAGTTCAGATATTATTTGACATGTATTTTCTAGGGCTGTCAGACTCTTACTAATTAATATATCTAATTGTGAGCCCTCAGGTGGGTAAAAATAGTTGAAGCCTACAGGGTGGGCAACTAAAAAAATTTTAAGAATTACAACTGTAAAATTTTTAAGAGAGATTCAACTCCAGCACTCTAACTCTTTTGCTTGAATTTCCAAGAAATAACTCAACACAAATGTCACTTCCTTGTAGACACGAGTGCCATTATTTCTACCATAAATTTCATTATTAAAGAAGAGCAGATCCCTTGGGCTACTTATACTTGGGTAGTATGAAATTTTAATAATTCCAAATTCTTCCTCATGTCTCAACCTCTAACTGTCCTCTGTGACCACGATCACCAGAACACTTCTCTTTTATGATACAAGCCTATCAAATTTATTATCGAATGTTATAGATTGAGATTTACTGTGTAACTAAAACTGTCAAATAAAATATTTAGCTGAGAGATTGTATACAGTGTTCCCAGAAAAATTTCTAGCTTTGATCATTTCATAACTTATATCATAATATTTGTTTTCCTATAATAAATGTTATTCAAGAAATAACTGATAAGTAATTGAGAATTAGTAATAAAGTTTCAAAATGTTTGCAAACAAGTCAATCTACTAGTATGGCATACTGGTAGAACACTATACACTAAACCAACTAAAATTTATATTTGCATTTCTAAACCACATGTAATCTTTCTTAGTAAATTAAAGCTGAAACTCGAGGAGTACACAGACCAATTATGATTTTTTTATGGAGAAAGAAATTAATCATCTCTTGTGATATTTATTTTACCTATCATCAAATGATCAAGGTTATAGATTCATTTAAGATTTGTGAACAATAAATAAAAATATATATCTCTCACTTTTCTGAAATACCTAATTCAAACACAATACTTTACTAGTTCCTTCACTTAAATGCTCCACTATGACAGACATATTTGACATTGTTCAATATCATAATGTATAAAGATAGTCAATAATTATTTGCCTATCTGGGAAAAATTATTGCATACTGGAATGAACCGTAATGGTGTAAAGCTTTATTAAAGGGGCCAGGTTATTCTGTTCAGGTTTTGAGGTTATGAAATTTCCTTCTAGTTCTACTTCAAGTTAATACTTTAATCCTTCTAATTTATGTTTATTTGAATAGTTGTAAAATAATTCCATATAACTAACTATTGACTGAGTTGGCTAAGTTACTGAGGAAAAGCTTCAATATTCTAAAGCTACTGTTTATGTTTTGACAAATGTTAGCAATGATATTTTTAATTAAGATATATAACTGTGTAAGTTTAAGATATAATGAGTTGTTTTGATACATTTACATACTGCAATATGATTACAATTATAGCATTAGCTAACACCTCTAGTATTTTACATAAGTATCATTTCTTTTTTATTTTTTTCTTTGATGAGAACAATTAAAATCTAGTCTATTAACACTTTTGAAGTTTATAATACTGTATTATTTACTGTAATCACTATTCTGTGTAGTAGATCTCCAGGACTTAATTATCTACTCATTGCAAGGTTTTACCCTTAAACAACTTTCCAAATCTCTCATCCCCCAGGCCCTGGTCACCACCATTCTACTCTCTTTTTACAACAAACTTTTCTAGATTCTACATATAAGTGATATCATGTAGTATTTGTTTTAACCTGTCTGACTTTCCTGAATTAGCATATTGCCCTCCAAATCCATCCATGGTGTCACAAATATCAGGATTTCCTTCCTTGTCATGGCTGACTAATATACCATTGTATACATACAACTTTTTCTTTATCCATTCATCCATTGATGGAAACTTAGGGTGTTTCCATATCTTGTGAAGATTGTGAAGATTGCTGCAATAAACATGGGATTGCAGGTATCTTTTTGAGATCTTGTTTTCATACTTTGGATTTAAACTCAGAAGTATATGTGCTGGATTATATAGTAGTTCTATTTTAATTTTTTTTAATATTTATTCAATTTATTGGAGTTACATCAATTAGTAAAATTATGTGGGTTTCAAGTGTACAGCCTATAATAAATACATCATCTGTATACTGCATTGTGCGCTCACCACTCAAAGGCAACTCTCCTTTCATCACCACTTATTTGACCCTTTTGTATCACTCCCCTCCCACTTGCCCTCTGGGAACCGCTAAACTGCTGTCTGTGTCTATGAATTTTTGTTTGTTTGTCTTGTTTCCCGTGTTCAGTTTTACATGAATGAAATCATATGGTTCCCTGACATGTGAGTGAAATTATATGGTTCTTGATTTTTTTTCTATCTAACTTATTTTGTTCAGAATGATAATCTCAAGATCCATCCATGTTGTCACAAATAGCAGTATTTCATCTCTTTTATGGCATAGTAACATCCCTTTGCACCTCAACTTCTTTACCCAATGATTTATTGAAGGGCCCTTGGGTTCTTTCCATGTCTTGGCCACCATGAATAATGCTGCAGTCAACATAGGGGTATATATATCTTTATGGGTAAATGTATTCAGATTTTTTGGTTTTTAATAGATACCCAGAAGAGGGATTGCTGGGTCATATATTTTTGAGGCACTTCTGTGCTGTTTTCCAGAGTGGCTGAACCAATTTACAATCCCACCAACAGTACGTGAAAATTTCCTTTTTGTCATATCCTCACCGAATCTTCACTCTTTCCTTCTACATGATAGTGATTGTAATGCATGTGAGTGAGATTGCATTGTGGTTTTGATTTTCATTTCCCTGATTAGGGATGTTGGGCATCTTTTCATATGCCTTTGGCCATTTGAATATCTTCTTTGAAAAAAATGTCTATTTAATTCCTCTGCCCATTTTTAAATCAGATTATTTGCTTCTTCAGTCTTAAGTTATATGAGTTTATATATAAAATTGAAGAAACTATTTCTTAATGTTATGGCCTCTTTGGTTTTGCCCAAACTGGATGTCAGTAATTTCAATCATTCTTCTGTTCAGTCAATATTTTTTGAGTATTAATTGTGTGCCAGGAATAGTCCTAAGCACTTGACATGGAAAAATAATTATAAAAACAAGTTCCCTAACTTTAGGGAGACAAAAAAACAAGTAAATAAACCAAATAAGTGAGATCATGTAATATATTACTGCAAGAAATATACCAGGAGGGAGACAAAATGATAAAAGTCCAGAAGTGTGACTCTACCTTACGAAGTGTGGGCCTGCAAGGCATGTGAGAAATGTAGAACTCCTGGTATATGTGGGACAAACTGATGGATAAATCTCGACCCTTTGGGAATTACCACAATTTGAGAGTACTGGGGCTTAATGAATTCTGGAAATATCTCCAAGGTCATCAACCTAGGAAGTAGTAGAGGCAGAATTGAACTTAAGTCAGTTTGTCTCCAGCTGCCACACAAGATTGTAGCATTGAGTACCAAACACCCACTCAGCCATTGTTAAAGAGCTGCAAGCTCATGGAGAGGTGGAAACCAGAAAAGACAGAAGAGTGGCCACATGAGAATATTTATCTGTTGTATATGTGGTTCAGTAAAATGTTTGTGGCTTGACAACTTCAACTAAAAGGACAGTTTTATTTAATTGTATAGAGCAGAGTTACGTGGTGTTTGTGGAGTCAGAAAAATAGGAAATTGAATGTGGAATTGCCATTTGCTAGGTGTGTAGCCTTCAATTCAATGAATGATTTATCTGTGGATAGATTTCTTCATACCCAAATAGGGATAACAGTTATGGCTACCATACTGTTACATTGTTAGGGTTAAATTAAGCAACGTAAGTGAGAGCGTCTCACACCCCTGGTCCAGCAGAAGTAACGCCGGACCCTGTACGTGAATGACTCACATGAGACGGATGGCAATTTGAACAATTCACCTAAAATGTCACCTAAAGTGTAATTCATTGTGATATTGTTATGTTACAGAACCATGTGCTTATGATTTTGTAATAAAATATTTGGTATGAATTACCAGCTCATTAAAAGGAGCATCATTTGTGCCCAACCCTGTATTGGTGCTTAGTAACTGTAATTTTTATTTCATATTGTTGTACATTTATTTTTTTTTTTACTTAAAATAATGTCTAAACATTATTTTCTTTTGAGTTTGTTTCTAAATTCTGTTCAAAGACTTCCATTACATATAATCAATCTAAGAAAGGAAATGAATTTATAACTTGTGTTTGAGAGAAAAGAAAACCCCAATGACCTCTTGCACACAAGATAGGCAAGAAATCATTTTAATTCAATTTAGAGTAAGTAATGAATTCAATTTGTTAACTTGCTTATATTCTTTGAGAAAGTGAGATACCAATAAAATGAATCTAGTAAGTCATTTGCTTCTTTATGAACAGTATATGTATTTACTCAGCTGAATCGCATATCATAAATATTATAAATCATTTGAACAAATGGAGCGAGGACAATTGTTTTAAATGTTTCTTCAAGTACAATTTGTATATGCAAATTATTTATTTCTAAAACTAATATCTTCATTTTATTCCCAAATCTTGTGTTCATATTTGCCACAATATATTCAATACATTTGTATACGTAGTATATACTCTCCATTTCTATATATAAGTATGTGTGTGTGTTCAGTTATTGTGTGTTTTGTGTGTGTAGATATCTACACATATACGAGGGCTTTCTGGAAACTATCCAGCCATTTCACCAACACCCCTCCCATCTGGCAACCCTCAAGATATTTACTGTAATTTTTAGTTTACTTCTGTTTTGTTTCTTCATTTATCTTGTTCTTTAGATTCGACATATCAGTGAAATTTTATAGCATTTGTCTTTGTCTTACGTCAAAGGTGATAATCTCAAGATCCATCCATGTTGCTGCAGATGGCAAGATTTCATTCTTTTTCATGGCTGAGTAATATTCTATTTTCTATATGTACTGCCTCTTTATCCATTCATCCACTAATGGACACCCAGGTTTCTTCTGTATCTTGGCTGCTGTAAACAATGCTTCAATGAACATGTAGACACCCATATAGATGGCCCCTCAAAGTAGTGTTTTGGGTTTCTTCAGATAAATACCTAAAAGTGGGATTGCTGGGTGTGTCTTTTGCCTCTTGTTGCAGTCTTTGTTTTACAGTCTATTTTGTCTTGTATAAGTTCCGCTACCCCAGCTTTTTTTGTTGTTGTTTCCATTTTCGTGAGGTATCTTTTGCCACCTCTTTACTTTCGGTCTCTGTGTGTCTTTCAATCTGAAGTGAGTCTCTTGCAGAAAGAATATGAAGGGTCTTGTAAATTGGGTTTCATGATTCACTTTACCTTTTCCTCTAAATCACAGGTTTTTAAAGAAAAGATAAAATGATAATCTGTTCTACCTCATGTGTTTTTAAATTCATTGTCTCATTATCTGAGGCAGGTTTCTGTTATTTTCCAAAAAAAATAAATAAATAAAAAGCAGGAATCACACTACATACAATGCAGTCAAACATTAATGAATATGTTTAAAGTCACTGACAAAAATTTGGCTGAAGAAAAGAAGTTCATCCTAAATAATGATTGTGTCAGGTATGGTGCTATCACCTGAAAATGTGGGAGCAAGATCACTTTGCTTTGAGTTTGGGGAATGTCTGCCTTTACTGTTGTAAAGAGAACAAGGTGTTTTCTTTCATGAAACTTAAAATTAACTGACAATCTTCTGAACTTTAGTTTCTGCAAAAGGAGAAAAACAATCCAGTTTACAAAAATTGACTTTGTGTTAAAAAATATTTTTGAGAACATGTTCTACAAGCCTGTTCAATGCCTTCCTCACTCTAAATGGTGAACTCTTACAGAGAAATGCTTGCTGCTTGCCAAATGAGACAATTATGTTTCTGGCAGTGCAACCAGTAGCTTTAGGTTAACCAATGTTTTCTAAGTGTAATTTAGTATTGGGAGTCTTTTTAAAAGCAGGAGGTGGGATAAAAATGAAATTGTAACAGTTTAAAATAGTGCTTTGTAATTGATTTGTCTTTCTCTTCTACTATGTTCTCTCCTCTTACTCATACAACAAATTTACAAATAATTTGTAGTTAGAAATGCCTACTTCTTGTAAACATCTGTATGTCGTCTTGACAGGTCATGTGGCTAGTTTAAACTACGATTTTTTTTTTCAAATTATTCTAGGGATGACATGTAGATAATGGGGTTCAGGACACACCATCACCAAAAAACAGCACCTTAGCATATTGAATATTTTAAGCTGAACGAATACGAGAAGACAGTACAAAGTTACTCTGAACTTTCACCTGCCCTTCTTCCCTGGGACAGGTAACAAAACCGTCCTGTGGAAGATGTCCCCTTTGCCTGATGGATCTTCTTTATCCCAAAGACAAAGGGACATGAGAAGAATCCTAACAAACAGGCCTTGCCAAGTGTGCCCTGCTCTGCTACATTTTGCTCCTACTCCTTATCCTCTCATATTCCTCTATGACTGTTCACTTCATCAAACCTAGTTAAAAATAGTCAGGTCGACTTGTTCCTTTGGTTCTTCATTTTCTTATATGTCACATAAAACTTAAATAAAGTTTTATTGGGCTAACCAAATGTACCATTTTAAATGGGACAGAAAACACCAGTACTGTCACGTCTGAAACGGTACATATGGTCAGCCTGGTCTCACTGGGCTAAATTCAAGGTGTCAGTAGGCTGACCATATGTACTGTTTGAAACAGGACAGTACCCTTGTTTTGTTTTCTGTCCCATTTAAAACAGTACATCTGGTCAGCCTAAGTTTTATGCTTTTACTCCTGTTAATTTGTCTTTGTCAGTTTAATTTTCAGACCCAACCAGGGACCCTAAGAGGGTCTTGGGAAATTTTTTTTCTTTCCTACATAGGTCTGACAAGAAAGATTACAAATGAGTGTCAAATGGCATTTATGTAAGTTTATCTCTAGATGCTCCATGAGAAGTTCAGTGTCACTCGAATTGCTCAGTCCATAAAATTCTAGAAGTCTCGTAAATCACCTCTCTATACTCTATGAAAACTTCTTCTTATCTACTATTTGTTATCTTTTTTTTTAACTTTTCTTTACTCAAACTTGTATAATGCTTCTGCTCTTGCTCATCCGTAAAGCCATCATGGCTATTGATTCTTACTTAGCGTGTCACCATTCTTCTGATGACTTTGCCTTCTGTAAGGTTGCTGATACTATTGAGAGGCACCATCTGTTACTGTCCAGAACTCTTACAGAGAAATACTTGCTGTTTGCCCAACAGCAAGTTGCACCGGTTTCCTTTCTAGTAACTTCTTGCCATCAGGGTTTCCATACCCTGCCCTCCAAAATCCAAATATTGGATATCTGAGGGATGGCACTGTTCTAAGAGTAACATTTTCTACAATCACAGAAGATACTAAAGTTACTGCTGATCTTCTTGTGTATTTAATGACCAGAGTCTTGTGGCCTCTTCTTTGATACTGGCTACCCGTTCACTTTAAGCTTAAGGCAGATGAGACCGATACTAAGAACTCTGTAAGACACCCCATTCCCAATACTCAGGTGTCTGTGGCAGCTTGCGTTCTCCAGCAGCTTCTTTTCACAGTAAGATAATACATAGGATAAGACTTGGCACTAACTTTGGCATTTTAATATTCCTACTTCTATCATCAAGAGCGTAGTTGTCTCCTATCTCTCTCCTGAAGCGTCAAGTGTCTATGTGGTACCTCTCAACAGAAAGGAACTGTGGTTGGCCACCGTTGAACTGGTGCTACTCTCATGTTATCCACTCCAGACATCATGACCTTGAATGCAATTGTAAATTGGGTGCATCTCATTTGGGTATCTCTTTCCTTTACAAGATATGAAAGGCTTCTTTAAAATTTTGCTTAAGTACTATGATAAATGCTAATATAAATTATTGCAGTCAGTCACTACAATACACCAGAGGTACAGGCACATGTGGCTGAGGCTATTGAGGCTCAAACTGGTAAAGAAACTTGTGTGACACCCACTTGCTAAGCAGCAAAGCATGACTTTGAACTTCCGTCTGCCTTGTCTGAAGTGTTCTTCTCTCTTCTTTCTCTTTTTTGTTTGTGTTTGTGTTCTTTGTTTTGTGTTTGTTTGCTTGCTTGCTTGCTTTGATAGAGGAAGCCTTATAAATCTGAGCATTTGCTTAGAAGAGCACTGATTCTATTTTATGCCACATTATGCTTAAAACAGATAACAATAAAAACAGTGGCTCTTAAATGAGTGTATCCTATTTGTCAGTTACCAAGTGTTTCGATTAAGGAACTAACTATATTAAGAATATCATGATAATTATTTGACCAAAAGAGAAAACAAGAAATGATACTCTTGAGATCACCGAAAATGATAAATACTTGTATTTACACTAGATTGTGGTAAAAACAGGGATTAGATATTTTTGTGGACTTGGGAGCTGATGATTCTTTTTTGTTAGTTTTTATTCATAAAGTTTGCTTTAAAATAAAGGATAAAGTTTTGAAGCACCTAAGAAATAAAACCTAACTCATTTTCTTAAGAATGAATAAGATAATTATTAATAAGTCATACTTCCTTTGCAGAAATCTTGCAACTAGAGAATCACAGACTCCATTTCTGATGACAGACAGAGGAGACTGAGATTTGGAAAGACCAAGATCTGGTTACAGGTAAGAGCTCTCGCAGTTGGTAAATTGAACATCCTTTTCTCAACTGACGTTGGAGGTGGAAACATACTCTTCAGCTGTCTTGGTGACAAGGGCCTGGAAACTTCCAGAAGGAGCTGCTGAGAGGCCAGTTCCTGGTCGAAGAGAAGGTAGGAGGACCTTATGAACTGCATATCCTGTATGAAATTGAGAATATTTTATCTTGAGATCAAGGTAGTATTAGCAGGAATGCTGTACTTGTTTGTCTATTCCATACTTTTTTTCTCTCCCACTCATTAATAAGTATCTACTTAATATCTTGGTCGTTACAAGAACATGCTTTGATTTCCTCACAGATCAGATTGGTATGGAAGGGGAAAAGGAACTATTTTTACTGCTGTAATAGTTAGGTCATTCTGTCAGGATGGCATCACGTATGACTTAAGGTATAGCAATGGCCCTTGGAGAACCCCAATAAGAAGTACTTGCATCCCAATAGAATGTTAGCAGAACTTCAGCTGTTTTCAGCTGAACTGCACAGATGTTTGCACTTCAGGTTCTTTGAGACAACATTCCTCTCTTTCTTTCCTTTAGTAACTGTAAAACCTCAAGAAAAGGTGTTTTAATTCATTTTCTCTGATAATCTCCACGAAGTTCTTGGAAATACGTATTATTAACTTTACTTTAGAGATGTAAAAAGACCAAGACTCTAATAATATATGTAACATATCTAAATTCTCACAATAAGGAGAAGTGGAGCTAGAATTCAGTCACAGCTCAGCTGGATACAAAATCCCTGTGATCTTAAACACCACAGTATGTTCTATAGCAGAAAGTCTAAGAAGCTATTTACAGGTTTTCCACAATGCGTTTTCCTTTCTCTGGTCAGATAATGATGGTAACTCTTATACTTACCTGTTCAAGAGTTCTTATCAGGCAGAAAACCACAAAGAAGGCAATACTTTAAATTAACCCATGCTGGAATTTACATTCAATTGAAAGACATTTATTGATTTTTCTACCATGTAGGAGTTATATGCTCAGCACCCTATGAATCAGCATGGACTTGATATTAAAATAATGCAAAAAAGAAATACTGCAGAATGGCCTCTGGGCTAACTTCATGTACAGAGAGTCAATTTCAGGTTTTCCTGGACCACTTGAAAGTTCCAACTATATTGAGCACCTGTGACCACCAGACATCTAATTAGAAAAGAAGGGGTGGCCTCTAAATCAGGTGCAGTGAATAAATAAAAATATTTAAAAAGAATATGTGCTCATGACTTCAGTCTCTTCTATGCTTCATTGCTCATTTCTCATCCTCAGGCACAAGATTACCATACTGAGCAGCCTGAGATACAGCTGATAACAATCACATGTTATTCATATACATTAGACCAGAATATTGCTGATCTGGACCTCTGTTTCAGTTGTTTGTCTTGTTTTCCATCAGGAAGATCATGAGTAACTGAACTATACATCAGAGCTTTTCTGATAAAGCAAAACACACATTCAGCAGCCTCTTGCCCGATCCGTCCAGCTTTAGCCCCATCGCCCCTGTCAGTTACAACAGGACTAGCAGGACTAGCTCCCTCCTCCCTGGTCCGTCCACTCTCACGCCTGGTCCTTACTTATTGGCATATTTCTTTCTAAACACCAGTTGATAAGGACAAGTCTATCTGTTTTTTTTTTTATTCCACCACTTTATTTGACTCACAGAAACACATTTAGCAATAGTAAAAATGATATCATAAATCTGACCAGGTTGCTTTTCTGAGTACACCATAATGTCTGACACTTTGTACATTTCAAGTCCCAATCTGCCTACTTGCTTAATCTTGAATAGCAGTTATGTCAAAAGTAGCATCCATTTCATAGTGGGATTGTGAAGATTAAATTAGTTAACATACCTGTAGGCTTAGGACAGTACTTACCCAGTATAGTAAAAGCACACTCAAAACTTAGTTACTATTATTTTTATTACATTGATTTTGTGTTGTCATGTGTATACAAGACAAATAAATAGTCCTTAAGGAAGATTCCTAAATAAAGAGACCTAAAGGTGAAATCTACGGGAAAATAGCGTGAATTATAAGCAAATCAGTCTCTGGAGAATTAAGGAAAATCTGTGAGTAAGAAAATTCATTCTTTCTCTTTCATACACACACACACACACACACACACACACACACACACACAGAGGCATACAGCAAATGGCATGACACCAAATGGAAGGACATGAAAAATAAGCTGGCATTGCTCGGGAAAGGAATCGAAAAGAAAAGAAAAAGATAAAAAGAAGAGATCATACAACTGAATAAACAGTAAGTACCAGCCAGAGAGGGCAAGACCAAAACAAAATGAAAAAAATGACTGAAAATCAGTAAGAAATTAAAAATACATAAAATGAAAGGAGAAAGTTGAAAAAATAAAACAACAAATCTTTAAATTCGAAGTGGAGAAAACTGTTCAGAAATAAAAGGAAGACTTGAATCCAAATGTGAAGCAGAATACCACATGTGTCCAGAAAAATTACTACAAAATGATAAATCACAAGACATTTCTCAGTAAACTACTATGATTTTGAAGAGGCAGGGAGAAAGGAAGATAGATTTTTGAATATCTAAGAACAGATAATAAAAATTGGATGTTCTCAACACATATGCAAAAAACTCCACGCTGGAAGATGGAAAGCTAGAAAATTCAAGACAAAACTAACACAGAGGGAATAATTTTTGAATAGCTCCTCCACAAAAAAACACTAGTCCCACTAACCAAAACCAATATTTCCTTCTAGTCTTCCAGATGCCTTGGCTTATTCCTATAGTCTAAGCATTTTGTTGGGTATTTTAGTGATGTGTCAGCTTGACTTTCTCGGCCACTCCTGAGCTCCTCACGGGCTGCCTCGTTCATGCCTCCCTTTCTTGCACGTAGATTGGGCTCAAAGTCTCGTCTGTTAAATTAATTTACTATGTGATTGTAGAACTCTGGGACTCCAACACATAAAAACTTCTGGTAATTCAAGAAACGTGACAAAATGTAGGCTTTAAGGGAAAACAGAACAAAACAAACTAAAAGATATAAAAATGAAATACACTGTTACTAGTCAGGGGTTTTCTGTCCCCTACAAGGCTGCAGTCCATAGTAAACATTTTGACATTAAATTGTGGAAGTCCTAGACTTGCCTTTCTCATTAATTACATTTTGTGAAAAGTAAAACTCTTGGGATAAACAAACAAAGAAACAAAGAAGTGGTTATTCCGATCATGGTTTTATGATGATCAAAAAAATTCCTTTGCGTGTGAACCTAAGAGTACAGAACAGTGAGGCAGCCAGACAAGGCAGAAATGTATTCCAGGGACCGAGTCAGGCACAGGTGGGGCTAAGATGATGTTCCAAGGAGGCAAGCTGCTGGTTTTTTTAAATAAAAAAATAAAGGTTCAGACCAGCCTTTGGGTCAGGTTCTCTCCAAGGTGAGTGTATCCAGTGCTGGTGCTGACATTCTTAAAACTTTCCACAAAATGGGCTTTTCAGAAAGACCACCTGAACCTTGAGTTTCTGAATGGTTAATATGAAGAGAAAAAAAATAGGGTAGGTCCCTTCTTCTTTCAATTTCTAGGTTTGTTAGGTAAGAATTTTCAGGTGCTAACTCTAAAGACAGAACGTGTTTCAAATGTGATCCAATTGCTCTCTCTAGCCAATGGATTATGGTTTAACTATGTACTATGGAAAGAAACAGTGGAAGGAGACAGAAAGAGAAAGCCGGGAGGGAGGGAGGGGAGGGGAGGGGAGGGGAGAGAGCGAGGGAGGGGGAGAGTGAGAAGGAAAGGAAGGAAGAAGGAAAACAAAGAATGGTCCTCAGGGTCCCAGTCAAACATGTTTATTTTGAGATGTTCTTACAAAAAGAAAATTAAATAAAAGATGTGGGGAACATACAATCACATTGTTACAACTGCCTGGGGCTGACTTCTATGAGTCAATTTTATAAAACATAATCCTTGCAATATCAACTTCATTAAATTATTATTTATTGAGTTGCTCCTCAGGTAACATGACACATGAACTGATATGATTAACTCCCTGTTCTTTAGCCTTCTCTCTAGAAAATGAAGCCAGTACAACCATTAAAATACCATTTCGAGCTAAAAAAAAAAAAAGAAAAAAAAAGGACTTGCTCTAACAAGCTCAACAAACATTATTTCAAAAACTAATTTCCCACTTACTGGCTCTTGCCTTTCATATTTTCAATATCCTATGATGTCTCATCACAACTTACAATTCCAAGTCACTTGGTATAAACTGATACAATCTAGAGTGCATTTGTATCTATTTGTTAAATGTTTTATATTTTAAAATTCCCTTTAATATCAATTAACAGGTAGAAATCTACAAATGTTTAATGACTTATTCCAGGTCTCCTAGTTTGTTTGGACTTCAAACTTTTTGATATTAATGTCTATGTTAATACGGACACCTGCTCACTCAAAATTATGTTGCATGCTTCATAGTAACTCTATGTAATTTTTTTTCTATTTATCGATAGTTTCCTTCTAAATTGAGAAAGAGGTAAAAGAAGTGTCTTAATAACTTACTGAGTACCAAGTCCTATGCAAAGCTTTATGCTTTCATTATTGTATTTATACAGAAGAATCCTACGAAGCAAGTGTTTGTATACTCTTATTGTAGATGAAGTGGATGATGCTTACAAAAAATAGTCTATTCAGTGGCAAAGCTGGGATTCGAACCCAGGTCATCGGACTCCAGCACCCATGTTCTGAATGACTTCAATATATTTGCACTTTTTGGTTTGTAGAAGCAGCTAAATTAGGTTCATACATACTCTAGATAAGTACATTGTTTCAGACAACAATTCGTATATTTCAATTGTTGGGCCATATAGATCACATAGGTCATATTTTTAAAATACATGTTATTATATAAAAAAGATATATAAAAAAGACTTCAATCACTGTAGAAACATTTTTACTTCCTATATAAACTCCAAATGTCTTTTGATTTCAACCTAATGCAACAAACATAGAGAAATATGTATCATGTAGAACATATAAACACAAAACTGAAAGATCTAAAAAGTGATCATGGCGGACTCTGAGTCTGGAGTATAGACGACACACTACTGTGGAGCCCCAGTAGGAAATCTGCCTGGAAATCAAATGTGGTTCTTCATCTAATTTGTTCATTATATTTATAAATCTATGCCAGATAGAATCATGCAAACATCGTATAAAAAATAAAACCATCTTCTTTTTTATCAATAGTACTTTACTAATTTCATACAGAGCTCCCAGGATATAGCAGTAAAAAAAGTTTTGAGAATTTCTTGTACCTTTTTACAACCCCAGACACTCTAAAATACAGGGCTGTAACATTTTATAACCTTTCTTATTATAACCCCATGTTATTTCTTTCATAAAGTGGTCGTGGCAAAACCTGAAGAACATTCTACCAGCACTTTCTAAGGCAATTGCAAATAAACACGTTCATTATTAAGTTCTTCAGTGTTGGCTTATTTGTAGGTTTCATTAATTGATAATAGTACTAGTGACTTAATATCTAGTTTTGCCATTATAAAAATTAATGCCCCAATTTTCCACAAAGTATCTAAAACAGAAAAGCAAAATAAGTGTATCTCACAGACAAGGCAGTGGAGGGCTAGATTTGTGGTTCCCGGCAGACAGTTACTGTACAAATTGGCACATAGTTGTTCCTTCCCTGAAAATCATAAATTAATTATGTGGCCTCATTCACCTACACTTGCAAGCTCCTCTGTCTTAAAAACACTTCCTAAGAAAAAGGACCATTTTGTTGTAGTTTCTGAAATCATCTTCAGAATTATGAGTATTACGTGACCTAGCAATGACACCTGCCTAATTACTTTATTTATTGATGGGGTCAGCAAACGTTTATTGTGCTGTACTGTGTGCGATGCGCTCTGCTCCGGACCTTATGCATAAGAACGAACAGGGTCAAAACTATGCCTGTCTCAGTACCCTGAGAGCCTAGGGAGGGGCCCTGGTGAAGTAATAATGTAAGCAATGAGGGCTGCTGGGGGGTACCAGGGCATACCATGGGAGTGCATGTAAGGAAGGAGTGCTGCCCAGTGTTTGCCACGTGTGCTTGGTTTTGTATGAGGGTGAAAGGGAAGGAATGCTGCCCACATAAGCTGAGACGCCAAGAATGCATCTGTTCAGCCAGGCAGACGCTGGAGGAGAAGGGGAATGATGATTGGCTTGGAGAACGACTCATTGGAAGGCTGAGGGCTGAAAGAGGCTGAGGATGGTCAGGACTCTGGGAATAACGGAATGAAGTGCTGCAGGAAGTGGGATGAGGAGTGGGTGGCAATTACTCAGATAGTGTGAATGAGTGAATGGTCCTGTTACCCGCCCCCCCATAAGGAGGGTAAATATTATCTTAAGGGCAATGGGGATCCATTAGCTTACACACATGTGAGATAGGACGTTTGTGTCTTAGGAACAATGCTTTGAGAAAAATGGGAAAAATGGATCCAAGTAGAGGCAAGAAGCGAAGGCAAAGAAGTCAGTAAGGACCTGTTGTAGCAATCAGGTTAACAGAGTAAAGTTATTTGAACTAAACTGTGGCAGTTGGGGTGGAAAGAGATTTCCCAAGTTTACTCTTAATTGTATATTTTGTCATTCATTATGCTGCTCATTTAAAAATAATAATAATCTGAGTCCAAATATCTTCCTTTATTTTTTTCTTTTACTTTGTTGTATGTACAATTTTAAATGATCTTCTATGGTAATGTGTCAGCTATGAATCTGCAATTAAAATAATAAGGTAATCCTCCGTAATAAGAACTGATTTTCCTCTGGGAAACCCAACCTAAAGTCTCAGATGCATCATACTTTTCCGGCTTCAGGAGACAAACTCTTAACTAAATTATCACAACCTTGAAACGTGACAAAAATGGAGATGCTCCCAAGTCAAATGCATTTCCCACTTAGCTTTAGTGAGGAAGCTCATTCGTAGCCATAACGTCCTGGGCTGTATCTAGAACTTAGTAAGAGTAGCATGGCAATCACAATAAATCCAAGGAATCCCATACAACTAAAGTGGTAGTAAAGAGTTACTTTAATAGATGTCATATTTTTCCTGTCTAAATAAACTGAGTAGCATAGGTGAAAGTAATTAATAAAACTCAAAATGGAGGAACGAGCAGCCACAGCTCCCTGAGAGGTTGTTTTACTTTCCTCTGGGGTGATGACAGCAGGTTCACGAGTAATCTTCCATTACACGTTGGAAGCCAAATGGGCCCTTTTAATTGATAAAATGGAGTCTTACAGCTAGGAAATTGATTTTGAAATAGTCTTTGGCACATGCCTTGGTTCCTTTTATTTTACTTGAAGACTTCCATGTGACCCAGTTTAAGACAAGTCCTTGGGCCATTTTGTTCTGATAAGCTTCCATGTTATTTCTAGTCTCTTCTGTTTGCTTCGACATGGCTCCCTTGGAGATTTCCAGACAACAGACTCTAAAATCATCCCAGTGCCACTTTTGTTCTGGCCTACTGCCGAGGACATGCCCTGCTGAATCCCAGTGTGTGTTTTCTGGCGGTGGAATCTCCAGACCACCTCACTTACTCTTGATAGGATCCTGCAAAGGCCTCTAAGAGGATGCTGCTCCAAAGGCCTAGACGGGAAGCCAGGGATACCCAGGGAATAAAATGAAGGTAAAGATGGAGGAGAAGGAGGAGAAGGAGAAGAAACAAAAAGAAAACTGTAGTGCATACAAATGAGTCTGCTGATTACGCTAGTCTTTCTGTTCTCTGTGCATTTCTTCCTTCTTTATACCATGTTTTAAAGATCAAATAAACCATTTTATGAAAGCAGCCATTGGGTTACTTGGCCACTAGCATATCATGAACATCAATCTGCAGTTCCACAGCACAGTACAAGGGGTGATTAGTTAGAAATAAGGAAAAGAAAACAACAGAAAATAATAGGAACTACTAGCAAACTGTCACCGTTGAGCATGCATGTCCAACTCAAGCTGTTACAACTCTGGATGAGAGCTTCTGGGTGGGGGCAGGCTCAGGCTGTGGACAGAAGGTACAGAATAAAGTAAATCAGCAGTGACTATTTTAAGATATATATACACACCCAGTTCTCTACTTTTCCTCATGGAATTCTGTGGCAGGGAAATTACTCTTTCTTGTATGAAGAGAAGACCTATTGCTAGACTACTCAAAACTAAAATAATGAGTTGGAGATTCTCCTCACATGTTGAACCATTAGTGTACATATAAGATTTTGAAACTCAAAAACAAAATGGTAATTTAGCTCAGTGAGACTCATGCTTCCAGTCTGCAAACCTTCGACAGAAGTGATTAGAGTGTTGTAGCTTCCTGTGGTGTAAAACACAAAAATCTATAGGTGAGTGAAAAATTATGAAGAATTCATGCCCCAAAGCTTCAAATATTTAGACTAATGCCAACTGGATGGACTTTAACGTAGTTGCTTCAAAAAGAAATTAGGAAGAGAAGTCACATTAGGTGGTAAACTTACTATACAACAAGCTGACAGTGCACTGTAGAATTGTATGCCTGAAACCTATGTAATCCTTGCTAACAGATGTCACCCCAATAAGTCTAACAATAAAAATGAATTAAAAAAAAAAAGAAATTAGGTAGATTATCTTCTATTCACAGGAACAAGTAGTTTGAATAGAAATGTAAATGCAAAACCTGAGCTATTCATACTGAATTAAACAACTATAACCTCACCAACTATATTAGACTAGAACTCGAAAAAAAAGTGATCTCAGATATCCAATATATAATTAGACAGGACATTAAATAAAGTATTGAATCAAAAAGTGAGAGTATGACTGTGAAAATTTTCAAATGATAACAATATAGAAGTTGTAACTGTTTTTACTTTTTAATATCTATCACATTTTATTTCATTTTTTCAATGGATAAAAAGATATAACATAGCTGGGAAGAAAGCAAAAGCTAACAAAAGAAGTGCAATATGTTTGGTTACTGATTATATAAAAACAAGAGTGAAAACTCAATAACATTATAGGGCCCCTGTTTTTTAAATAAAATGAATTTTGGTTTGATTTTGAGTTTTAATTTGGTTGTGTCCATGCTCACGACCAAGTAAATTAGTCTAAAGTATTTGTCATGATGTGCTACCATAGTTGTCTTAGCAAACTACAGTGAGCATGTCAGACCTCACCTGACAGCACGGGGCCGAAGAATAGTGGATGACAGTAAAGAAGAAGAATTAGATGGGGCAAGCAAGATAAAGTAGCGAATGAGATAAGAAGGGGAGACTATCTCCTGTAGTAACAAAAACACAGTCGTCCGTCAGGAGATAAAAAAGTGAGAAAGAAAGAGTGAAAATAGAAGGTAAGGAAATACGTAATACTTCATTTAAATCTTGATGTGGAAAGGATGCTTTACTCTGATAATTCCTCCTCATCCCACTCTCCCTAAGGCAAGGACTTCCCTTCCATCATCCCAATATGCGACTTCTTTCTCTCTACCTCACTTGTGTAGACGCCCTCTTTCTCTCCTTCTCCTTCTTCTCCTTCTTTCTTCTTTAATAGTTTCTGTGCTTCTCCAAGTGCTGATTGAAGTAGTGTTGGAAGGTGTCTGCTTAATTTTCCCAGTCTGTGTCACCATTACTGTGATGAAAGACGTCCTTTAGATTCTTTGCCTGGAATTCTGAAGCTTGTCGTGGTAGACGCTGGCCCCTCAGGAGAACACTCAGCCTCTAAAAGATGCATAGGCCTGTAGGGATTCAATTTGCTGCAAAGAGCAGAAAGTCTCCCTAAGGTAATAAGCAGTGAAAAGCAGGTGCGATGTCCAAAATTTGAAAATGCATCAGAAGAGGAAAAGGTATCTTTCAAAAAGGAAGGTTAAACAATTTCATCTATCTAATAAACAAGCAAGGATATAATACCTGTTATATATTTTGCAAGCAGAGGTCAAAAGCACACTATTTTTCAAGGGAAAACATAGCATCGTTTCACTTCAATTAACCTTATAAGCAGTCAGTAAACATTTTTGAAAAATATTCCTGAGAGCTATAAAGGCAGAAATTGTTTTAAAGGAAGTTTTTTATTAAGATAAATGGAGACCTATATGGACTCCAGTGCTCAATCAAATTTCCAAGTCAAGAGTCTGAAAGATGAGGTCTGGAAAGTATCCCAAAAGTTGACTTGAAAGACCCTTGCAGTGTCTCCTCCCATAAGGCACTGCACAGATGTCTAGGAAAATCAAATTTCTGTGTTTTTCTTTCTTACTACTCACACAGAACACTTCACTTCTGGTACTGCTGGTCACCAAATGTGCGGGGATTTTTCCACACACCAAGCTGATATTAGCGGAGTATCCTATAATTCAATTCAATTCTGACACTGTCTACCTCGAGTTAGCATCAGATCCCATAAATTGCGGGCGCTACAAGACTACCCTCACTTCAGACACTAATCACAAGTCCCAGATTGTCACCTGTACTACAAACCAATCGGTAATAAGTTGGGGGTTTCCAGGACCATTTCCTTTGGTTTAATAATTTGCTAGAATGGTTCATAGAACTCAGGGAAATGCATTTACTGGTTTAGTATAAAAAATATAATAAAGGGCACAAATGAACAGCTAGATGAAGAGACACTTGAAACAAGGTGTGTGGGAAGGAGCTCCTGTGCCCTCACTGTGAGCACTCCCACGTGCTCACCAACACAAAAGCTCTCTGACCTTGTACTTCGGGGAATGTTATGGGGGCTTCATCATGTAGGCGTGATTGATTGTTAAGTAGGTCTCCAGTCTCTCTTCCTTTCTTGGAGGATGTGGGTTAGGGTGTGAAGTTCCAAGGTTCTAGTCATGACTTTGTTTTTCTGGAGAAGATCTCCCATCCTGAAACTATCCAGGAGCCTCCCAAGGGTCCCTTCCATAGAACAAAAGACTCTCCTGTCACCCAGGAAATTCCAAAGGTTTGAGGACCAGCTCTGTACAAGGAACTGAAGTCAAAGACCAAGTATAAAAACAAAATACAGTCCTGGTGTTCTTATCACTTAGGAAATTTCAAGAATTTCTGAAGCTTCTGCCAGGAACCGGGATGTGTGTGTGTGTGTGTGTGTGTGTGTGTGTATCATATATACATAATTTTCTATTATTTCACAATAAAACATATCCAAAAATGTTTCAAGGGTCAGGGCCACAGTCTTTTTTTTACATTTTGCAATATTAAAGATGAAATTATTATGTATTACTCATAGCATTTTATAAATAATGTGTCTAGCTTTTAACTTATCCCAAGATAGTTACATATACTGTGATTCTAAAATTAACAATTTAATTTTGAGCTAATTGATTATCTAATTATCATAATACCCACACAGGTAAGGTTTTTTATAGCAAGGTGTTATGATGCCAATGTTATCATTAGTTAAAAATGTTTCAAAATCTCCTAAGAAAAGTAAACAAAACAAAACAAAAAAATTGAAAAGCTTGGTACAGAAACAGGTAAGTAATAAGAATCTAGAGAAATTTATATGATATCTTTTTTTTTTAAAGAGCCACCATAAAAAATAGAAATAGTATCATTATGCTAATTATTGAGTTAAAATCTAACCAACAACAATTCTGAAACTAATAAATTCTATTAAAATAATAAATTCTACTAAAATCAAAGACATGTTTTGAAGAACACAATTGATCTTCTACATAAGTGAATGTGCTTATTCCAATCTTCAATGGTCAAATTTTCAGGACTATGTTTGTGATTGACGTCTTTTGTAGAATATTGAAAACACAATTTTATAATAAAGATACTGACCATTTTAGAAGAACCGTTTAAATTGAATTTGTTTTGATGAATGTAGTAAATTTAGAAAAGAGAAAGGAAGGTAGAAAACCTGAATCAGTCTGCAAAAGTAAGTCGCCATTAGTATTAGAGATTTAAGATATAAAAAATATTATTGGAATTACATGTAGAAATATCTTTAAAGATTAAAATTAACAGATCCTTACACAAATATGTGCTTATTCACAATGGAAAGAAAAGTTACTGCCATTGCTAGAGATAGAAGACACTACGGAGAAGTATTTTGGAAATTCCTTTTTAAAAGTCTTCAAGTATAAGGTTTGGTAGGTACTGCAGAGGGGAGATGTTGGAAGTCAGACGGCTGGTCTGCCTAAAACTAATTTATGTCAGCTGCAACTACTCAATTTTCTTGGTTCATTACATGAGTTATTGATGCTATAATATTTTCCCTTTAAAATTATGTAAGTTGCCCATAATATTTTAGGATTAATATATCTTGAATTTTTCATGTATGCCAAATTCACACCCTTTTCTACTGACTCCAGTCCTGAGAGGAAAAGGTAGAGAGAAAAATAGGAAAGGAAGGAAGGGGAGGGAGGGAAGGAAGGAAGAAAGGAAGGGAGAGAGGGAGGGAGGGAGGGAGGGAGGGAGGGAGGCAAGGTGAAAGGACTTCTGTGCATCTGCTAAGACATGTACCATCTTGATACCCAGAGGTTAAGTGGCTTTTGATGTCCAAGTTGCTGACTGGGTTGGAGGCGGGTGTGGGGGTGTGGAGGGCAGGGTGTTGTGATGATGTTATCAGCCAAGCAGGATGTGACTGCATACTCGGAATACTTTACAACAAAGCAATCTCTCACTGCAGCTAGAGTAATGCTGGTGAAAGGCAACAATTCAGAAAGGGTTTATCAGGATTCTTCTCTAAGTACAGTAAAGACTACCCTGAAAATATGTATATAGGATCATTTCCGTTATTAGTGACATAAAATATAATTAATTAAAGAGGCAAGTATGTGATTAGAGTTCAGCCCAAGCTTCCATAGAATGGACAAGAGATGACAAAACTGCCATTTCCTGGAATTTTTTAGGCACTGATATGACATGAAGTTCTCCCTCACGCATCTATTTGTTCATCCTTTTATTCATTATTAAAGTCTCACAGAAGAGTGGTCTATACAAAGGCACACAGTTACAGGATTCAGCTGTAAAAATGATGGCATGAATCCTGCCCTTAGGGGGCTTACATTCTAATTGGGGGGAAAGGGAGATAAACTCTGCATATACATGGCTATAAAGCTATGGACTATGTAGTAAGTGCCATGGTAGGATTACAAGTAAAGCACTGCCCATTTTCACCTGAGAAAAAAGTCACTTATAGTAAGAGATAGGGATGCCTTCAACAGAAGATGCCTTTGAACTGAACTTTGAAGTGTGAGTCTATAGTGCTTTGAGGGCAGGGTAGTCTCCACAAAGAACTACAAAACTATAGAGGCAGTTGGCACAAGAATATACAAGAATTAGAATGGGTGTTCTCACAAAGGTAACGTGGAAGGTATTTTAGAATTGTGCATGTCCATTGACATAACAGTTCTGTTTCAGTAACTAGCCTGAGAAACACTATGTACATACACAGGATGGCAGGTACAAGGATGTAGCAGATTTTTAACAAACAATGTTAAATAAGAACAATACACAGAGTCCAGATACAGGATGTTATCACAAATACATAGACTCTGTTCCTTATAGATGCATATATATGATTATGAACACATGTAAGTTTTCCAAAAGGAAAAAAAATCAGATTAATAGCATTGGTATCCTCTCAGTTTATAACAGAATAGAGGTAATAATGTTATTTTTTAATGAGGTAAATGGATTTTTGCATTTCTTGGGTAATAAAAACTAATTACAATTAATTACTGGATATTAAAGAGTGCATTTAGAGAAATAATCCACTTCCCCCACATAACTAAAAGCAGAGGCACTTGCACATTTTTTTAGTCATCTGGAATACCGTGTTTTTCCTGGTTCTTTCTAATGACCCACTTTACTTTGCATAAATACCTTTGCTTCCTATGATTTACTGTCTTTCAGAGTAAAGTAGAATACTTTCTTTCTTAGCTATGACAAGGTTTTCTTATGGAAAGTTTATACAAAGTCCATCACAAACATCAAAAGATGAGTGCCTGACAGATAAAAGAACATTTGATTATTATTAATGTTCCCCTTTCTTTCTTAGAGAAACACTCTTCTTGGAATGTGGTGGCTAAATGCTCGTATGTGTTCTCGTGCAATGCATTAGAAAAATTCCCAGTAATAATAACTGTTGGGACAAGCTAGGTAAACAGAAACGCAATTAACGTATGAGATTCTGGTCGAGTTACCAGTGCTGGGTGTGGGAGGTCAGAACCTCAGTTCTGTGTCTCTCGGGAAATCCTGGCCTCTGTGAGCACAGCAGGATCCTAACAGTGTGTCTGAGGCTGCCCGGTGGGGTCTCAGCAGAACAGAAGGCGCCACTCAGTTCCCTTTCTACCTCCTTCCACTCTCTCAGCAATTACCCTTTCTCCCTGAAGGATACCTGTGAAGCAGGGACCGTTACAACCCTGAGTCCCTGCGAATGGCAGCCTAATGCTGCTGAGATCAAAATCTAAGTGCCGATTGTGAAGGAAGCTGTCACAGCAGCAGGGGCGGAGACACGGAGAGGATCCCTCTACAGAGGCGATGGAATTTGTTTCAAATGGTGTAGCCTGTTGCTCCATTATTTTTCCGTAATACTTAGAGGACTTCAGCAATTACATTTGAGAAGAGGAAAAATTAGCATAGCCTTCAATTTTTATCTCAACCTGTAAAATATTTAAGGCCTCCTCATATATCCTTCTAAATAATGTAACTTGCCTTTATTAGACATCCATACTCCATTTCAACCTTTGGTCCCTGAACTTCATTGTGTCTTTGGAATTATTAAATTTCATAGAAAAAAAAATCTGCTATGTCAGACACCAGTCTGGTCATAGTACTTTCCTGTACTTGAAATACTCCCAGCTTGTCAAAAAGAGTCCTGGAAAGACACATTTGTATAACCAGCAACCTTGGCTTTCCTATTTCCCCAGAGTTGTACATCGAGAGATTAGCACTAACACGACGCTGTGTGGTGCCCAGTGGGAAGGCATTGTCCGATTCCTATCAGCCTGTAGGAGGGATAACTTCATTGGACACTTCAAGCTGGCATTGCTTCTCTGTGTGCTATTATAGGAGAAGCTGAATGCCAGAACAGGGAGGCATTTTGGGGCATAAATGCCAGCGGAATATTTAGACCAGAGCATTTGCTGATCCATATGCTTTTACTAGGGTTGTTATTTTCATTTTTCACAAAGGTAGGGAATCTGCTCTGTAAATCTGATCTTGAAATTCTTTCTGCCTCATTCACAGGTTTACTTGTGAACATAACACAAACACAGGGGGAAAAAAACTCGAATTAAAAGAACATTTTATTTGATTTTATTGTAAGTGAGCTTGTGTTTATAGTATCTGCTAGTTAGAACTTATGGAGGAGTCATATTGTGTGCATCTGTTTCTCTGGCTTAGAGTCTAATAACGTGAGTGTGGTGGATGAGGGCGTAGGGAGAGTGGTCCATATACATAAATACTCCAAGTGAGAGACATAGGTTAAATTATAGCAATAGCAAGTTATCAAGACTTTTGTTCCCGGTACGTGGGGGTGTGGAATCTTCCTCCTTTGAAACATTATCAAAATACTCAACAACAGCCTGTCTTGAAGGCTTTGCTTATCACTAGCCTAACAGTGAAGACTAAATCAAATAATTTCCTTTAATCAAATGATGTTCCTTTAATATCCAACTCTGTAATTTTCAAACTAATTCTTATAACCTATCGCTGTTCTTCATAGGTTCCACTAATAGACGATGGAAGAGTATAAGTACCATTTGGATTATTTTTGCTGCCTTTGCCCACAAAGTAAAGCTCATCTGTTTTACAATTAAGTGATGCAGCTTATCATTTAAAATAATAAAAGGATCACAGGTCATTACTTCAGGTGAACTAGGAAAAAATACATTTACTATTCTGTTTTATAACAAGATATGACATGTTCAGCCCTTCATTTGTGAACATCTTTAATTACACATACAAGAATGTGAAGGGAACTATAAATCTCTGTCTACATTAGGAGATTAATTAAGTACTTCCTGATTTCGTATGTGTGGGAAAATGTTAACTCACAGTATTCTGATTAGAATAAGAAAACTTGTTTGTAGGACATGTGTATGGGTCTTCAAAACTAGACACACAGTAAAGCCTAATTTGATGAAAGAATTCTGAAAGCTCTCGTAGTTGTTCGTTTTTGTAAATAATGAAAACAAACTGGGTTTGGCCTCAAGGACAAAAACTGTCTGTGATGGGACTGCATTCCTTATATTTGATAATGACATCGTATAATTGCAACATAATTACTATTATTTTGTTATGACTTATTTACCATAACAATTCTTATTGGTCTTACTTGCTATTATCTCTGAATTCAAAAATGGGTGGTAAAAATATTGGTATTCCAGTATTGACTAGACATTATCATATTCTCATTTATTGTGAACAACAGTGAAAAATAACTCCATTTTTTTATCAAAAAAAGCAGTTTTATTGGAACTGTTTATCGGTAGGTATTTCAAGATGATACAAGAACAATCTGAATGGGAAAAATTGTCTTCCTAGTTTTATGTTCTTCAGTTTGACTCTCCATTAACAAGCTCTTTCTATGGATTCATACATGCTTTCATAACATCTATTGTCATTGCACTCCACCTAAGGACTGGGTTCCTTAGACACACTTAACACTTGAAGTAATATATCTAAAATATAACCAAATGCCAAATATCTTTTTATTATGGCCATGACAAAGTAACTTATACTAGGCTAGTCCTTCTACCAGAAGCAAATATAAAACAGGACAAAATATACTAAGCAACATTTTTCAGACTTTGGAGAACAGATGGTGCAGAAATGTGATTCTTGACAGAAGAGAAGCAAGCACATGAGATAACCTGTAGTGCTATCCCAGCTTTCTGTCTTAAGTGCATTCCAGACAGCAATATAAGGAAAAGGACTTTAAGTGAAACAGGGCAATCTTGTTAAGCAGAGGAAGCAAAATTCTGAGCTCAGCCTACCCAAGTGGCTAGAAGCTGGAGTGTGGGATATTGAGAAGGAGGTTACTGCACAGAGAAGGATCTAGTTAAGTCTTTGGAAAAGCCTTAACCTGCACACATGCAAGATGAAAGTGCATGAAGTCTAGTTACTGGGAAGTTGAGTACTGAACAGAGATCCCATAGGCGAAAAAAATTCAAGGAGACATAGGAATTCCAGCCTGACAGAACAGAGAGACCATGCTGAATACCTCAGGTTTTAAATTGAGATTTTAAAAGCACATACATTGAAAAGAGAACAATTTGAGTCATTTAGGAAGGCCTAACCTAGACCTCTAACAGAGCTTTAAATCAAGACTGATGAGTATCACATTAACCCACCCATCTATTAATTGCCTCCTAGAACAAAATTCATTACCCTTTAAAGGAAGACAACAAAATCCAGACTTCAACACTGTAGCATTCAAAATATTTTTTAAAAATTTAAAAATTGTTAGACATATAATGAAGCATAAAATTGTTGCCTATAATTAAGAAAAATGATATGGCTAGAACCACAAACATTTCTGAGCTGTGATATAAGAGATGTCAAACATCAGTATTTAACATATTTTTAGAAAGAGAAGTATACTTGTTGAATAAGAAAGGGGACTCTCAATAGAAAGAATGGAGTTGATAAAACAAAATGAAATAGAAATTCTTGAACTAAAGGATAAAATATTTAAAATAAGAAATTTATTAGATGAAACATAGCAGATTGAAAGCTTTTACAAAGGAAAAAAAAAAGTATATTTGAAACACATGGCAAGAAAAACTACCCAAACAGAAATTTAGAGAGAGAAAAATACTGTCAACAAAACAGAGGTCAATACTGTCATTTGTGGGAATATACCAAAAAGTATAATATTTCAGTGATTTGAGTATCAGAAATAGAGGAGAAATAAGGGCAGGAAAAAATTCTTGAAGAAATAATGCTGAAAAGGGTCCACCAGTGATGAAGGACATCAACTCACAGGCTCAAAAAGCCCAAAGAACAGCAAGAATAAACAATGAGGAAACTGCATCTGGCCTATCACTGTCAAAGTGCTGAAAAGCAGAGATAAAGAAAAACAATCTTAAAAGCAACTAAAGGAATTACATGACTAAGACAATGACAAGAAACACCAACCACTTTTCTTTAGAATTCATGCAAGCACAGGCCTCAAGGGCATGCCATCTTTAACATTCTAGGGGGAAGATGTTCTATTTCTATGGATTTGCCAGTTCCCGTGCATTTACTGTGAAGTGGAATCATACACTGTGTGGTCTATCACGACTGCTTTCATTCAACATTATGATTCAAGTTTCATCCATGTGGTAGCATATATCAGCATTTCACTTCTTTTTATTGCCAAGTAATATTCCATTGTGTGTATATACCACATTTTGTTTACCTGTTCATCAGTTGACAGACATTTTGGATTGTTTCTATGTTATGGCTACTATGAACTATACTGCTATAAACATCCAAGCTTGTGTTTTTATTTCTCTAGATATAAACTTAGCAGTGTAATTGCTAAGTGATGTTGTTAACTCTACCTTTTTAACTTTTTGAGGAAAACAATAGACCCTTTTTCAAAGTCATTGAGCCATTTCGTAATTCCACCAGTAACATTTAAACAAGGATTCCAGTCGTTCTTCATCTTCATCAGCACTTATTATTATTTGTCTATTTATTTTATCTATCCTAATACACATCCTAATGTATGCAGTCATATCCATTATGTATTTTTAAATACATAAAATTTTTTATTTCTCTAAAAACTAATGATGTTGATCATCTTTTTACGTGATTAATGACAATTTGTATATCTTCTTTAAAGAAATGTCTATTCAGTGTGTTTTATACTGCCAAACTGCTGAATTTATTATTAAATTTAATATGAGTTCTTTTGTGTGTATTGATTCCTTAAGTTTTTCTATATAAGTGGTCACATCATCTGAGATTATTTTAAAAATAGAGATATGCTTACCACTTCCTTTCAAATATGGATACTCTTTATTTCTTTTCTTTTCCCAATTTCCCTGACTTTAACCTCAAGTGCATTGTTCTATAGAAATGGTAGGTAAGAGCAGATATTTGGAATTGTTTCAAACTCTCAGCTCATTTCCAGAATGCTGAAAAAGTTGATTTTGTCATTTCTTGCCTGTTTTAGCCATTTTTTTTTAAAGAGCAGGTTTTCAGAAGTCTTTTCCTTGCAGAATTGCTTCCCTCTGGTTGCTTTTTAAGAACTAAATTTGATGATGGTTTGCCACATGCCATATTTTGCTGTGTATAATGCACTCCTTTGTATAATGCGCACCCATGTTTTTGGCCCAAACTTTCAGGGAAAAAATCTTTTGCTTTAATTTTTTAATTCAAAAATATGTATTTGTTTTTAATTAGGCACTTGGGTTTGTATTATAAGTGAATTTATTTTTAACATAACTTATATATGGAATATAAAACTGAAAGCAACAAAGAAACAAAAACTCATGGACACAATCAAGGGGGAACCAAATACATGGTGATGGAAGAAGAACTGACTCTGGGTGGTGAGCACACAATGCAACACCTAGACAATGTGTTGTAGAATTGCACACCTGGAAACTATGTAATTTTTACTAATGTCACCCCAATACATTTAACAATAAAGAAAATGATTATTGTATTCCAGGGTATTATTTTGCATGTGGATATTATTATTGATTTCTACAGTTACACTTTTAACTCATAAGCATAAATAAAAGAAGTAAAGCATTTATATAGACACAGAACTAGTACTACCCACATATAATGTGCATCCTTATTTTTCCCTCACAAATTTGGGCAAAAATGTGTGCATTCTACACGGCAAAATACGGTATGATCCTCCTCTCCATATTCCAATTATGTGCTAATGAACTATTACAGTAGAGTTAGGAGGAGCTGAGAAAAGGCAAGCATCACTGGATGAGGAGATGGGATGAAACTGAAGAAAGACAGAAAGAGCAAAAGAAAGGAGAAAAGGAGGGGAGGGGAGAGAGCAAGGAAGGAAAAAGGAGAGGTATGGCATCTTTATAAATTTACATTTAGTGGCTAAACTGAAAATAAAACTCATGTCTCACTGATTTCCCTGTTTATTTCATGTTCAAACCTTAACAGCAGGGCTTCTCCCATAAAATGAGCAATCGCAGATATTTGATTATATATCTAATTGTATGCAAATTTACTTAAAATAAGTCATTTCATGTGGCGTGAAATTATTTTAAATGTAACTAACACTGAAGTAATAGAAATTTTCTGTTAGTTTGTTGTCATGTCTATGGATTACACTACTCTTAATCTAGTTGATGGTGAAATATGCTCGACTAATTGCACTTAAAACCTAAAGATAGTTTATTTAAAATTCTTCTGTATCCTTTGTTTTTGAGAAACTATAGAGACCCAGTCAAATGTTAACTGAAAGTTTTCCATATTCTCTCATCAAAAATTGTTAATCTTTGAATATCAATATCATTTACTCTAATTTGATAACTTTAAAAGTGAAATCAATTACTCAGGGAATCAGAATTTTCTTACATAGAAGTTCACTCTCATCAGGACATTGATCAGCTTCAAAATTTAAAATTGCTCATTATTTTAGTTAATGCCAGTCACAATTGTGTCATCACATTCTAAACCAACTAGCTAAAGAGCATGCTCACGGTGGGATTACGGCCTGAAAGTTGGGAAGGAGGGTTGGGTGTTATCTTGCTAATAACAAAGAGTTTTATAGGATGGTCAATCCGTTGTAAGCTCTATGCAAATGAAGACTAGAGAACTGTTTTATATATTAAATATTTTATCTGTTAAACATTTTTCTGTATAAAGACCTTAACATTTTTAAAAGAGATAAAAAGAGAGAATGAAACGTAAGAAAGTTCTGAAGATAATTCTGAAGGAACGTGAAATCCTGAATGAGAAAGAGGAAAGCCTCCAAAATGTATACCAAGTTTTCAAATGGTACAAATGCAAATGATTCAATTGTCAGAGATGATTCAAATAAATAATAACTTTATCGCTCATATAAGATACTTTTATGAGTAATAAAAAGATACAATGTATTTTTAATGACAGTAAGATCCACAATGAAAATGCTTAGTACCTAGCTAGAAGCACACCACTGGCTTTGTTTGGCCATCTTTTCTGATGCTTAGGATATCGAGGAGCTAAATTCTGGAAAACAAATAATTCATAAAATTGCATGCTATTCTGGGTAGCATGATGAAATCTCATGCCATCCCTCTCTTTCCTGCCTGGGACATGAATCATTCCTTTGACCAACATATCCATGCTGTATGCACAGTACAGTAAGGTATTTTGAAAGACTTACGTTCACATAAATTTATTAAAGTATATTGTATACTTGTTCCATTTTTGTTAATATTTGTTGTTGTTTTCTTACTGTGCCTAATTTCTAAATTAAAGTTTATCATAGCTGCGTATGTATAGGAACAACATAGTGTAGATAGGGTTTGATACTATTAATATTTAGGGTTTTAGGCATCTACTGGGGTGTCCTGGAACTCCTGTACTCTCACTCATATGTCCATTTTTGTTGACATTCAGCTGCTTTTACTCAGTAATCTGCTGTGTCCTCCTTCTTCTTAGATCCCTGGTTTATTTTTCTGACTCAGTTGTTGACCTTTGATGGAGATTATTACATCACTTGGCT
This sequence comes from Lyroderma lyra, assembly GCA_004026885.1. NCBI lineage: Eukaryota > Metazoa > Chordata > Mammalia > Chiroptera > Megadermatidae > Lyroderma > Lyroderma lyra. The sequence continues at coordinate 88,223 of PVJL010001361.1, read as the reverse complement.
CCACTATTTATTCTCTCTGTTCCATGCTCCTCCAGCCACCTGAAGGAAGACTTCACTATTTCTGCCCCTGGGCCTTCTTTAGTCATTGACTTCCCAGCAGAAACTGGGTCTAACAGAAGTTTTTAACTGCTCCTCACTCCATTTGTGTTTATGGCTGCCTTCCTCCTCGGTGGAGGAAGGATCAAACTCTGAGCAGGATCGGGGATTGGGAGTTCCCAAACCCGTGGCCGAGAACGGTTGGTTAGACTAGGCATGCTCAAAAACAGTGAGCTGTCAAAGTGGTAATAGCACAGTTCCCTCTCACCAGATAGAGTATTAATCTCTCTTGTTTGCATGAACTGTAGCCCAGATCAGATTAAAAGATTTATATTTGAAATTCAAATTTATACTTACATGTTTACAGCTCCACAAATATATCTTCTTAGTAGTTTTTAGTTTGTAAATTGGAATGAATACTATTCTTTTTCTTATATCAACAAATCATTTTGTTTCCAAACATATATGTTTAATCCCAGTGAAAATGTGCTCACTTCCTCCCATCCCCCACTGCCACCCTCTGTATTTTCAATGGGAGCAAACTGTCTCTACTGTTCACGTCTTTCAAGACTATTTGTTAATTTTAAGAGACATACTGCTTTCAACTATCATTATTTGATCTATAACATTATTAATAGATACAGTTCCCCTAATGCCCAGTTCTGTGTTATTTTACCCATTTTTCTCCATAAAAATATGGGTCACTTGTTCTTCAGACATAGTAAAAACATTTTATAACCTTATTTCAGTTTTATTTTTCCTATTTTCAAAAAATGATCTTGGGAAGAGAAGATAGATGCCAGAGAGAGCATGATCACAAACACCAAAAACATAAAGGCTATTTTTTTCTTTTTTGTTAAGATTCTAAACAGATGTTTATGCGGGAAGATAAGTAGAGTTCTTTTCAGAATGTAACTCTGTTACTGCAAAGGGAATGCTCCCTGGAGGAAATTTGACTTCCACCAACTCCCGAATGGATCCATTTTTCAGACACATTTTACTATGAATGACACTGAAAAATCTATACTTGAACATGGAAACTAAAAGAAGTCTTGAAATCGGGATTGGCTCCAAAATCCAGCTAAGATAGCTTTAATTGAGTGGCCTCATTCACAGGCAGTTTGTCCACGTCTTCAGATATATCAGACTAACGGCAAGAGAAGCCAAAATTATCATGTGAAATGGCAGAAATATTTGGCAAAACTCAACCTATAATTTTATTTTCCTTGTATCCTCCAACATATTGAGGATATTACGCACTGGGAGTGGATAGATAAATACTTATGGGAGCTTCTCTTCCCAGCTGGCTTTGGACTTGACAAGCAAGGGATTTAAAACCAATAAAACCAACTATGAATAAAGTAATCACAATGACAAAAAAAGATAAGCCTTCCTGTATTCTCTTCTTGTCTTGGCCAAGCTTGTCACTTAAGTGTCCAAACAGCTGTGCCTATGCTGGGTTGGTTGCCAGCTGATCCAAAGTAAATCTGTTTTTAAGAATCAGTCCATCAGAAATCTAACTGAGGACTTACTATGGGTGAGTTTGATAATTCATTTCCAATATCTCTATTTCTCTATAAAGCTGTCTATCTTGGTTGTCTATGAAGGAGTAAATAATTTTCACCACAATAATAGTAGCAGCCATAGTAGTAACAACAACAGTAGTGATAATGTCAGAATTTATTAAACACAATGAAATATGCACTGTTCTAGATGTTTGATAGATATTACCACGCTTAATTCTCCTATCAATCCTTCGATGCTAGTCCTGTTTCTAATGCTATTTCAGAGGGAATTTATTAAATTGCCTAAAGTCACATATTTAACAAGAGCTGGAGCAAGAATTCAAGCAAAGCTCATTAGTCTGATAGAAATCACACTGTCAACCTGAACCAAACTACAGCAATAATGTATCTTCCAATACTCTCAACTCTCACCCAGAGGCTTGATCCTTGGCTCCTTCCTTTAGGTACTGTAAATTAGCAAGCTACTGAATACAGATTTCATCCTAGGAAGGGAAAGCAGACCCTCCTAATACCAAGTGGCACTCTGCCCTCCAGGGTTTTCCTGGGTGTTGTCATGGCGATCTGGGTCTTTCCATAATGGCGGTGGGAGCCTCTGGTGAACCACAGAGCCAGAATCCACATGGCATCAGTTACCCAACAAATAACTATGAGGCAGCTGAATACACATAATTCCCCCTTCCAGTGATTTCTATCTCATTCTCTCCTAAGAAACAAAAGACATTTCAATGTCCAATCCAGGGGGAAGAAGAAAAGATACCCTTGCTTTGCCTTGGAGGTTGTGAGTTAAGGGGTAAGAGAAAGTACTGACAAGAGAAAAAAACCATGAACCCCCAAATGAGCATCCCTGCAGTAGCACAGAATACATTTCCTGGATTTCACAGCCAAAAAAAAAAAAATCTGGCAAGCAAATGAATTTCTACATTATTCTAATCAAGTGGCAGTAAATGGATAGCTAGCTGTTTTCTCACCAAAAAATGGCAGTCCTGCTCTGGCCCTGAGAGATAATACACAGTTCTGAACTACACAGCCATTTCAGCAGTCCTGCAATAATTGATGTATGTTAAGCTATCATCATAGCAAAAGAAGTGATTCCAAATTTTTTTCTCTATGGCGAGTCTAAAAGCCCAGAGAGGAAAACCATTGGCTTCGCTAGGTGTAAAAGCCATTACTGTTGTCAGCATTTGAGGCACAGCCCAGCTAGTTTTCATAACCGTTAAGACATTTCGGGTACATGCAATGAGATTAGCTCTACTTGCTGGCAATGTAATGACTCTGTTTATTCATTTTAACAATCCTATAAAGGAGAATGAGGTATGATGCTAGAACAGAACAAGGAGAAGGGTCTAGAAAGGCAAGTGTGCCATTCTTTAGAAGCAGAATGTGAAGCAGAGGAGCACAAAATGAGCCAGGCTTTGTCGCAGGCAGCTCCCTGTCTTCGATGCAGTCAGGAAGCCAAGCATGTTTCTTTTGTAGATTTAGGCCAAGAGATATAACCAACTTTGCATTTTTCTTCTATCATACTACATATTATTATATGTTTTATTTTTAAATAACCAGTACCATATCCTATGATTTTACCTATTGTAGGATTAAAGATCTATATTCCCACAATTAATTTTTCCACTGTTTCTTCTTTCTTGCTTTTTATTTTCAACATTTGTGTCTACCCCATGGATATAAATAGTATATGGACATTTCAAGACCTAAATATAGCATTATCACTTACACCTGAATACATAAACAAATATGCAGACACAGATGGTTTTTAAAAGACCAAATTGATAGAAACAATCATAATATCAAGAAAGGCAAATAATAGTGGAAAAACTATTGTCTCTCCTGGTTTGAAAATCTGATTTCCATAAGTTTGTTACTAATATTTAATGCTTTGCCTCAGTTTAGAAAGTAAAATTCTGATACACTTCCACATATCTTCTTTATATGTTCCATCTATCCATAGGATTAATTGAGGCCAAACATTATTATTTTTATTTCATAAATAAAAGCTGAGTCGTACATAATATACCAAAAAGTCAAAGTCACACAGTATGGTAGAGCCAGGGCTAAGAACCGTACTCCTGACACCCAGTGCTCTTTAAATATACTATAGCATAACCAAAATTGAAGTATGTGTGATTGGGGTATATGCCTATAAGCCAAATCATTACCCTTGGTTTTCTTACTATTGACAAGTTCATACCAGGGGCTAATGAAAAAATAAGAGGTGAAAAGTAAATACTGACTATTCATAATTCAAATATTAAGAGATTAATTGAGAGAGCATAGAGTGAATTTGATTAAGGTGGATTTTAAGCCAACTACAAAAACAGGCAATGTACGCAGCAGTCAGGAGGTATAGATTCACAAGTTTCAAGTTGGCTTACATTGCATAAACCAGAATGAATTTTACATTTCTTGGCAAAATTTCCATGTTTAATGGAAGTTAATCATTCCTTAAATAAAGCCATGTGAGCTCTTTAACATATCATAAAGGAGTCTGAAAAACCACTTCAATTTTCACACTTTTCTTTTGCTCCTTTCTAACAAGAGAATGATAAACTTGGACTTTCAATAAAATCAGAGCCTTTGATGTGACCATTTATTTTTAAAAGGCATTCGATAGCATACCAATTGCTGAATTTAGAAGCTCTCCATTGATATTCCATTTAATAAACTAGCAAGCCAGACACATTTATTTTAAAGTTCGGGTTTAATTAAAAGATAAGACTAGAGCGATAGAATGGCAAGGGAAAGAGGGATGTTGAAATTTTTTGTTTATTAATGCAGAGCAGCTGCTTTTATTTTTAACTAATCTCCATTAATGTCAAATCAAAAGGCAGTGCTTCTTATAGGCCTTTGCGTTTGCCTTGTTACCTGCTTCCCTTAGGAAATTTCTATGCATTTTCTCCTTCTGGGTTTAAATCCTGTAGGAGCCCATTGTTATCTGGCTGAAAAGTGCTGAGAAATAATTGTCACAGTGTTTATTTTTGAAATGAAACGCATTCATTTATTTAATCAGCGATATTTGCTAGGCACCTACTATGTATGAGGATCTATTTTGGGGTTGGGTGGGGTAAGCAGTGAATATATAGACCGATAAATACAAGCAAACACTGAACAAGGCAAAGTAAAACTCCTGCTTTACTGGAAGTTATTTAGGTCAGCTTTTAGTACCAGGCTTGTGTCGGGAGGGGCCGGCGAAGTGGGAAGGAGGGAGTTGCAGGGGACATCTTGGAGGCATCTTTAAGATAGGCCAGGAGACACAAGATCAGCATGACTTGGCTCTCACAAGTTTCTTGGTAAAGGAGATACGCAGTGCTCTTGGAAGCTCCCGAGTTACATCCTGCCATTCCCCTTTCCGAAAGTGTCCGTGACGGGCACAGAAAAGAAAATTTCACACTAGCGGAAATAGCTCTGGGTGACTTTCTGATGTTCCTTACGGATAAAAAAACATGCACTACAGGCAAGGGAATTTCTTTTGGGGACAAATTATATCACATTTTCTATTAATATAAAATTCAAAACATATGCAAAAGTACCCCCTTTTGGAAGAATGTAACATTTATAATTTGTTTAAGTGTAAGGACTTATGATGGGAAAATGGCCATTAAATGTGAAAAACCAATTTTTATTCACATAGCGTATTTAAACAACAACAAAATTGGCCACAGACCACTTGCCAAAGTGTTCTCACAAACATAATCTCATTTGATCTTCAGCATAAGTTTATGAGGTGGTTGTCATTTCATAGTCATCGTTCTACACATGAAGATCCCAAAGCTACTTGATGGGCTGACGTACCCAAGTTCCTACAACTACTCAGTCCCCAAGTCTGAACTCAAAACTCAGCTACGAGTATAACAGCTTCAAACTCCATGGGATTCCCACTGAACGATACAGGTTTTCAATCGACTGACCAAATATGAAGGTTATAAAAGTAGCAATCCCCATAGTTTGTCCTCTTGAATTTTTTAGGTGTCAGTGCATTCAATTTGCAGCTCCCCTCTAAGATTTTAAAGGTAAACAAAGATAACTAAATCAAAGTAGCATATGCACTTGGGCAAAATTATACTATATTTGAATAGTCCTCAAACAGTATAACCACTATCGTTGATGTTTACTGGGCCTTTTAGGGAACAGTAATTGCAAATCTTCCCAAGCTATTTCAGTGGGTTGTTCTATAATCACAAAGGCCGGCAATGTAATATGGGCTTGCTCTGCCTCTGAGAAACAAGCTCTTCACCAGAATTTGAACTAGAAACTGAAGCAGTGAGAATGTGAATGTAGAAAAGCATAGATTTTCCTGTAATGAGGTTAGGAGCATAGGCTTTGAAGTTAAACATATATGAGTTCCTATCTCGACTGTATCTATGGGCAAAGTGAGAGTAGAAATTTTTATTACTCCCTCTAGGCTTCAGTTTTCTCTAATAATTAATAATAATAATAATCTTAATAATGCATAAATCATAAAATTGTGATGATTAAAGAAGGTATAAACAAGTACAGAATTAGAAAAGTTGCACCTGTTATTCCAAGTATTAACATTATTATTCCCCTTTTATCTTGCTCTGAGGTCTATGCATTCTCACTAATGCGTGCATTTCTTTTTGGACTTACCTTGGAATATAAAACAATCTGTGTTTATGTAACACGTAGAGAGCAATATTTTTAATATAGAGTAAAAATTGATGCCATAGATACTCTTACATGATGTATTTTAAGTATTTATACTTAGCCTACATCTAAAAGGACTTGAAATAGCTTGAATATTTGTCATAAGGCTTAGTAGTATAGATGAGGGTCAGAAGAAAATATCTTATGAAAGCACATGGCATTTGCAGACACTTCAGGTGAGATAGAGTCAGGCTTTTCATATGATCCTAAGCTTTCTAGGTCCCAGATCTTCTAAGAGCTGGAAAAAGGGAAAATATAATTCATTAAATAAATTTTGCATTCAGGCAAAATATATAATGCAAATTCCCTTATAGAATCAAGTGACTTCCTTGAAATTAAGTTAAGGAGGAATTTATAGCAAGCATCTCAGTTTAAGAACATAGAATAACACAGTGGATAATCGACGGTTTAATAAAAAGAATTGCTGTTCAAATGCGTGCATCTACTATTAAATCTTTATAAAGGACAAGGTATATTATTAAATGTAGCTCAGTAAGAGGCTGAGGTAAGTATGCCTTCGGTTCTGTTGCGTTCTGGTAATCAAAATTAATGTAAGAATAGTCACTTAAGAGAGAGCCTAATGGAAATGCAATCTCTGCATCAAGCTATTATTCCTCTCAAATACTAGATGTCTAAAGCAAGCATTTTTTAGGTGTGAAGTGGCAGTAAATTTGTGATTGAATTCTCTAACAGGTACCTGTAAAGGTGATAATCTATTGCTCTGGTTAAAGTGTAAGCCATATACTTTAATCATTTCTGTCATAGGCACTATATCCACAAAAAGCAAAAGTCAAGGAGGCAGATGTTCCCTCGTGGTTGTGGCAGCACAGTGAGAGTGGGCAAGAGCTGTCCCAGGGTCAAATAGTAATGATTAGACTGCATCTCCAGCACTCTCAGTCCTGCCCTCGGGAGGATTTCAAGAGAGACCCACAGAACTCTGCCCCTCCTGCCCACTCCTCCTCCCAGCCGTCCCAAGACAAGGCTACTGTTGGTGCTGATTGCCTTCATTTTTGCACACTTTACATTGTTTATTTATAAGCCCCCCAATTTTTTGACTATTAAACTAAACACTCTATATCTAAGTCACCAATTTAGGAGAATTTTAGGTCATCTGTACCACAAAGACTCTCATGCACACCACGTTCCACCTAGGAATCCAGCACTTAGAATCAGGAAAACCCCACAGACCGGTTTCGTTCCCTTAGAAATAGGCATTTAACGTTTCTCAGCATTTTTTCTGTTTTAATAGCTCGTTTCTCTTCAGCACTGAATGATAAATATTTCATTGTATGGAGTAACCACAGCTTGTTTATCCATTCACCTATTGAGTAAAGCTGCTATAAACATCAGTGTGTAAGTTTTCAACTCATTTAGGTTAATACCTAGGAGAGTGATTGCTGGATCATAGGGTAAGACCATCCCACAAACAGTGAGTGAGACCTCCCGTCAACTCTGCATCCTCGCTGACACTCGTATTGTCAGCTTTTGTTCAATTTTATTTTAGCCATTCTACAGGCAGGTAGTAATGTCACGAGCACCAAGGAAGGGCATAAAGTTGGATGTCGTACCCCCAACCTTGTCCACTTTTAGCATGGTGCTAGCTATTCTAGGGTTTTTTAGTTCCCATGTTAACTTGAGAATCATTTGTCTCCTTTTTGCTCTTGATCAGTGTGGCTAGAGGTGTATTAATTTCATTGCTCTTTCAAACAATCAGCCTTTGGTTTCATTGATATCCCTATTAATTTCCTATTTCCAATTTTATGTTTTTATTTCTGCTCCAATTTTTATTGCTTCTTTTTCTTCTGTTTGCTTTAGGCTTAATTGATCTTTGCTCACTAGTTTCCTGAGGTGGAAGATGATATTATTGATTTTAGGTCTTGCTTTTCCAATACATGCATTCAATTATATAAATTTAACCACTGCTTTTACTTTAATCCACAAATTTTAGTAGATTTTAAAATTATTTTGATAAACTAAGAAAAGTTTTTATTTATTTCAGAATAATTTATACTTGCTCTTGAGATTACTTTTTTGGACCCGTGCTTTCTTTAGATATATGTTGTGAATCCTCAAGTTTTTTTTTTTCTTTTTGGGAGGAGAGAAAGATCCAACTCTCTCTCTCTAATTGATTTCTAGTTTACATTCATGTGCTCTTCGATTCTTTGCGTGATACGTATTGTTTGTTTGTTTGTGGAGGTGTGTTTATCCCACAGGGTGTGATCTACCGTCATGGACGTTCCACGTTGGGAAAGAATATGTTTTCCGCTCTCATTGGATGAAGTCTATAGATGTCAGTTATCTCCAGATCATTGATGGTGCTTTTGGAGTTAATCTTTATCTTTATGGATGTTCGGCCTTCTGGAATTGTCACTTACTCATAGAGGCCTGGTCAAGTCTTCAAATACAATAGAAAATCAATGTACTTCTGTAGTTGTCAGTTGTCTTGTTGTTTTATGCACTTTGACAGTCTCAATCTTTTAATTGATATAGTTAGGCTATTGATGTTTAAAGTGATAATTGATATGGTGGATTAATATCTGCCTAATTTGTTATTTTTTTTAATTCATTGCCCTGCCCTTTGTTTCTTTTCTTGTCTTCTATACTTCTTCTGCTGTTTCTAGTTTTAATCAAACATTTTATGTAATTCCGTTTTTTCTCTTCTCATATCATATCAATTATAATTCTTTTTTATTTTACTTTTTATTGTTAAATTTATTGGGATGACATTGGTTAGCAAAAATTACATAGGTTCCAGGTGTACAATGCTACAGTGCATCGTCTGTGTGTTGCATTATGTGTTCACCAACCAAAAGCAGTTCTCTTTCCATCACCATGTACTTGACTCTGCCTCCCTCCTCTCCCACCCCTTCCCCCTTGGCCCTCAGTTAACCACTAACCACTAAACGATTGACTGTGTCCATGAGTTTTTGTTTCTTTGTTGCTTTCAAAAAAATCATAATAATAATAATTCTTTTTTAACCTTTTTTAGTGGCTGTTTTTGAGTTTGCAATATACATGTATAACTAATCCAAGGTATGTTACATCTTTTGCAATCATCCCACAGTTCTTAAATACTCTGTTCTACTTATCATTCTTTTTTCTCTTTGGAATTCAATTGGTTTAGTTTCCATTGATATTACCTTCAAGTGCACTGATTCCTGAGCTTTGACCGGTCTACTGATGATGCCATCAAAGGCATTCTTCATTTTTTGTTAGTGACATTGATTTCTAGCATTATCTTTTGATATTCTTTTTTAGTTTTGATCTCTCTGCTCATATCATCCGTCTGTTCTTGCATGTTGTCTACTGTATCCATTAGAGCTATCAACATACTGATTGTCGTTACTTTTAATTCTCTATCTAATAATTCCAAATCTGCCACAACTGGTTCTTATGCTTGCTTTGTGTCTTCATTCTGTTTCTTCTTGCTTTTTAACATGTCTTCTGATTAGTTTTGAAAGTGAACATAATGTACTCAGTAATGGGAACTGAGATAAATGGACCCTTATTGTGAGATTTTATATTAATCTGGCTAGGATCTGGTCTCTGGTTAATGGTTTCTACATCTCTATCAGAGACTTCATTTTTCTCTAGTGTCCTCAGTTTATTATTTTTTATCCCTGTTGCCTTTGTGTTTCTCTAAGAATACCCTCTTAAATAGAATCATCTTATACATAATTACCATTTATGTGCTACTGCTTTCTCTGTGAGTATCTTCACTAGGTAAATTGATCTCAAGTATAATTCTCTGTATTTACCTCTTTCTCCAAATTATTAAGTAGCAATGTCTTGTGACCTCAATTCTCTGATGGGCCTAATAAAAGTAGTTTATTTTTAGTTTATTCAGGTTTTCCTTATAATGACAGGAATGATGTCTTCCAAACTATTTGTATACTGCCGCTGAAACAAAATCCTATTCCAATATCAATGCTTTTGAAAAATGTCTCACTGCTATATAGCATTGATCCTATTCATCTTAAACTTGCAGAGGCCTGGTAATTGGTAGATGTAAGACTTTTACTCAGCCTCTAAATCAAACACATATTCTTCTTCCTCAGTAGTTCTCAAAGTCAGATGTTTTTGAAATGAAACAATGCTTAGAATGAATTCTGGATGGAGACAATCTGCAGAGCAGTAGTAGATGATAGGTAGAGAAATGATAACTAATTAAATAGATTGATCATTTGATTTCCTAGCTGAATAGATTTTAGAGATGAGTCAGTTTGTCTTTCATTATATAAATGGAAAACAGATCTGTTGAAGGGAAACAATTTCTCTTACTCCTACCAAGTAGTTCAGCATGGGCTAAAATTTAAATTTCTTCCCTTCCAATATATCGCTTGTTTCACTGCCCTGTGCTGTCATCCAAGACTGCCTGGGGGCCTTGTATTAATACTCTTTTCAGGTTCTTCTTGAAGTATTAGCAAAAAAAACTCACACCTAGTTTTACCTTATCACTGTGAATACCTCAACTATACCGGACATTTAGAGAATACAGTATCAAAACGACTTCTCCTCAAGTAAAAATGAATATGTAAAATCCCCTCCTGCTTTAGAAATTCACAAGAGCTACGTATTAGGCAGTAAATGGAAACCCATTACATAGTCCTTTGAAAAGAAGAACATAAAGAATTAAATGTAAAAGAGTATTGCATCCCTTTCTGCAGCTTTATTTATATAATGCACAAAATCTAATTTCCCATTAAAACATTTTTGTTATTGCAGAACTCATTTGCATTAATGAGGACTAGGAAGTTTGCAAAATAAAAAATATTTGCATTCGCTCTGTTATTTCTTGTAATGTGTATATAATATATAATACTACTTTAATATATATATGTGTGTATATATATATCTGTATGCATACGCATACATGCATACATACATACACACACACACACACACACACACACACACACACGTAATTTATAACATAAAATGCTCTCTTGGAACTTTGATTTTAATATTGTAGTATCTCTCCCTTTCATTATTAGCTATTTTCCTGATACCTTAAAAACCTTAAAACATCACTGAACAATTGAGTTCTGTTTTCATAATTGAACAAATTGCTCAATTGTCAAGCTGGTATCTTGTAGCTTGATCTGAATTGGGGTTCCAGAAACCAAAAGAAGGCCCAGATATACAGAGGACTCCCAGGAGCTGCAACACGTAAAGCAAAAAGAGAATGAGCAGTGGAGCCCAGGAGCAAAGATAATTACAAGAATCATGAAAACTTAGAGAATGAAAGTTAATCAAAGGAATTCAAGAAAGAAAGAAAAAGCATGAATGGGAATCTGCAAACAGAAAAGGGTCATTTGAAGGAGGAGCTACAATTTCTCAAGACCTCCTGGCATTGTGTGAGGCTCCTCTCGTGGATTGTTCTGAGTCCTAGGGCACAGCTTTTTTTAAAAATAGGAAGAAGTTGATTCTTAAATAAATGAGATCCTAGAATTCAAAGATTTTCAGATTTTTTTTGAGATGTAACCCCTCCATGAAATAGTGAGATTTTACTGTAATTTCACATCATTCATTTTATATTTACCTCCCCAAACAGCATTTGAACTCCTTTAACAGGGAGGTTTTATTTATTTTTATTTGTTTTTATTTTTTTCACTTTATTTCAGTTCAGTTCATTTTATTTCATTTTATTTTCATTTTCTATTTCCCCAGCCTACCATACAGTAGGGGTGTCCAAATTTTGGCTTCCCCGGACCACATTAGAAAAACAATTGTCTTGGGCCACACATAAAATACAGTAATACTAATGATAACTGATGAGCTCATAAAAAGGTTTGTGCATAATTTTCATAATGTTTTAAGAAAGTTTACAAATTTGTGTTGGGCCACATTCAGAGTTGTCCTATAGGCCACACGCAGCCGTGGGCCCCAGGTTGGAGAAGCTTGCATACAGAGTGCCAAAGATATACTGATAGGAACACCATAAATGTTGAATAAATGACTCTTTACAACCCTGTGTCTCAGTTTTTAAAATTCATGTTTCATCATAACAAGAATGAAGATTACCCCCAAATACATATAACTTCGACAAATGGAGATTTTGAGAATTCCCCATGATCCTCACACATCCTGTCCGGACTTTCAACGTTCCATGTTTATTTTGTGTGCGCACACTTTCACCAAAGTAACGCAGCCAAAGTGTGACTTGTATTATGTCACCTCCTGCTTTAAACGACTCAGTGGCATCCTGTGTCACTCTTGGGTGATAAACTCCCCGTGCACGTGTGACGCCTGCTTTACTTGCTGGTACCATCCGGCCCCATGCTTCCCCTTGCTCAGCATTATATTTCTAACACTAAAAATGAAAAGAAAAGAAAAAATCCTCACATAATCAATATCTGTTGAATCAATGTTATTGAATCAAATAATAATCCTCACAGAAACATCTCCTTTAGAAATGCTCCTATCACTTAATCAGGTTACCAACTTAGAGGAAGAGGAAAAAAAATAGTCAAATTCCTAAGCAAATTTATCTCATTGTGAAATGAGCATTTCTTATCTGAGATATAAATCATGAGAAAACCCCATGGCCCTTCCTGTTTCTGGGCCGTGCTTTATTACTTTAAATCTCATTGTGGATCAGAATACCTGGGACACAATCCTCCATCCCTTGTTTACAAGTTGAGTGACCTTGGACTGTATTAAACCTTTAATTAAATTACAGCACATGTTTACAAAAATACCATTGTATCATATGGCTGCAAAAAAAAACACAAATCATTCAATAAAATAGTTCCTAAAACATTCCATTTACTCAGTATGTTAAGTATAATACAATTGTTCCCTTTCTCTTTTTCACTCATTCATTCACTCCACATTTAATTAATGCATATTTTACTTACATATACATACACACATATATATACTTGTATATAGACAGGCATGTGTGTGTGTGTGTGAGAGAGAGAGAGAGAGAGAGAGAGATCTTAACTAGGGGATTCAAAGATGAAAAGTAACTTAGCCTTTTCTCCTTAAGAAATGTCTTCTCTGATACAAATATCTGGACAAACATACAAAAATGCAATGAACTGACTGGATAAGTGTCAGGTTAAGACACAGTACAAAATACAGAGGGAAATGGGGAGAATTCAGACAGGGAGTCACCAAAAAGTCTTGATGGAGAAATTGCCTGATCGAACTGAATCTTGACAGACAAAACAGATAAGAGGGACTGAGAGAAAGTATATTCCATACAAGCAGGGAAAGGGGGTGGGGAATCTTAGAGGACTTGTACATCAGAATTAGGTATTTGGACCTTTTTTAATGATCAGTGGGAATTGTTGCAGGATTTTGAGGGCACTCAATTATTATATTTATGGTGCTGAGAAATCCCTCTGCTTTTATGAGGGAAAATATATTGAAACATGCAGAACCAAAGGCAGGAAGATCAGTTAGGAAACAACACAAAGATGATCTCTGCATGAGGACAGTGTCCTGGAAACATGTTGGAGGTGAGAGATCCAAATGTTGAGAAGGTGGGATCTGAGGATTTGGTACTGTCATTTCCTTCCTACCTATCTTAGTCTGCTAGGGATACCATAACACAATACCACAGACTAGACGGCTCAAGCAATAGGAACTTACCTTCTCAAAGTCCTGGAGCCTGAAGTCCGAGGTCAAGGGGCCAGTGGAGTTGGTTTCTCCTGGTGCCCCTCTGTGCACACGGCCCTCTCGCTGTATGCACACACTCCTGGTACCTCTTCATTCTCTTACAAAGACACCAGTCCTATTGGGTTAGGGCCTCACCCTTATGACCTCATTTAACCTGAGTTATCTTCTAAAAGGCCCTATCTCCAAATACAGCTGCATTGGGTATTGGGATTTCAAAAACAAATCTTGGGGGGACAAAATTCAGTCCATGACACTCCCTTTTCTTACCTGATCTCTTTGTGAACATTTCTCTTTGCCACATTTTATACCCTTTGCTGCCTTTTGATCGTTCACAGTATGTTTTCCTGTAAGGATTGAGTGGGAACAAGACCTAAAGATGGGCCAAGAAAGGGAATTTGAAAGAGTTGAAAATACTTATTTTCCTTAATACCAATTTCCTAGATCTGTAGACCAACTTAAATTATCTTCACAATTCTTTTATTAAAGATAGTCTAAGTAATTGCCCCATACGTATCTCCAGGAATTAAAAGGTATTATTACACCTGAAGAATGAAAGTTTCTGATACAGACATGAAGCCAGAGCTTATTTAGTTATTATGTACAGAGCATTGGAAACAATTATCTCCTTACCTCAGCAGCGAGCCAATTCAGGGACTATGGTTTATTCAGAATTTTTTCATGCTTTGTTAACAAACCATTAGCACCATTAACAGTTCATTAGTTCTGACTTTGAGAAATACTTCGTCAAATATCACTATTATTCAAAGTTTTGTATTCACAATAGGATACTTGAGAATACTTAGATTGAGACATAAACCCACCCAAATTCTCATATTCTGGTTTTTTTGTTGTTGATGGTGATGATGAGTAAAATGATTTTATATAAATTCCTTGATCTTCTTCAATTTAATATTTAATTTCCTTGAAAGTAATGATGATTATTTGACATAATACTTTTCAAATGACTATTCTTTAACTGTCTTTGGCTTTTCATGTTGCCTTCTTCTCCTTCTCTTAAAACAGGACAAATTTACACTCTTGTACCCCTATTCTACATTCTGTTGTGGTTTAAAGTTTTTATCACTTCATGGTTCTATTAGAAGTGTTATTTATGGGAGTTCCCTGGTGGTGTAGTGGCTAAGGCTTCGGTGCTGTCAACGCTGAGGCCTGGGTTTGATTCCCAGCCAGGGAACTACCCACATTAAAAAAAAAAAAAGTGTTATTTCTTTTCTATGCAGCTTGTCTTATGTTTTTAAATAAGTTTCTGTGCAGGAACTTTAGTCTACCACTTCTTACCTAAAGCTCACCAAAATAAGCAGTTAATATTTACGATTGAATGCTTGAGACATAACAGAGAGATTTTCAATAATGATATATTAATTAATGAATTAAAAATTAGCAGTTTGGCAAACTTTCCAGCTCACTATATCCTAGTAATAGAACCACACTGGCACTGTCTGTTTCTCTTCTTTCTTTTGCACCCCAAATATGATTTTCATATATTATCAGTGACATTAAGAACCCGGGAATGAATTTGCATTAGACCAAGTTACATTCATCCAACAAGAAGTAAGGTCTGACTATGAATATCTTCCTAATATTATTGCTGGTAATATCTTGATTATATATTTCTCATTTATATTTTCAAAGTAGTCATATTTTTGACATTTGATTCAATATTTCTCTAAGGAAGATAAGGGTAGTATAATTATTGCCATTTATAAATCAGAAAGCAGTCAAGTAGTGTCTGAGTGACTGACATATATATGATTGCAGAAGTAGTAAACAAAATATTCATTTATTATATTCTTTTGGGGAATAATTAATAACCATCCATGAATAGAAGTAACTTTTCTATGTATTTCCTTTCAAGATCTAAAAGTTATTAGAGAAATGATGAAAGATTAGAAAAGGAATTACCAAGATACCACAGAAATACTAAATACTTGAAATTATATCACTGTGTTCTTTAAAGAAAAATCATCTGTAGAACCTACTTGGTAAATCTCTATTTAGACAACTTTAGTAATAATAGTTAAGAAATAAGTATTATTATGTATAAGAAAAAGATTTCTAATCAAAATTCAGTAATGATTAATATAAAAGACAATACACAGTTCAATAATTCATATAGATATTTAAATATTGCAAAATTTTATTACATGGTCTTATGTGCCACAACAAAATTATTTATATTCTTTTTCTAAGGAATATTTTTATATTTTACCTATTTTGTTAATTTGTTGTTATATCCTACTCTATATAGATTGTAGAACAAGTATCCTAATTAACTTGCAATGTTTTATTTCAGCTTGTTACTGTTATCTGCAACTCTAATTGGAAAGCAAACTTTTCATCTTACCTTTGTTACTATCTAGTTTCTCATCAGTGGAAAGAAATTTACATGAAAAGATATTAGCCATGTGAATGCTGCCAAATTATTGCAAGGAAAAAAACAAACCACAGAATGATTATTGAGGTCATTAAAAGAAAGATGCTAAGTAAGTGCAAAATAGTATGTGTTGGTCTGACAAATACCATTAGTTTCTTATGAAGTATAGCATTCAATTATCTACAACATGCAACAGAAATGAGACACTTCGTTAGGCCCTGCTGAAGTGTTATTCTGAAATTACTTTTTAAATTTATTTGTCACTATATTTTCGTTATTAAAGAAAGAATGTGCTTCATTTAATTCAAAAACCCATTGTTTCCTTTCATGATAAGCTGATTGGAAAGCACAAACAGCACAGCAGCTGTTCCTACTTATAGACTGTAATTGCTAGTGGACCCATTATTTTTAAAACGAGGAGAAGTAGGTAAAAAGCTAACAAAAATAAAATAGAACTCTTAAAAATTTAAGTAAAAATAGGCAGAAAATAAGAAACAAAAAATAGAGGATGAATAGAAGAGAAACAAATTATACACCTGTATCTAAACATATCAATAATTACATTAAATATTAATGGACAAAACTCACCAGTAAGTGCCAAAACTGTTCAAATGTAACTTTTAAGAAGAATTATATGTTCTGGTAACCACTCAACTATTGTCTGTGTCCATGAGTTTTTTGTTTTTTGTTTGTTTGTCTTGTTTCTTTGTTGCTTGCAGTTTCATATCCCACATATGAGTGAAATCTTAATGGTTCTTACGGTTTTCCTGCCTGACTTATTTCGCTTAATCTCAAGATCCATCCAATGTCATCTCAACCAATTTAATAATATGCTGTTCATAAATGCCTGTAAGTTTACGAGAAATGGATAGAAATTTTGCAAAGTGAAGATTAAATAAAAGAATACTAAAGCAATTATATTAATATCTTTCTGAAAATAGATGAAAAATCTTTACCAAATTATTAGCAAAATGAATCCAATGATCTATAAAAAAAATGATTCAATATCCAAAAGTCAATGAGTATACCAAATCATATTACTAGAATAAAACAAGAAAAACATCTAAGATCATCTCGATTCATATAGAATAAACATTCAGAAAAATTCATCAGTTTTTCATGATAAAAGCTCCCACTAAAAAAGAAATAGGGCTGGGCACAGTGGCATGCGTGCCATCTGCCCTACTTGGGAGGTTGCTCAATGAAGATCGCTTGAGCCCAGGAGGTCTGGGCTGTAGTGTGTGTGCTATGCCAATCCGGGCATCAACATGGTGACCTCCCGGGCAGGGGACCACCAGGTTCCCTAAGGAAGGGTGAACCAGCTCAGGTCAGAAATGGAGCAGGTCCAAACTCCTGTGCTGAGCAAGGAATGGGAATGAACTTTATTTACAACCTGATCAAGGGCATCTGTAAAAGGCCATCACATTCCATCTGCCAAAGCTCAATGCTTTCTACCTGTGATCACGAACAACCAAGAATGACTTTTCTTACCACTTTTTTTTAACATCATACTGCAAGTGCTAACAAATCCAAAAAGGAAAGACAAACAAAGGGCATACAGATGGGCAAGAAAGAAGTAAAACCTCTCACCTCTCCTTATTTACAGATGCTCATGCATGTATGAAACCCAAAGAGATCTAAAACAAAGCTATTAGAACTGATACATGAATTTAGCAAGGTGTTAGAATGCAATGTCAATATGCAAAACCATTTCTATTTCTCTATACTAGGAACAATTAGAAAATTAAAATTAAAATTCACAATAACATCAAAAGTACTTAGAAATAAACTTAATAAAAGATAACCAGGAGTTGACATTTAAAGTTGAAAACTACAAAACACTGCAAAGAGAAATGAACTAAAACAAATAAATGGGACACTGCCCTATTTTTATGCATTGGAAGACTCACTGTTATTAAGATTAAAATATTCCCCAAGTTGGATGAATGGGTTAGGGAGGGGAGAAAGGGGAGGGGGTGGGAGAGGAGGGAGGGGAAGTTAAATATAAGGTGATGGAAAGAGAAGTCACATTAGGTGGTGAACTTATTATACAACAAGTTGACAATGCACTGTGGAATTGTATGCCTGAAACCTATGTAATCCTTGCTAACAGATGTCAC
The DNA here is from genome assembly GCA_004026885.1 of Lyroderma lyra. Classification (NCBI taxonomy): domain Eukaryota; kingdom Metazoa; phylum Chordata; class Mammalia; order Chiroptera; family Megadermatidae; genus Lyroderma; species Lyroderma lyra. The sequence goes on along the minus strand of PVJL010001361.1, from coordinate 69,846 downwards.
CCCAATAAGTCTAACAATAAAAATGACTTTTAAAAAAAAGAAAAAATACATTCCCCAAGTTGATCTGTAGACCTAATTCACTCTGAATCAGGAAACGTATGGAGAGCCTATTCTTAAGGCTCCCAATGCCTTGCAGACACCATCCTGCCAATCATCCACACTCAGAAACAGACCTGCCCTACAGAGAACTGAGACTCTGAGGGAGGCGGAAGCCCTGGTGTACTCAGAAGCACTGATAAAAGGCTCTGACCAAGTAATAGCTTTTTGCATTCCTTGGCTGATTCCTCCATGAGCATCTTGAGTAGCTATAGCAATCACAGTTATAAGGAATGTCTTAATAGCACTTTCTAATTTACAGATCACACACACAGGCATTATTTTATTTGATGGTTGTATATTCCACGTTATGATTCTTCTATTCTGAGAACTCTTCCTGGAACTCTGTTAACATTTAGGCTATCTGTAGCAATGTACAAGGCAGGAGATCATACACATACGTGGAAGTATGAGATTTGTCAAGACCAATATTTCTTTTGGTTTATCATTTATTTTTTCAGCAATAGGCTCTGCTGGGAAGAGTGATGAGCAAAACCTGACTTATTCCTTCTCAAAGAGGTTGTAGTCTTGCGAGAGAAACTAACATAATTCAAATAACATGAATAAACAGTTACTCTAAAGGGAGTGACATTGAATCATCAAGAAAGTGTTCTCTAAGGAAAAAATAAAAGCTCTACCTGAGATTTAAAGATGATCAGAAGTTAATTAGACCATGAGGAAAGGGAATATATGCCACAGCCCTGTGGCACAAGTGATCAGCGTGTTATTAGGAAATTGATAGCAGGGACACAGAGCCAAAACGTAGTGAAGCCGAGAAGCATGGAAAAAAGTGAGAATTAAGATGGTAACAGTTTGCACAGAGATTTATATTGCATGTTAAATTTATTTTTCTTTATTCCAGTGAGATGGAGAATCGCTGCAGATTTTAAATATGAGGAGCATTTGACTGGAGTTGTGTTCCAGAAAAATCAATTCTGGATGGGTTGTAAAAAAGGACATCAATGGGGACAGGTAGAAGTGTAACACTGTAAGAAGTGTTGCATTAACCCTGCAGTATTTGAAAGTAGTAGTTTTGGAATGCAAAGAAGAGCTAGTCAAGAGATAGCTAGATGTGGTCAAGCCAAGAAATAGTTATCAAATGTCTTTAAGAAACGCAATTTGTGGGAACCAACGTGGGATTGGATTGGAGAAAGACGATGACGGGCCTGACATTGAGAAGAAAGAAGGTTTCTCAAAGTAATCGTTCAGTAGTGACAACAGGACTATTTAGTGAATGATATAATCTAAACATCAAATGCCAACCATATGATTTGGCAATCACATGAATTCCACTTCTTGGTATTTATCCAAAAGAATTGAAGTCAAGATCTCAAAAAACTATTAGTGCTCCTATGTTCACTGCAGCATTATTCACTATAGCCAGGATCTGGAACAACCCAGTGTCTATCAACAGATGCATGGATAAAGAAAATGTGATATATAAACACACACACACAATGGCACCGCATTCAGCCTTTAACAAAGAACACATTTCTGCCATATGCAGCAACACGAGTGAACTTCGAGGACATTATGCTAAGTGAAAAAGTTAGTTACATAAAAACAAACAATGTGTAATTCCATTTATATTAGGTATGCTAAAATAGTCAAATACATAGAATTAAGGAGTGGAATGATTGTTGCCAGGGAATGAAGAAAGAGGAAATGAAGAGTTACTGATTAATGGTGTAAAGCTTCATTTGAGCAAGATGGATAAGTTCTAGTGATCTGCTGTACAACACTGTACCTCTAGTCAACGATATGGTATTGTACACTTTAAAATATTTTAAGAGGATAACTCTCATGTTAAGTGTTCTTATTACAGTAAGATACTATTTTTTAAAACAGGAGGGAGGAGGAACACACTCTCCTATGAGTAGCATGGACTGCAGAAAGCTGCCGTTCTGTTGTTATGCTGGTCGGGAGTACAGTTTTCTCTTTTCTTTACTCAAAAAGTATAAGCAAGGAAGGCCTTATTCCACAATGTGAAAGAAAATAACTTGTGCCTTGTTCCAGCAGTGCGGATTTTACACTTTATGTCCTCAGATAAATGGATTCACCAGTATGATTACCTGGGTGATGAACAGGTAAAGAAAGTCTGGCTGAGTCTGACTTGGGTGGACTGATGACAAGAAGAACCATCATATTGAGGACTGATTGGTCCGTAAGGTGATACTTGCCTTGGTTAAGTGCAGGGTGTGACTGCATTTTTCTACACTCCTCTTTTTGTTGTTTTGGTGTTGATGCATGATCAACTTTAAGTCAACCAGCTGAGGCTATACTGGTGAAACAGCAGTACAATTATTTTTGTAAATGATTTCATTGATTCATTCTGCCAGAGAAGGAGTTCTTAACTCAAAGCAATTCTTGATTTCTGAAATCTCCATGTCAAAACAAACAAACGTATAAACAAAACACATTGGAGAGGAGGGAAAGAAGCTTTCCATAGATAAAGGATGAAGAACAACAGTTCCCATTCATTTCCCCACAGGTGACACACTCTGTGGATTTGGGCTGCAACCCGGGTAGGACATCCGCTAGGAAGAGACATTTGCTGGTGTACAGCTAAGGAATGCTGACACTTGGCACTCAAAGATCATTGTCTGAAAAAACAGTGAACATGTTCTTGCAGGAAAAAAAAATACCTTGACAACTCTTCACATTATGCAAAAAGTTGTTACATGTTTGGAGACCATTAAGGAGAGTCCAAGTGATTTTAATTTTCCCTGAGCACCCTTCTGCCCTTCTCACTTAAGAATTTTAATGTTGTGAAAGTGCTTCCCTTTTGTGATTATGTGTGTAGAAAAAAAGGTTAGAGAATTAACTGGTGCTATAAATTGAAAAATAAATTGATGTGTAATTATTCATACTCAAGAACCCCTGTTATCTGAATACCTACCATGGATTTTTTTTCTCTCACCCATATTCTGATACACACACACACACACACACACACACACACACACACGGACACACACACATGTACACACACACAAATGCCCACATACATATATGTAATTTTTACATGTTTTAAAGAGATTTCTGGGACATTTTATTTCTGTACTCTGGTGGACATGACTCTGTACGTCAAAGACTACTGTGAGTTTTTTGGAGGGATAGTGCTAGATAAGGACTCCTCATCTTGACATAGCAAAATGCATGCAAGTCTTACTCTTTTTTGATAAATGTTCCTAAGGTCATATGAAAATGTAATGATATTGCTGAGCATTATTGGTCCTGAATGAAGACCTATCACGGACAGGTACTTCTCATGTTATGGTCCCTTTTAAAGGTTTGCCACATCAAAAATACTATTAAGACATTATTTTCACTGTTACTCTCTCACAAGTTGTGTGATGGAGTTTTCTAGAAGCTACAAAATATGTGGTATGTCATCAAATAGAATGCAAACATTTGTATTGCCACTCTTTTCTCTTTCCTTTGCCTTTCTCACTCTCTCTTTCCTCTCATTCAGAGCAAGAGAGTTGCTTCCCTGGGCCTGATCTTTGATTTTGGAGCTCTGAGATGAGAGGGAGCGCAAAGAAATCCAGCATTGTTCTGGATTGGTTCTTCAGCTCTGTCTCCAAAATAACAATGGGTTCAGGGGCTCCCATATCCTGGAAAGAGAGATCTCTTACATTCTGACTTTCAGAAACCTCAGCATATGGTTTTAAGTTCAGTAAAGCAAGATATCTGAAAAACACCACACAATATATGCTGGTACTAACTTTAAATGTTTCACAACAAGTTCCTTATAGAAATGGTTAAGCAAACATGGCCTCAAACACAAAGGCAAGAAGTCAGATTTTCATAGAGACCAGGAGAGTCAAAAAGATGAGGAATCAGAGATAGTTTAATGAAATTATACTCAACTAGGGAAAATGGCCAAAAAAGAACTCTGGGTAGCACTGGGGCACCATAGGGCAGGGGGTGGGGAAATGAGGGAGAGGGAAAGTGTTTAAAACAAACACTGTTCAGCTTAGAATCTAGTCCTGCTTCCTTGCTTGAGTTTACATATGTTTACACGTTTGTAAATGGTTACGAAATTGTATATATAATCTAATAAAGGGATATCTGGATAAGTAGTTATAAATTCAGCGTGTGAAATAATCACTAACATATGATAAGAGTTTTGTGCTGATGACATATCCTTTCTAGACTTCACCACTGGCTTTGAAATGGACAAAATCCCTCGTCGTGACTAGCTCATAGAGTGCTTATGGGCACCACATGGAAAATATCAAGCTGCTTTCCATGCCTTAGGGCACCATATAAATGCAACATAGTATCATCACCTTCCCATTAGTTCCAGATTTCATGCCATTGCTTTATTGAATATTTCTTTCTAGAAGCTATATATACAATTACACTTAGTCTTTTAAGTTTTTATTTTAGATGTTTATTTAGTGATTATAGGCTGCTTCAAAAGCCGTGGAAATGGCAATTCTAACTTAAACAATGAAATAGTTTGTAGAGTGTTATTATTTTTATGATATTATATTCTTACCACAAATTTATGTTTTTCCCCGAGTGGGTGTTAAGGTGATTCATTCATATGGTTTAAATATTTTAAAGCTTATTTATTGAGGTATATCTCCTACTGAATAGTGTGAGAATTTTAAGTAAATCTAATTTTTCCACACATACTCACCCATATAATTACCACTCAAATCAAGATTTAGACCAGAGCAGACAGAAGACTGATTTCTGCCCCTCCCAGCCAGTAGCCTTACAGATAAACACTATCTCATTGAAGGTAATATGTCTTGAAATATGAAGTTTATTTATGATTAAATATGTACTTATTTATGTGCACCACATTCCTGATGTAAAATTGTGTGCACTGCATATGTCAGCCAATAAAACCATCCAATAAGCATCTGTAATGGGCTCTGTTCTAGATGCAATATGTGATTTCTTTTCAGTGTTTCTAGTTATAAAGAAAGTAGCACAGTCCATTTTTAGCAAATTCAGAATGTGCAAAGAGTAACAAAATTAACACATCAAGCCAGAAGAATGTCGCATTCTCCCATATCCACCCATTCAGTAAACAAATCATTTTGCATATACTCAGGGGCTGCTATTTAAAGGCTAAAGTATTTTTACCAATAATAGGTGCTGGTTCAGAGGGGACAGAGATAATACAACTTTGAGGCATCATTATTTATCACCCACGGACAAGTGAGGGCTGCTCTGATATTTTAAGTACTGCTCTAATTTGGGTAGCCAGAGAATAGAGCATGTAAGAGTAGAAGGGAACTAAAATACAAGGTCCGTTGGGAAAACAGTCCGGCCACCGTGAACAGAATGGGAACGGCTCGTGCCCCGCCCCCCGCCCACGTAGCCTGGCAGCCCAGGGGCGTGGACTGCACTGCGCGTGCGCGAACAGTGACCGTGTGGGTGCGCGGGCTGGCCGCGCGCGGGTGTGCGCCGGGTAGCCATCCCATTGCAAACGAGCGAGGAGAGCGACCAGTCTGCACCCCATTTGGCATTAAGCTTGCACATTCCTCGGAATTAAGCTTGCACGGAAACTATTCAGATGATTCGTGAGGCTTTCAGGGATGAGGCAATGAGTGCTGCGCGAGCGGAAGCGTGGCGCCAGTGCTTCCAAGATGGCTGAGAACGTGCTGGAAGTGATCCTTGTCCTGGAGGACCTGCAGCGAGCACAACATCATGTTTTGGAGGAACGTCAAATCACCCAGGTGACTCAGCCCCGCTACACCCCGGATTTGGCACCCTGAGACTTCTGGGTTTTTCCCAAACTAAAGTCACCTTTGAGAGGGAAGAGATTTCAGACTGTCGATGAGATTCAGGAAAATACGAGGAGGCAGCTGATGGCGATACCAACAAAAGATTTTGCAGAATGTTTTGAACAGTGGAAGAGATGCTGGGAGAACTGTGTGAGGTCTCAAGGTGCCCACTTTGAAGGGGACTGAGGTGTCATTGTCCCACGTACAATATTTGTACCTTGTATCTTCTTCAGTGAATGCCTCCATTTTTCGTATTGCATGGCTGGCTACTTTCCGGATAGACCTCGTAGGTTGAAGAAGAACTTGAAATTAAGCAGGAATTCTGAATGGTGGAAAATTGAGAGCTACTGAAGGATTTTGAGATGAGAAGTGATGTTCAAAGAGCAGAGCTTAAGGAAGCTGAGCATGTAGAAGCCAAAGCAGAATGAAGGCTGGAGCAGAGGTCTTTGCAGAGACCTCCCTCTGAGACGGGTGTGCAGAGCTGAGAGAAGTTATGAACAGAAACCCAGCGGTGTGACACAGTGATAGACACTAACTAGACCATCAGGAATCAAAAGTGATGTCAAGATGGCGCATCGAGCTGGCTGGAATCATGGGTTGCTCACAGAGGACGGGAAGATAGGGGAGGTGAACTAGGACTAATCTGCGTGATTCTGAGCCGATGGAACACCAACTCGCATTTGCAAACACCAGCATTTGAAGTCACGATTGGTGCTCCTGTGAGAAGGTAAGACTAGCGTGACCCGTTGGGTAACTTTCAGAAAATAGGCTATGGATGACACTAGGACAAAGTTTACTTGGAGAGGGCACTGGGACGGCACATGGGTAGACATGAGTACAACAGATGGTGCTAGCCAATGCTTCATTTTAAAGGGGCAGCCAGGACCTAACGATAGTAAGACCAGGTGAGCGAAGGATTTTACCTCCTAGAAAATCCCATCACGCGGAGCAGGCAGGCTCGTAGATCAGAGTGAGCAAGACAGATGCCCCGAGTTAAAGGTGCTCCCACAGCAGAGGGCTACTCTGTTCCTGGAACCATGTGCTCCTTGTTCATCTTTATTTTCCTTACATTGGCACATATCAAAGGCTTGAGGTATGTAGTAGATCAACGAGGGAGAAAAAGTGTCCCATTTGTTCAATTTGCACCTGATTAAAAGTGAGTTAGAAGGAGGGAAGGAAAGAACTCTTCTTAGAAGTGATGTTTGAAAAGATGATAATGAATGAGTTCTCCAAATAGAGAAGCAAATACAAAGAAAAAAAAAGATTAAGAACTTTCTCAGTCCCTTGACTTGAGTAACACCCACAACTGAATATGTTAGAAAATGAATGGGGTGGAGGGCGGGGTGGGGGAGTCAAATACACGGTGATGGGAGAACCGACTCAGGTGGTGAGCACACAGTGCAACACAGATGATGTATTGTAGAATTGTACTCTTGAAACCTGTATAATTTTACTAACCAGTGTTGCCCCAATACATTTAATAATAATAATAAAAAAGAGAAAATGAGCAGAATAAGAAACAGCTGGAAATGGAAGAAATTTACTGGGAGTATAATGTTATAGAATAAAAGTGATAATAGTAATGAATATATCAAATTCTTACTATGTGCCAGGCACTCTTCTAAAATTTCACATGAAATGAGTGATTCCAAAGAGAGGAGCCATTCCTATTCTAACATCACAGGTCAGGAAAAATGAAGCACAGGAAGAGTGGTGAGGCCGAAGTTACACAGCTGAAAGCGGCAGAACCAGGATATGAATCACGTAACCTGGTGCCATTCTAAGCAGAAATTGCAAAAACGGAATAAGTAACGATGTTACATAAGGCTCAGATGATAAGGAGAATATGTTCAAATATAGGCCACGTTTATTACTTAGGGAGAGGCATTCAGTTTGTCTATAAATAGGTCTTGAAGACATCAAAGGAAGAGTTTCGGAGATAAGAGGACAGAAGTTAGTTTTTAAAGGGCAAATTAGAGAGTTGCTGGATGAAAAATATGCAACCAAGAAATTATGGAAGTACCTTCTTGATCTGGAAAGGAAAATTGCTCTTTAATACTGGACTCCCCAGTTCAGCAGGCAAAGTTGTCAATAACAAGGCTACCCTAAATCTGGACGGAAGCCCTCACCGAGTTCTCACTAAAGCGGCTGTGAGTGGTCCCCCCTGCACTGCGAACATGAACCCTAAGAATATTGTAATATGAAATAAGAATTTTATTGGCAGACCCTGCTGGCTTCTAATTTAATATCCATTAATCCCTTTTTCTTTTCCAAAAAAAAAAAAAAAAACCAAACCTTTTCTTCCCCTCCATGGACAACCTTTTTTTTTAATTTAAAGAAATGGTTCAAACTTGTTCCAGGGTTCGAATTTAAATATTTATGTATATCTGATAAGTTTTAAATATAGAAAAGAGTCCTAATCCATTATTATAAAATGACCAAACCATATTATTAAGTGTTGATTAATGCCACACAATGCCCATTATTATAGATATCTAATGGTGAGTATTTGGAGATTAGGCCTTTATCTTTGTATTTTTCCGTGTGGTGCCTACTACACAGATCTGCATCTGATATGTCTTATGTACATTTTTATGAATAATTAATGTATGTGGGAAAACAAGAAACCAAACATCTAAAATTTGAAAAACCATTTTAAGTAGCTAATATAAATTACATGTTCTTTTCATAAAGTCAAAAAAAAAAATGTGGTTAAAATCACATACCATAAAATTTACCCTGGTAACCATTCTGAAGTGTAGAGTACGTGGCCTTAACTCTGTTGACCTTATTGGTCCATCATCACCACCACCCAGAACTCTTAATCTTGCATAACAGAAACTCCATATCGGTTAGAGCACCCTCCCAGTCCTTCCTCTCCCGGCCCCTAGCAACCACCATTCTACTCTCTTCTGTGGCTAAGAATTTGACTACTCCTATGACCTCATATAAGTGGAATCATACAAAATTTGTCTTTTTGTGACTAGCTTATTTTATTTAGCGTAATGTCTTCAGTGTTCACCCATGTTGTAGCATGTGTCAGCATTCCCTTCCCTTTAAAGCAGAATAATATTCCATTGTATGTGTTATATATACACCACATCTTGTTTATTTGTTGATAGACACTTGGGTTGCTTCCACATTTTGGCTATTGCAGATCATCTTGCTATGACTGTGGGTGTATAAATATTTCTTTGAGACCCAGCTTTCAACTTTTTGGCTGTATACCCAGAAGTGGAATTGCTGGATCAATGAAATCTGTTAGATCACTGAAATCCCTCTCATTTACTAGTTTGGGAATTTTTGGTTATGAATGGAAGTCAAATGTTATCGCCTTTTGGTATATCTATTGAGAAGCTGAAGAGGTATTTTCTAATCTTTATTCTGTCAGGTAAAAACATAGGCTCATAACTTTCTTAGTACTGAGCCACCTCTGCATTTCTAGGATTCAACTAAATTATCATGTAATATCTTTTTTTTTCTATACATGGCTAATTTCAGATTTTAAAAAAACTTCTATCCCTATCAATGAATGAGATCAATTGCTAAGTTAGTTACCTTTCATTTCTGGTGTGATTATTGTCAAGCAAGTGGCAGCGTTGCCCATTACCAGGCGTAGAAATCTAAAAACATTGCATCTTGGCACGCAGTTGTCAAGAGTAACATAACACAATCGATCACTGGAGTGCTTTCCTCATACAGAGAAGAGGCAGGGTACGACCCGTTCCATAGTGGGCGCTGGTCCCACATGGCCAGAGCATCACTGTAGGGAGTCGATGCAGAGGATTGGCCTGCATACACCTTGCTTGTGCTGCAGCAAAAGGACCCCATTCCCTCCCCACAGGGGACACATATAGCAGTGGGGTTGGCTAAGTGCCATATGATGTAAACCCTCTAGCAGAACAAAGGCACACACACCGAGTCTGAAACAGGGGGTGGTGTCCCCACACAAGATGTTCAGTCCTGCACTGGCTTTAAGGGCTCTTCACCCCTGGGTACGGAGGTGTGCCAGGCCCAGGGCCCTTTCTTACACAGCTCAGAGGGAGCTGAGAGACTGCACATGTGAGACTGCCTTTTGTATTTGACGTACAGAAAGAAATGGGGGAATTTCCTATTTTTTTCCAATTCTGGTAAACTTTTCATGTACTATATCATGTATTCCTTAAAGGTTTATCAAATTTGTTTTACAGAAACAGACTCGTAGAGGCAGGCAACAAACTGATGGTTGCAGCTGGGAGGAAGGTGGGGGGCGGGAGGAGAAAGGTGAAGAGATTAAGTACAAATTGGTAGTTACAAGATCTCCACGGGGGTGCAAAGTACAGCACAGGGAATACAGTCAACAATATGGTAATAATGCTGTATCGGGCCAGGTGGGCACTAGTCAGTCGGGGGAATCACTTTGTAAAGTATATAACTAGTTAACCGCTGTGCACCTGCAAAATGTCTGCAGCAAAACCAGGGAAGTTGCACCTTGAAGGGCTCCGGATATACCACACCTCCAATTCCACTTCTCAGTGGAAACAAACTTACAAGCACTCGTCAGGTGCTCTTACAAGTCAGTGAAGGTCAAGACAGTGTTTGGACAGAAGGCATCGCGGCCTTTAACATCCCGCGCCTTCCGTGAATTTGCACACACACTGGACGCGCAGGAAGCCTTTCTGTCTCCGGGTCACACGGCTTCCCCTCTATCCCTCCATTCTCAGATTGCTCAAACCAGGAGAAACGTTTACAGTTTTTCACAGGAAGCCTTGTGGCTTCTTTATTCTTGTTTGATGGAGAATCCACTTTGCTTTCGGAATGCACTCAAGAGTAAGTCCTGAGCTACCATTTCCCCTCTTGCTTCATTGTTTTTCTGCGTAGCCCTCATAATTGTCTGACGTATGAGGCGTCACTTCTTGCTTGTGGCTCTTTTCTGTCTCCCCTGTGGTTGTGAGTGTTTTGTCTTTTTTTTTTTTTTTTTTTTTTTTTTTTTTTTTTTTTTTTTTTTTTTTTTTTTTTTTTTTTTTTTTTTTTTTTTTTTTTTTTTTTTTTTTTTTTTTTTTTTTTTTTTTTTTTTTTTTTTTTTTTTTTTTTTTTTTTTTTTTT